>QEPC01010659.1:2178391-2207271 GCA_003113815.1 Sphenodon punctatus
CCCGACCGCCCTGGCGAGATCTTCCATTGCGCCCATTGAGCGCAATGGAAGGCTGTAGCCCCTCCCTCCACAGCACGTCCCATACGTGCTGTGGACAGAGGAGCTCAGCCGCCCCAAACCCGTTTTCCAATAGGAAAACGCTTTGGGCGGCTGAGCTGCTGAACCTTTTTGTCCCTTCGGGGACCCACTCCCTCTCCCAGTGGAGTGGGTGGGTCCCCGAAGGGAGAACAGGTTCAGTGACAGCTACAGCAGCCTCAGCAGCAGCTCAGAGGCTGCTGTAGCTGTCATAAACGGCAGCGCGGGGTTTTTTAGTTTTTTTTTAAACTGTTAAAGCCGCGGCGATGGACCCTGCAGGGCTTTGGGGGGCAACGCCCATAACGCCCTGCAGGAGGAGCTGCGCCTGCCTCTGAGACTTTCCCAAGTCACAGCCCTCACTAGTTGCCAACCGGCTGGAATCTATCCCGTGCCAACATCTGGCGACCAGAAACTACCATGACAGTGGCTCTCAGGTTAAAGTGTGCCACTGTCACATTTGAAAACACCCTATGCTTCCATGTCAATGAGTGGGACTTCATAGGCAGGTCTGAGCCGCAGCACCTCATTTTTTACAAACTGAGCATGGGAGGCAGTGATGCTTAAGCAATGCACTCAGAAAGCAGGGAGAAATGTGAGGATCCATTTAATAGATTTATGCTAAGGAGCCATCCTCTATCTTTGAGAGCAAGCCCTCATCTCTGTTTCCTCTGTATACATGTACAGCTTTTGCAGTAGTCATGTTATTTTTTTTTCTCACTTTAAGATGGGCATTTGTGCCCATCTCAGGAAAAAGTGTTTTTTTAGACTAGTAAGTGCACCAATATTCATTTGCTCTTTCAATGTGCACCAGGCAAAAGAAATCTGTGAGGTTATTGCTGTGCATCTTCAAGAGTGTTAGAAGCATATTGATTGTGCTGTTTTTTCCAGTAGCTCATTATGTGTTTTATCGTATAGTCTTATGCCCAGTTAAGCTAGTTTTCAGGTTGGTAGTATCTGTTAACATAGGACACTCCCCATAGAGAAGTATTAGACAAATAATCTAGTTGCGTGATGTTGTGTGTTTAAAATCTTTAAGACTTCAGGTCGTTTATAATGAAAAGTTCTGGTTCCAGAATGAAAAGTTTGAAAACAATACATCATTTCTTAGAAACCTTTTTGTCATGTGAGTCAATGTTTTAATTTCGATGGTAGTTCCTGTCCTCAAAAACTATCATGAGAAATACAGATCACCTAACTGCTGTTGAATAAGTTCACCTCCATTGAACTGCAGGCAGGAACCCATGCCATGTTCACTGTGATTTCCCCATTTTCTTGGCTACAAGTTATGAAAAAACACAAAAGGGTAAAAAGGTTCAGTTGTAAGAATGTCATTTGTGGTGATACAGAGGCTCAGCCTGAAAGTATTCTGCACTCCCACCTAAGTTGCTACGGTTGATCCCTGGTACTCACATTTAACTCTTCCCACTTGCAGGGTTGTGAACGCTACAGACACCATACATTTCCCTCCTGAACAGAAGTGTCTGGGAGTTCAGTTAACAGCAATGCAGCTTGTCACTGATTTAGCAAAAGAATTTGCATACTTCATTAAGTTATTGTCTAGAAAGATAATTGTTTTAACTGTGGGAAAGGGAAATTTAATGAAAATTTGGAGACACTCAGGGTTTTGAGGGCCATAGAGAACACATGAAGATAAATATTTTACACTGCAATCCTAAACCTATAGTTGTCAATGGCAAAACTTCCATTCCAGCCCTAGAGAAAATATTCCATTTTAAGTTTAAGCAGGTTCTTTAAAGCAGAAGTTACTAAATGATGCGTGTACTGATTCTAAGTGGGGTTGGGCTGTCTGCAGATGGGGTCACAATCCTGATCAAAATAATTAATTGCTCTGTAGGGTCCCAAGATATATTTAACCCGTATTCATTTTCTGGGGGTAGTCTCAAAATAGCATATCACAAGGAAAAAGTCTGGGAATCACTACTGTAAAAATTGATGGACTCCAGAATACACCATTTGTTCAATAAACTCAGCATTATGTGCATTATGTGCATAGCAAAATGTTATTTCCAGCTGCCAAGTGTTCGCAGATATAAATCCAGGTATGAACCTGTCTATGTGTGGGCAGGGATAGCATATGCTGGACTGCTTCCCGGAGTCATAGCCCGGAAGAAAGAAATTTGTTGCTGGAGCAGCTGCTTCTTCCCATGGTTTGCTGCAGCTGTGAGTCTTCATAGCGGGGGGACATTTGGTGGATGGAGCACATTGAGGAAGAAACCCTGCCCATCACACTAAACCCCTGAGTGGGGGCTGCCTGAATGCACAAGAAATACATGCAGGGGGCTGCCTGTTCGTTAGGCTCTAGACACGAAACATGAGAGTGGGGGCTGCACAGACCAAATCTGGACTTCAGGGGGCTATCATCCCATCTCGTTTGTTAACACCCAAAGAGGAGTGCACTGCTGGGGGGGACGGGTGGGGTGGGGGGAGAGACTACTGATTGCTAAAGGAGCAGGAATACTGGGGGTGGGGGACCTTGGGGACCTGCATTTTAGTTTCACCCTGGGTCCCACATTTTCTAAGGCCGGTCCTATGAGGAAGGGCCCCTTTGTGGCCTGAAAGCTTGCATACTTTCACCAACAGAAGTTGGTCCCATAAGATATCATTTGAACTACTTTATCTTCATCTGTAAGACCTTAGAAACATTTATCAGAGTTCACAGCACTTTGTCATTTTTTTATGCTGCTAGTCCCAGTGTTTGGCAGCTGTGGGGGACTGGATGAGGGCTAATCGACTGAGGCTGAATCCTGACAAGACAGAGGTGATGCTAGTGGGTAAGGAGATGGAGTTGGCAGCCCCCATTATTGATGGGGTCTGTCCTCCATTTTCCTCCCAGGTATGGAGTCTGGGGGTGCTCCTCGATGCACAGCTCCGCCTGGATCTCCAGACGAGGAGTGCTTTCCACCAATTACATCTGGTGCAACGGCTTTGGCCGTTTATTTCAGACTCTGACCTGGCCACTGTCATCATCTCTCGTCACCTCTAGATTAGACTATTGTAACGCACTCTGCGTGGGGCTATCCATGGTAACAGCTCGGAAATTGCAGCTGGTGCAGAATGCGTAGGCCCATCTCTTAGTGGGACTGGGTCACCGGGAGCATATTACACTAGTGCTCCATTCTCTGCACTGGCTGCCGGTAGTTTTCTGGGCCCAATTCAAGGCGTTGGTCTTGGCCTATAAACTCCTAAACAGCCTGGACCCTACTACCTATCTGCGAGATCGCCTCACTCCTCGGGTCCTGGATTGGCCCCTGCGGTCGTCCAGGGGTGCCCTGCTTGAGGTCCCCCGAGTCTTCTGGGGGGCCACGCAGGAGAGGGCATTCTTGGTGGCTGCACCACGGTTGTGGAAGTCCCTTCCGGTAGGGCCCCGGATCTCCCCTCCTTTCGGAGAAGTTGTAAGACCTGACTGCTCCACCAGGCGTTTGGGGGGGGAGGTGGGTAAGGGGGGATTGGGTATGGTGGGGTGGGATGAGTTATTTTTTTCCTCCTTTTATGTGTTGTTTTAATTTTGATGTTTTTAGTAATTGTAAGCCACCCTAAGCTGCCTGTGGCAGGAGGGGCAGGGTAGCAATTTTTTAAAATAAATGAATAGTCTTTATTATTGTAACTATTCCTTTTTTATTGTAACTAATTTATTTTTCCACTATCTGTATATTTTATAGATTCACAACCAGTATCCAACAGAGTTTGAGTTCAATCATTATTACTTGAAGTTCTTAGCTTTTCACTACGTCTCCAATCGATTTAAAACGTTTCTTCTGGATTCAGACTATGAAAGATTAGAACACGGTATGCATTTGTGTGGTTGGTGCTCATTTTGTTGTTTGTCGATTCTGTATTATTTCACAGTTTTGCCTTTAATCCCGGGTTTGTACGAGCAGTGTGAGATGGTTGGTCCAATGATATTGTACCAGTGCTTAAAGAACAGCAAACTAGAAAACTTAGGGTGTTTTCAGACGTTACGGGGCCACTTGGCCCCGTACCAAAAACAACCCTTTCATTCCCCGCCGGGGTCACCCCGTCACGCCATATCAGACATGCCGGGGGGATCCCGGCGGGGAATCTGGGAGGGGGCGGGGCTGCGCGGCACAACGTGCGGCCGCACGGCCCCGCCCCCTCCACGCACCCCGCCGCCCGCCCTCCAGGGAGACGGGTGGGCGGCGGGGCCACTGCGGCCGCCGCGTCGGGCCGGATGTGCCGTGGCCCGGGATCCCGCCGGGGATCCCGGGCCGTGGCAACCGGCCAGACGTTACTTTTTTTTGGTCCCCGCTGGGGATCTTTTTGACCACGCTTCCCGGGACATTCCCCCGGCTAGCCCGGGAAGCGTGGTTCAAATTGACCCCATGTGGGTATTGACCGTGGCGAACATCTGGCGGCCGCCAAACAGACGTGCGAGCCACAGTGACCACAGGTGGGTATTCACCGTGGTTCACTGTGATCTCGTAATGTCTGAAAATACCCTTAGTGTGTGCTGTGTAAAAGCCTTGGCTGTGTTGGAATTGATCTCTGTACTTAGCCATTACTCGACGTATATACAGAATGTATGAACTGATCCTGAACCGTGCTGAAGGGGGGAGTGTAGGAGGAAAGGGAAGAAGAGCTATCATTTCCATTGTTCCTTTTATGAGGTCCAAAGACAAGTGTGGATAGGCCCTTTATGCAAAGGGAAGGAATATTTATCCCTTCAAGATAAAATTGTGAGATTATTGTTTTTAGATGATGAGGAAGAGATTAAAACGGTAGCAACCTTTGCTCTGTTGGCAGCAAAAATACGAGTAGCTTTGACGAATGTATAAAACCCGATTAAGGGTAAGTTGATAGTGGGGGAAGAGCATTGTTTTAGGGGCTATTCTAAAATAGATTTTTATGTTAGTCGGGTACCTTATAAGTCATCTTTTGTCCAGCTAATTGCTGATTTTAAATGGTTTTGTGTCATAAGTTATCCATAATGTGTGGTATATACCATATTGTTTATTTTTTCTTGTTTGTATTATTTTAATTGGTTTTATTTGTTTTGTCTGAATGTCGGCCATGGTGAAAGCTAGTGCCTCAATAAATTCTTCTTTTATCATTTCCAGTCCTGCTTCCCTGGCCAATCGGTTTGCTTAGAGCTAGCTCCAGCAGGGGAGCAGAGACTCCTCTGCTGGATACACATTGAGAAGGATAGCTGGATTACACTGATCCCTGTTAACTCGGGGCATGGAGCACTCCACTGCCTCCCTTCTGTGGGTGTCAGAAGACCGTCTACTCACTACTCTGCATCTCTGCACAGAGGGCAGAATGATGGAGGCCCAGCTTCTTGCAAATGAGCAGAAATTACCATCCCCACAGCCGGGCATCACCTATTCCTCCTGCTACTCAGCTCTGCCCTCCCAGTGGAGTGTATCCGCAGGCTGCATCTAGCTCAGTATTCAACCCTACACCTCCCTGCTCTATAAAGATCTCCTGTTTGTTGTCCTAGTTTCCCTGAATTCCAGAAACGAGGTGCTCCATGCTTGGGGCTTTTATTCTTTTGCCTTTCTTGTAAGAGATGGAGATGAAGTAGTTCACATGAATCCGTTTAATGGACCAACTTATGTAGGGGAAAGCATGCACACTTTGGGGGGCTTTTATGAAGACGGTTTTGTTTGGTTGGGGTTTTTTTTTAACTTCCTTTCTTCTAGCAATCTATCTGGCTTCACCCAAGACCACACTTTACCTTTTCACTCTCACAGCTCTACCTCAGCCAATCTGATGCTCAGTTCACACACACACAAGTAGTAGTAGTATTTTATTTTTGGCTTGGCCAATGGCCATCACCACAGATTTAAAACCTAAAACAATTATAATCAACACTTAAAGCATTGAATAGAATGAGCAAATAATACAATTAAAACCAAGAACCTCATACATTTTTTTTTACAATTTTCTTAGGATACAAAATTTGCATTAAGACAACAGTACAAATGTACCAAAATACCTCTTAGAACATAAGAGCAAAAAATATATATTACAAACTCGGACTAAGTTGTATTGCCTATTATATTAAAATGCCCATAATAATCCTATTAATATCTTAAAACAATTAAACAGCCAACAACCAAATAACATTTATCGTATAAACAAGATAATCAGATATAGGCAGTCATAAAACAAATACTCAGGTGCAGAGGGACAGCAGCATCTGTGGAAAGGAATGGGAATAGTACTAATAAAGATCACCATTAGCCATTAAACCAGCAAGGAAGTAATGCTCAAAGCTGGATGACAACTTATGTGGATGACGGGATATACCACCATTTCCCATTCCATGATCGTATTTTTTCAAAAGGTAGCACAATTGATTGAGACTTATAATATTTGTATAGGAATATCCCCACTATGTATCATCCTTACTTACTTTGCTCAGTTCTAAATGCCCTGTGTCTGTATTTCATCATTAAATAAAATATATTTGCTACTTCCTGTAATTCATCATCACTTGTTCTAGTCAGTAAAAACTGAAGCTGATATCTGGTCGGCCAGAACTTTTTGGCCCGAAGTAACTTATTCAACCAGCTCTTGCGTATGAATTCTGTATATTGGCATTCCAGTACTATATGCCAGAGGTCATCAATTTGATCAAGACCACAGGGGCATTTACGAAGCGCCCATAGGATCAGGTGGTAATGACCCTCAACCACCTTAGAGGGGCATAGTTGAAAGCGACAGAGCATTATATGCCTTTCTAAACTTAAAGTTTTGAAGGCTAGTCAAATATCTTTCTCTTCCCCCAATTTTCTTTCAGCTTAGGATACAGTGGGGCTACTTTGTTAGACAGTGCCATTGCCAGCTCTTCTTGGCCTGTTACGTCCTCTAATCTTTGTAAGATGCTTGCTCTATCACACTGTGACACCGACTGATGAAGTAGTAAATATCTGTATCCCAGCTGGCTGAGTAAGGTACTCAGACCTTCTCGCAAGCAAAATTCCGAATCGCTCCTCATTGTTTCCCTCCAGCAGAGTTTAGGGAGACTATCATCTACCATATCCATAAGCTTAAACCAGTATCTAATTACACTTTCCTGCGATTTTGTTTTGACTGGAAGAATCCCTAATTCTGTACGCATCATTGGTACTGGAGAAGATTTAGGAATGTCCAAGGTTATTCTCATAAAATTGTTCTGAAAACCTTCTAAATCCACCTTAACCTGGTTACCCCAGATCTCTGCCCCATACATAACCTGGGGCAGGTTACGTAACCTAGTTTTTGTTCGAGGCGTTTCATAGCGGGGAGCTGACCCCCCGTATTTCTTCCAGAATTTAACTACTCCATTAACCGATTGCTGCATCCTCATATTAGTGGATTTAAAGTGTCAGTCCCATAATCCTGTCTCAGAAAATACTAGGCCTAGGTACCAATAACACTCCACCCAAATTCCACACACACTGGGACTGCCGCTTAACAAAAACAACAACTTTGGTTTTATCACAGTTTATGACCAATTTGTTTCAAAACTGTATAATCACTCTTCTTAGACCTACCAATGAAGTAGAAAGGAGAGCCATATCATCCGCATACAATAGGGTATTGACTCGTCTGCCTGCATTGTATACTGGGTGAAATTCATCTCTAGCCAAAAAATCCACTATATCATTTATAAAAAAATTAAAAAGAACTGGAGCCAACACACAGCCCTGCTTGACCCCATTTTCTGTAGGTAGAGAGCCCGTCAAATCCCCTTTGTGTGTAATTCAGATTTTCAATTCGGTATATTGATATAATCACTGTATCAGCGCCAAGAGGCTTGTATTTATACCTGCTTTCACTAATTTGTCCCATAAAAGTTCTCTGTCTATCAAGTCAAGTGCCTGTCTTAAATTCACAAAAACCATGTACAATTTGGTGTTCTTAACCTTCACGTATTTATCTATATGTGCAAGCACAAAACAATGATCCAGTGTTGACCTACCTTTCCTAAAGCCTGCTTGCTCTATTTTAAAAATCTTATTCCCTTCCGTCCAATCCTCAGATCTACTCAATAAAGTTTTGGCATATAACTTTGCTGGGATATTTATCAAACTAATTGGTCAGTAATTTGAGGGGAGGGTCCTATCACCCTTTTTGTAAATTGGTACTATTATACTAAGGTTCCAATTGACTGGCACAACCCAAAAAAAATTAATATAGTTAAACAATTTCTGAAATATGGGTGTCCACCAGTCACAATTTTCTTTCAGAAATTCCCCTGTCAACCCATCCTCTCCTGGTGCTTTCCTGTCTGGGAGACTAAGTATCAATTCCTTAATCTCCAACAAGGTTAATGGTTCCCAAACTGGGAGTGTCAGAATATCTATCCTTGGTTCTTTTAATCTAGTATTGGAGTTTTTATTAAACAGTTTTTTATAATAATCTTCCCATAGATGAGATTCCAGTCTCTGAAAAAACTTGTCCGTGGCATGACCCTGAATTTACAATTTGCCAGAATTTCCTGGCATCTTTATTTTGAAGTGCTTCAATTCAATTTGTTTATTTGTCATCACCAATCTTGGTCTTTGACATCTACACAATGATACAAAGATACAACATATACAACGTATATACACACAAATATAAAATATATTCCTAGAATAACCAAGGACATAGATTTCCCACTTGCAATAGTAAGTACTGCTTCAGATAGCCATCTCCACTGAGATTTCTGATATTCCCTCTTTTTCCTTTTAATCAGTTGTCTATAATTCCTTTTTTGGTTTAAATACACCCTTAGGAGCTTATCAGACGAACTCGATCTTACTTTATGTGCAAGTTTATGGAGGGTAAGCTTTTGCTTTCGGCAATCTTGGTCAAACCAGGAGGGCTGCATGGAGCTTGAATTAATTTTGTTGAGATGCTCAGTTAAATCCACAGTACAGCACTAATGCATTCTGCTAAGCATGTGGGGGTGAGCAAAAATGCCAGTGAAAAGTGTGAATTCACAGCTTTCCTTGAAAATTCAGTGGTCAATGTGATGGCTTCTTTGAAATCCATAGAATGTGAAAATAATACAGGCTTAGAACAGAGCAACATTTTTATTACTGCATAAAATACTGGTTTAGGTTGAATTTTTTTAATGTTTTTTTTTTATCATAGATACAATACCAAACATTGTAGTTATGTGATTATTGTGGTTTCTAATAGCATTGGGCCTCCTCAGCCACCTTTTAGATGATAATACTCCACAATATCACAACTTGTTACTTGCATAATCATCACAGAAGTTTATGTGAGAGTGAGAGAGAGAATTAAACTGCAACTAAAGAGCTTTCAGAAACCTGTTACTTTAGAAAAGCCTTCTCACTAGAAACACTAAGTACTTGATGCATGTCTTAAAATCCTCTAAACGTTATTTGCATCACTGAAGCTCTATCAGGTTTGTAGGATTTTAAGAATATATTTTTATTTTGATGAATTTCAAAACAAAATCTTCCTGATGATAGTTCATGCCTTGTTGTATGTCACAGCATATCTGTCTTTTAACTTTTTCTTTAGGGACGTTGTTTGAAGATAAAGGAGACAAACAAGCCAAAAAAGGAATATGTATTTGGGAATGTATTGAGAAAATGCACAAAAGGAGCCCCATTTTCTTCAATTACCTCTATGCACCTGTTGAAACAGAGGTATAATACAGAAACTGTTTTGTTGGTTTTTGTTCTCCTATTTGTCCAAATAAAGTCTGACACATGGAGAATTGATACGAACAGATCTGAAGCCTTTATTGTGCAAAATGCCCACCTGAAGATATGTTTAAAATCAGTACAGCATAGTTCAGCTAATTATTAGAAGCACATTGATTAACTGTACAAAAAAAACAAAATCCTGAAGTCTAGATCATTTATTCATCCACATCTACTTCGTAAATTGAATTACGTGTGTGACTAAGACTGTTTTCACACTGACGGCCCCACGTACCGCAGGGTGTTCTGGCAGGTTTGCGGTGGGAGGTGCATCCATGGAAACAGGCCAGTGGGGGGGATGGGTGTGCGCCAGGTGTGCGCTCGTGTGAACACCACGGGTGGTGGGTGATTGTGTATGCACGCTCCCAGCACATACCCACCTATCCCCATCACCCACCCACGGGGCCATCCGGAAAACCAGAGGAGGCCCCGTGGGTGGAGGTGGGTGGGTGTCCGTGTAAAAGGAAATACACCTACACCCACTGCAGCAGTACTTATGAGTATTTCCTTCTTCCCTGCCTGTCCTTTCACAGTGTAAACCCCAGCCTTGGACAGAATGGGATTGGAGCTTGCACAGCTGGGCAGATGAGGAGGGAGGATTCATCTGCTCCCTGCCAATCAGCTGTCTGACAACCAAACAGCTGATCAGCTGGGGGCAATAGAGCCCTCCATGCCCACCTGCAGCAGAAGCCTCTCCCCAACCAGGGTTGAGTCTTACACTGTGGGCAGAAAATTACTCCCAAGTCCCCACCATTTGATGGATTGCAGCAGCTCTCTGACCATCCATCCATCAGTATTGCAAGTCCCAGCTTCTGCTCCTCAACAGGGAAAGTCATGAGGTGGAGCTTGCACAGGAAGTTGAAGTTAAAGGGGGTCCAGTAGAACTTCCCTCACCCACAACAGAAGTTTCAGTTCTAGTCAGAGAGAGGCTCCTGCCCCTGGGGAGTGAGAGGAAAGAGCTCTGCTGCTCCCTGCCAAACTATTGTTGGCAGAAAGCAGCAGCCTCATGCCCACCTGTAGCACAAGCCTCTTTCCCAGCCTCACAAAGACTGGGACTTGCACTGTGGGTAGGTTTGGAGGGCTCAGTGGCTTACAACCATCAGCTGTTCAATGTTGATGGGCAGGAGCAGCAGTGAAATCCACTCCCCTCCCCTAATAAAAAGAAATTACATTTACCGTATGTAATCATTGTCATCCAAGTAATACCAAATAATTCCATTTGTGTATTTTGCATAATCTTTGGTTTAAAAACCAAAGTGTATTTCAAGTAAGTGAACCATTTCTGTTTAGTTTTCACTACATTTCTCTTCCATCATTTTAGTACATCCCCTCTGGTCAGCTATAATATTGACAAAGCTCCCTTGAAAAGCTCCATTCACGTTGTTCATCTAGGCGTACGGTGATTATGAAATGTAGTGGGCAGATGGGATTTAAAATACAAAAAAAGTGGAGCGATTCCCTTGCTTCCAGCTGGGACAAAAGGAATGCACTTCCTAGACCCAAGAAAATAATAATAAAGAACTGGTACAATATTTTGCATTGGGCTGTTCACCTCAGGAATGCAACAAAAACAGCTATTTCAGGTCAGCCATAGTCAAGCCCCAATGTCGTTATGTTTAGAAGAATAGTCTGGAACGTACACACAGTACTGATGTTTTTGTTGGGGAAAACTTTGAGACTGCAGTTCTCAATGTTTCATAGTAAAGTACGATGCTTTTTGTTTTCCAAGCAGGCATTAAAGCCAAGTATAAACATGTCTAGCTTTAAAAAGTGGGATTACTATACCGAGGAGACCTTGGCCACAGGTCCTTCTTATGACTGGATCACAGTAACTGCAAAATGCAACGCCTTGGAAGAAGCTGACCTGATGGATGGTTCAGTGTCACAGAACAAGAGGAAAATAGTCTGGCCATGTTACGATAATATTAGCATAGTGCAACCTGATGCCATCACCAGCCTCTTAAACGTAAGTGCAGATGCTTACCAATACAAACCACTAGTTTATTACCATAACTAAACTCACATCCAATTTCCTATTTTACTCATTGCCTTGTAGAAGCAAGTGCTGTAAGAAAATCACAGTGGCTGTAAACAGATCGTATTTGTTAAGATAAATATGTTTGGCAAGAAAAGAAAGGTTAGAGCTAGGAAGTCAGTCAGACATTTTCTAAAAGGTTACGCTGTTCTGGATGAATAAAGTTTTGTAGAAAGGGATTTTCCAGTTTTAAACTCCTGCCAATCCTCAGGCAGTTTACAGAATAAAATGTCAACTCTACCTACAATTTATGTATTAAATTGTCATCTTTCCATTGTTAAGGAAAAAATTAAATGGAATAACAAGTTTATTCTCTACTTTTCCCCAAAGTATTCAAAAATTACACCTGCATTTTGGATTGCTCCTAGGTTGCAGAACTGCATTTAGTTACACTCTTCTTCCTGTCTCAGTTTCTGCACAGTTTAAAGTAGATAAGTTATACAGTGCCCCATTCCCATACCATCTCTGCTAATCCCAGCTGCTCTGTCTCTCTGTTCTCTGTATGGAATTTGGGGGCACCAGAAACTGGTTGTGTTGCTTACAGACTTTATCTAGTAAGCCCCCACTTCCCTTCTGGAAGTTTGAGAGAGGTGGAACTATATCATACCCTCAATGTTTAAGTCATGCTATACAATACGTTAAAATATATTTTTAAGGAGTTTTGGACAGAGTCAGATGTTATGGAGTGATTGGCTTTTGCCCAAAGAGGTACATTTTATTTTAAAACTTTCCAGGTGTCTCTGTTGGAGCATTCCTTAACAGCATAGCTGAGCTAACAAAGAAACACTAATTCAAACAGGGGAAAATGCTCCAACTGTAAAGCACTCCTCTCCTCAGCAAAGGCTGAGTTATGCCAACCCTGTTCTAAGATCATGGGCCCTTGCAAAGGAAGATGCAAGTGGGAAGGAAGATCCCAAAGTGGGAGTTAAGGACAGTCAAACAGAAGGAGGTGTCACAGCGAAAACCAAGGCGCCTTCATTATAAACATTTAGTAGGCCAAACCTACATGAAGAGTGCAGCAACAATGATCTTCATTCAGGCAAATTATTTATTTATTTATTATTATTAGCATTATTAGCATTAGCATTATTAGCATTAGCATTTATATAGCACCAGCGATGTACCTGGTGCTTACAAAGAACAAGATAGACATGGTCCCTGCTCGAGAGCGAACAATCTAAAGACGGGGAGGGGAGACAGGGAAGGGGAAAACAGAGGGAGAGACAAGGGATGCGACATTCATGAGGATGCGAGAGCTCAGGTACACGTTCTTGGCTTGGTTACAGTAAATTGGAAGTTTGCATATAACAGGTGGGGGATAATCCAGGCGTGCGGGGCAGCGAGGGAGAAGGAACGAAAGCAGTTGGAGGAGCAGGGGAGGTGTGGGAGGGTGGGGATGGAGGAGGAGCGGAGTGCTCGAGAAGGGGTTCGGAGGGAGATCAGGGGGGGAACGAGTTTGTGAAGGACTTTGTAGGTGAAACCGAGGAGTTTGTGCAGAATACACTCAGGAAGAGGGAGCCAGTTAAGAGAGGAGAGGAGAGGAGAGGAGAGGTTTCACATGGTCAGAGCGACGGGCTAGGTGAATGATCCTGGCAGCAGAGTTTTGAACAGAGATAAGGAAAGAAAGGTGGGAGCGGGGAAGGCCAGTGAGGAGGAGGTTACAGTAGTCAAGGCATGAGATGACTAGGGCGTGGATAAGAGTTTTGGCAGAGGAGACAGACAGAAAAGGGCAGATCTTAGCAATGTTGTGGAGGGAGAAGCGGCAGGATTTGGCAATGGAGTCAATGTAGGGTTTGATGATGAGGTGCGAGTTGAAGATGAAGCCTAAGCTGCGAGCTTGGGGGACAGGGAGGATGGAGACCCCGTCAATGGCAATTGACAGGGAAGAGGGAGAGGAAGGACTGGGAGGGAAGATAAAGAATTCAGTTTTCGCCATGTTCAATTTGAGATGGCGTTGAGACATCCAGGTGGAGATATCGGAGAGACAGTTGGTGAGACGAGCTTGAACAGAGGGGGAAAGGGAAGGAGTGGAGAGAGAGAGTGGAATGTCGTCAGCGTATAGGTGGTATTGGAAGCCATGGGAGGCAATGAGTTTGCCTAGGGATTGGGTGTAGATAGAGAAGAGGAGCGGGCCAAGGATGGAGCCTTGGGGAACCCTGACGAGAGGGTTAGGGAGGAGGAAGGGGAGGTGTTAGGAAGAGATACATTGAAGGAGCCGTCAGAGAGGTAGGAGGAGAACCAGTCAATGACAGAGTCCCAGAATCCAAGGGAGTGGAGCAAATCAAGCAGGAGCGAGTGGTCAACAGTGTCAAAGGCAGTAGAGAGATCAAGGAGGACAAGAATAGAGTAAAGGCGGTTGGATTTAGCCACAAGAAGATCGTTGGTGATCTTAGCCAGAGCGGTTTCAGTGGAGTGAAGGGGGCGGAAGCCAGATTGGAGGGGGTCAAGGGAGGAGTTCGCAGAGAGGAGGTTGAGGCAACGGGAGTAGACAACCCGTTCAAGGAGCTTGGAAGCAAAAGGGAGGAGCGAGACAGGACGGTAATTAGAGGGTTCAGAGGGATCCAGAGTGGACTTTTTGAGGATGGGGGAGACAGTGGCGTGTTTAAGGGCAGAGGGGATTGAGCTGGTACAGAGGGAAAGGTTGATGATGTGCAGGACGGGAGGGACGACGGTGGGGGTAATGGAGGTCAGGAGGCGGGAAGGAATGGGGTCCAGGGGGCAAGTGGAGGGGTTGGAGGAGATTTCCTCAAGGGAAGTGGGAGGGAAGGAGGACAGGAGAGAGGTGGGGGGAGAAGGGAGGAGTAGCAGAGGGAGAGGACTTGGAAACGATATCCAGGCAGATCTTGTTAATCTTAGAGGTGAAAAAGAGAGCAAGATCCTTAGCAGAGAGAGAAGAGGGAGGAGGAGGACAGGTGGGTTTGAGAAGGGAGTCAGTGGTGGAAAAGAGGTGCCGAGGGTCCCCAGAGCAGGACTCAATGCGGGAAGCATAGTACTGCTGGCTAGCGAGGGAGATAGCAGATTTGAGCGATGAGAGGCAGAAATTGAAGAGGAGGAAGTCGGCGTAGTAGTGGAATTTGCGCCAAAGGTGTTCCGCAGCCCAAGTGCAGGAGTGGAGATGGTAATGGTGGGGGTAAGCCAAGGGCGAGGGTTGCGGGAGCGAGAGGGGGCGAGGGTGGAGGCGAGAGAAGAGTTGATGGCAGAGATAGCAGAATCGGAGGAGGAGAGGACTGAGGGGAGGAGAGAGGGAGGAGGCGAAGTCCTTGGGCACAATGGCCTGCAGATCGCGGAAGGGACGGGGGGAGCAGTGGGTTTGGTTGAAGGAGGCAAGGAAATGGTCAGAGATGGATGGTTTTCGAAGGAGAGATTGGAGCCAGAACAGTTCCTAGAGAATACGAGATCAAGAGAGTGACCATCAGTGTGGCAGGGGGAGCTAGTCCAGAGGTGGAGATTAAAGGAGGAGGCTAAGGCGAGGAAGTGAGCAATGCAAGGCTGAGAGGGTGCATCAACATGAATATTGAAGTCACCAAGGATGAGTGTGGGGATGTCGTCAGAGAAGAATAAGGTGAGCCAGAACTCGAACTCGGAGAGAAAGGAGGAGAGTAGATGACAGCAACACGGAGGTGGAGAGGGGAGTAGAGGCGTAAGGTGTGAGCCTCAATGGAGGGGAAGGAGAGAGGGGGGTGGGGGCGGGGTTGAAAGTGGCAGGAAGAGGCGAGGAGGAGGCCCACGCCACCACCCTGGCCTTCGGAGCAGGGTTGGTGGGAGAAGGAGAGGCCTCTGTAGGAGAGGGTGGCAGGTGTGACAGAGTCACTGGGGGAGATCCAGGTTTCAGTGAGGGCGAGAAGATGAAGGGAGTGAGAGAAGAAAAGATCATGGATATAGGGGGCTTTATTATCAGAGGAGCGACAGTTCCAGAGGGAGCAGGAGAATGGGAGTTGATCGGAGGGAGACAGGGAATGGGGATAAGATATGGGGAAGGGGGCAATGGGATCGGCGGGAGATGGGCATTGGGGAAGATGGGAGGGGGTAAGAGATGGGGGGGAGGAGAAGGAGGAGGTGTGGGGATGGTGGAGTGAGATGATAGGCATAGCGGGAGGCAGGAGGAGAGGGGAAAGAAGTAGGGGGAGAAGCAGGAGAGAGGGCATGGGGAGGGAGGGGACGAGAGGAGGGAGGGGGTGAGAGAGAATGACAGGCATCTTGGTGGGTCCACAGATACAAGATGGTACCAGGCGTGAAGGAACATCCCTAGAGGATGCCTCAGTCTTTCAGAGTTGTTGACAGCGACGCTTGCTCCCTGCGTGTCCTCTGGCCAAGGCACCACAGTTTACTGGTAGCGTGCTCTCTCCACTGGCATCAGTATCTTGACATCGATAGGGGATGGGGCACTGCCACTGCAGGCCCTGTAAACGGGCCCAGCCAATGGGCGAAACCCTTTGGATGTTGCCCTTCAACTGGCGCCCAAGGGCTGGCGCCCACAGGGCACCTACCCCTGGATAAGTCATTACCTGGTGGAGGACGAGGAAAAGCAGCCTGTCAGCACCGGCCACTCCTAGTGCCTCTCTCCCATCCCCCAGCTCTGCCCAGGTGCAAAGGCTCCACCCCACAGGGCCCCTGCCCCTGAATAAGTCAGTTACCTGGCGGAGGAGGAGGAGGAAAAACAGCCTGTCAGCGCCAGCCGCTCCTAGTGCCTCTCTCCCATCCCCCATGCTAAACACACACATCAATTTAGAGAAACTGCCATATGACATAGCTGGTAGCTAAAATAATGGATCATATTTTCCAAAGTTTAAATACTGTTATCTGCTGCTTAGAAGATTTTAATATAGGATAGAAAATACCAAAGAGTATTTCAGAAGATTTGTTAAAGGTTTACCAAAAAAGTAAGGTCTTTGTTAAGAAATAAGCATGTCTTCTTCCAAACAAATTCAAATGTAGAAGGGTTACATCCAAGGCCGACCTTGCCAAGGGGCAACCCAAGGCAACTGCCCTAGGCCCTGCTCTTTTCTCTACTTCTGGGGGGCCCTCAGTGGCCCTTGTTTTCATCAGGGCAAAGTGCAGCGCCCCCATTCCCTTCCAGCAGGGCCCCAAACACAACAATCTCTAGGGCTGGGGGGGGGGGGGCATGGGCCACCAGGTGCCTCACATTTTATCTTTGCCCTAGGTTCCTCAAATTCTAAGGCCAACCCTGGATACAACCCTTTGAAAAAGCTGTCAAGAAATATTTCTATATCTAAAAATGAGTAGAGATCATTCTTAGTTGCTACAGAAGATTAGTCTAAATTTATGTAGTCTTCTTGGTATGGTACACTTTAATTCAGATCTTCCCTTGCTGTAGCATTCACTCCTTCCATAGTAGGAGGAGATGTAATTTTACAGTAATAAATGTTGTGGTTTTGAAACATGATACTTACTGATCCTGCTCCAGCCACACGTTTATGGCACTGTTAAAGCTTCCCACAAATCCTCACACTTCAGTTTTAGGAGCGAACACCATCTGTGCAGCCCATTCACTAAACTAAGGCTGGTTTTAAGCGGACCACGGTAGGTGAGGAGATGGGTGTGCGGCCGCTGTGAGTGGAGGAACAGGTGCACACCCATCCCCACCCATGGAGCATCGGACATTGGAGCCCATTGCTCCATGCGTGGGTGATGAGTGGAGGTGCGTGTAGTGCGGGAGCACACACACACCAATTCCCCATGGCTTTCACACAGGCGCCTCCACCCATCTCCATGCAGTGAAAGCGCATGGAGATGAGTGGGGGCATCTCGTGTGAAAAGGGCCTAAGAGCGCTGAAGTAAGGCCATTGTTAAACAAACCGCAGTGGGTGGGGGGGATGGGTGTGTGGTGGAGGTGGGTGCCTATACAACATAGACCCTTTTCACACAAGATGCCCCCACCCATCTCCATGCAGTTTTGCTGCGTGGAGTTTCGTTCCCACAAGCGCACACCCATCCCCACCCATGGAGCATCAGGCATTGGAGCCCATTGCTGCATGGGTGGGTGATGAGTGGAGGTGGGTGTAGCGCGCGAGCACACATGCACCCCCACCCATCCCCTGCGGCTTTCACACCGGTGCCTCCACCCATCTCCACACAGCAAAACTGCGCGGAGATGGGTGGGGGTGTCTCGTGTGAAAAGGGCCTATGTTGTATCCAGCCACGGCAAATCTTATTTCTTTATAAGAAATAAGAGTGTCTCTCCCAGAGGAGAGACACTCTGTGGCTGTGGGGCAGGTGTTCCTGAAGACATAGTCCATTATGTATTTTATTGCCTACGTTACAACAATCTAAGAGAGCGATATTTCCTGCCTTCTCTCCGAGGTGTTCTGGATAATTAATTTGGACGTTTTTACAAAAAAATGTGGAGCTTATAAAAAAAGGTGGCAAATTTTGCCTTAAAGGCAGAAATAATAAAGAGAAAGCTTACAGTTCCATCCAGTAAATAAAGTTTGTTGACAGGGACAATAAATTTAGTCTACTTTTGGCTGAAATTCTAGAGTGCCCTGAAATAGGGCGTATCTAACTTCAATCTTGCCTAGCCTAGGTATGTAGGCAATTGTTATTTAGTAGTTCAGGGTCATGGCCCCTTATATTAAGGGGAGACTTTGATATAACTCTACTAATTATTTTAAGTTCATTTTAATTGTGTTTGTGTTGTGTTGTGTTGTATTGTGTTTTGTTTTGTTTTGTTGTTCCTATGGAGTATGGCATAAGCTGACCCAATGAACTTGAAACTTATTTCTTTATGAATCTTAGAATGATTAAGTAGAGTTTTAAAAGATACCTCTGAACTATTTCTTAAGCCCTCCTCTCCTCAGAAACAGAAAGTGTAGAAAGACCCGCTGGTTTAGACTTTAAAATCCTCCACAGATACGTGCAAGACAACTTGTTAAAAGACAGTGATTCCACTTCAGAAAGGAAGCTCCTCTGCATCAACTATAAAAATCAAATATTAGATGATTAGGAAAGGATTAATCCTATGTACAGAATGGTAATAGAATAATTGGATATATCTACCCATGTAAAGAAGAAAAGGAGAGAAGTGTAAACTAAATACTTCTACCATAAAAGAAAGTCTAATAAGTCTTCACCTCTCCATTACTCATCCAAGCATACAATTATAGGAAAATCACAATCATGCTTTTCAGGAACTTTTGAGGCTTCCACATTCTCTGGACAAACATGCGTTTTGCTACTGCAATCCTATTATATACTGAAATACATATTTGGTATGTCTTAGTCGTATCATTGTGCAATATGACTAAGACATACCAATGCTGGTGAAACCATCAAAAGACTCTGAGCAGAAAAGCATTTCAAAGGATAACCAACACCTTATTTTTCAGATGGCCAAACTACCTTGATACAGCTTTCCTTAGCCTTCCCGTAATATGGAAGTCCTCTCAGTCTGACAGCCATTCTTTCATTTGAATTTCAAGTTCCTCTTGATGCCATCTCACTTCTGGGCTGTGCTTTCCCATGTCTAGATAGGGAAGACAATATTTTTTTTAAAAAAAAAAACAGAAACAGACCGACAGAAGTAGGTGTTACCATCACTCGGAGATGGCCCAAAAATCATTGTATCTCATTTTTTATCAAGACTGTAGTTCAGCTACTTTCTTTGCAGACAGGCTACTGTGAGTTTCAGTGAAACAAGAGAAGAATAAGTGGGTTTTGTATCACGGTGAGGATCTTTTCAGTCATGAACTGAAGGACAATGGACTTAAGGGTTTAAGTATCCCTTCCATACTTAAACCTGAAAATAAAACATTAGCAAAGCAAAGATTCTCACAAAGTCACTCAATCCCTGTTAGTCAAGGTGATCTTCCACTGAGTCTATTCCAACTTCTGTCAAAATTCCAAATCTTAGAAACCCAGTAGTACTGGACTAGCTACAGAATTATGGAGTGAAGCACCAAAATGGAAAATCATAGTCCTGTTGAAAGTGCCATCCAAGATGAAAACATATTACTTTGTACACAAATACATGATAGCTGCTTCCTGAATTCTTCAGAGAGGAGTTGCCCAGAAGTCAGAACTAGTGCAAATTCTATGGGACAAATTATCAGTGAAGATTTTTTACTATCTGACTTAAGATACTGTTAGTTTCTTTACACAAATCTGGGGACCTCTTTGAGAAAGAGAGAGAATGAACTTCAAACGATATCATTATCTATTACTGGACCAACTTCTGTTGGTGAGAATAAGCAAGCTTTCAAGACACACAGAGCCCTTCCTCAGGCATGTAGCATAGCACTATATGGTCATCTCAGGTATTACAACATGTAGCATAGTAAGTCTTTCATTCTCTTATTAAAACTATTAAAATGCAAATATCTTGGTTTCTGTAGGAGCATGAGACCAATATCACAAATGTTCTGTTCTCTTAACATCTCTTGAGTGCAGGGATCAAGCATGAAGGGAAAGGGTACACTTTACCGGGGCCTACGGGTCCAGGGCAGCCTGGCCTGGACTGCAAGCCCATTACCATGTGGACAAAATTGAGGCTAAATTGTAGATCATGTCTTAGGATGTTTATGCAAACTTATTTCCCTGCATCTAATGTCCGGATCTTTTGAGATTTGCTGGAGTCAATCAGAAGCAATGTTAGAGCAGAAAATGCAACATTCTGAACAGTGAGCTGCTGGCAGAGAGAGAGAGAGCACACTTGTACAGGAAACTCTAGGACTTGTAATTTGAGAGGCAGAGAGATGTGTGCCTCCCTATGTGACATGCTCTCTTGCAGGATAGGGAACTGAGACACCAGGACTCCTCAAGACTGAACTAAATATGATTTATTCTGACTTCACAACACACACACGGATAATCCTGTGGGCACTCACTTGTGACTATTGTTAATCTAATATTACCCAAAGAACACTTAACTGTGCTTCATAAAGGAAGCCCTGGAGCAGCCTAGTCCATGAGGTTCCAGGATCCAAGCAATAGAGCTGTGCATCCTGTGTGCAGTAAGGGTCTGGAAGCTTCTTCTGAGACCTGAACCATAAAGCAGCTCCCAGAGTTACAACACTGTTGCAAAACAGTCAAGCTCTGCCACAAAGCACAACTGCTGCAAACAACAGTCGCATACATAACACTTCTCCCTCTTAGATAATTTCTAAGGTAATCGTCCCACCATTGTGGCCAAGATCGATTTTGCTGTGGTCTTGCTGTGACACTAGACGGGGAAGAGGGTTCCTGAGAAGATATGTCCAATTGTTGGTCCGATGAGCCGACTGTGTTGTTTCTTTCTTCCTATAAAGCCAGGGAGTTTGGGCAGGTAGAGCCTGGTGTTGTTTCTTCAGGTGAGTTCAGGTTACAAGATGATGACAGTGTCTCTTGGAACTCCTCTGCTGCTGCCTCATCAACTGAAGATAAACGCCCACGCAAATGGCCTACATGACGACGCCAAGACTGCCCATCAGCAGTCTGAACAGTATATGACACAGGCCCTTTGACCCTAGTGATCTTTGGGGGAACCCACTGTGGGCCAGTTCCATAGTTTCGAGCAAATACATGTTCCTCTGGAGCAAAAGAGTGCAGCACCCATGATGACAGAACAGAGTCCAGTTCCTGTTCTTTCTTGCGCTGTAAGTCCTCAATAAGATCAGGATTGAGGCAGTCTAGACATGTCTTCAAACAACGACCCATGAGAAGTTCCACTGCGCTAGCCCTCGTGGTTGGACAAGGTGTTACATGTTGTGCAAGGAGGAATCTTGCAAGACTCGTCAACCAGTTGCCTACAACAATTCTCTTCAAAGACTGTTTGGTGGACTGTACCATTCTCTTGGCTAACCCATTCCCTTGAGGTCTGCATGGAGCAATGGTGACAGCTCGAATAAGGTTGTGATTGGCAAAATCTTGAAATTCCTCTGAGGTAAAGGCAGCACCATTGTCTGACACAATGGTATCAAGTATTCCATGAGTTGCAAACATTTGTCGAAGGCCTATTATGGTTGCAGCTGAGGTAAGGGCTATGATGACCATCACCTCGAGCCATTTTGAGTTAGAGTCCACTACCATTAAAAGGTTCTTACCCTGGAAAGGTCCTGCAAAGTCAATGTGAATTCATGACCATGGCTTCTTGGTCACTTCCCAGGGAAACACTGGAGCTTTTGGTGGGTTGTAGCGAGTGGCTTGACACATGTTGCATTCCTTCACAACATTTTCTATGTTGTTGTCTATCCCTGGCCACCAGACATAAGACCTGGCCAGTGCTTTCATCCTCCCAATCCCTGGGTGTGCTGCATGTAATGTGGCAAAGATGATTTGGCAGCCAGCTTTAGGAATAATTACTCTGTTTCCCCACAGCAAACAACCCTTATGGGCTGACAACTCATGTTGACGTGATACAAATGGTCTGAATTCTTCATCTAATCTTTCCAAAGGCCACTCTCTCCACACCCATTTAAGAACACATGCAAGTGTTGTGTCTTTGGCAGTCATTCGTGTTATTTGGTCAGCCTGGAGAGGTGGTTCCGGCATGGATTCCAATATTAAGATTTCAGATGGAGAGGGAATTGCACAATCTGGTGTGTGTAAGGGTAGCCGGCTTAGCATGTCATGATGGGTGCTTGAGCTTGGGATGACGGCATGGGAACAATTTATGGAATATAACTTCATCAATGAGAAACACCCCAGAACCTGAGTCAATTTCCATTTCATATTTCTGACTGTTAATTAACACGGACACCAACATTTCAGAGTTAGGATCCATATTGTCTTTAATAGTCTGAACAAAATACAGTTTTTGCACATCATTGTTGGGGGAAGCATCAAGTTTATGAGTGGTTTGGGAATACCCAGGTTTGTCATAGTTCCCTTGATTTCCAGAACTAACCTTAGCTCGGCAGACTCTCTGTACGTGGCCCTTATTTTTGCAGCCACGGCATACTGCGTCTTTGAATCTGCAGTCAATCCGCTTATATTGTCCCCCACGTCCAGCACAGGCATGTGAAGGATATGTCTTGAGCGGTGTAATAGATAGGGCTGCAACCTGCTGACCCTGCTCCTGAAGCTCTGACCTTAAAACAGGAGTAACAGATTGAACTTCAGCGGAGTGCGAGCAGCAAATCTCCCTCACATGGCGAGATGCAGTTTCAGCAGCTACAGCTTTTTCTTGAGCTGAGGCAAAGGTCAACCCAAGTTGACTGAGAAGTTGGTGTTGGTCTGCTTCATCGTGTACTCCACAGACAATAGGCAATCCAGGAAATCCCCAAATTCACTTTGGAGGGCAGCTGCAATGCTCTCGTTCTTTTTGGTCTTGCTTAAAAAAATGGAATCTCTGAAGGGTAACAGATGGAACTGGGCAGAAGTGCGCTTTCAGCAAGGCAATAGGCTCATCATAACTCTTAGTGCTTGGCAAGGCAGGTGCAGTGAGGGAACAAACAACCATAAAGGTTTTTGCTCCACAGACAGTTAAGAGGATGACACGCTTCTGTTCTGGGCTCTCTATCTTATTTGCTTGCAAGTAGTAAGGCAGCCTTTCAGCATAAGAGTCCCAAGAAGCAGGATGGCTGACATCAAATTCTTCTATATGGCCCAAAGCAGCCATTTTCAGTCACAGGCATCTCAGCAGCACTTGAGAACCTCTGACCTCAGTCTGGCTTCAGTCTGCAACTCCTCCCTATCCTGCTAGCACCAGGATCCCACCTTCATCGCCACTGTGCAGGATAAGGAACTGAGACACCAGGACTCCGCAAGGCTGAACTAAATATGATTTATTCTGACTTCACCACACACACAGGGATAATCCTGTGGGCACTCACTTGTGCCTATTGTTAATCTAATATTACCCAAAGAACACTTTAACTGTGCTTCATAAAGGGAGGCGCTGGATCAGCCAGTCCATGAGGTTCCAAGATCAAGCAGATAGAGCTGTGCAGTCTGTGTGGTGTCAGGGTCTGGAAACTTCTTCTGAGATCTGAACCATAAAGCAGCTCTCAGAGTTACAACACTGTTGCAAAACAGTCAAGCTCTCTCACGAAGCACAACTGCTGCAAACAACAACATTCCCATACATAACACTCTAAAGAACTACAAGTCTCAGAGTTCCTTAGTTTCTGGCACTTCTGATACACTGGCAGGAGGAGACAACAGGATGTGGCAGCAGGAGACTGGTAGCAAGAGGAAGCGACAAGCATCATACGATAAAGTTGCACTGTTGCAGCACATCCATGAAAATCAGGGACACTGAGATTTGAGGGGCAGCAGGAGTCAGTGCTGCTGAGAGAATTTACAGGGTCCAGAATATATGCGAGTTGGGTTAGGCCTCTCTGGTCTCCAGAGTGCATAGAAGAACCGACACTGGAACTGTCCCAGAGCTGTCTCTTATACACATCTAGATGTGTATAAGAGACAGGGGTTGGCCTCCCAGATACTTTCCTGGAGGCAAATCGTGCGCGGTAAGTATCGTGGGAAAGTGCCCTGAGACTGTGGCAATTGATGATGCAAAAAAGCAGCCAGATAAATTATTTGACTCCAGTCTAATGATTTCAAAAGACAGTTGAATCATTTCAGAAATAAAATAGAATTTTTTCTTTCATGTCTCATGAGATTGTGTGTATGGGATGGGATCGCAGCAGGGAAACCTGAGTTACAAGTTTGTACCGAGCCCAGAGAAACAATGCTTGAACCCTGCTTAAGTGAGCATGCAAGGATATGTTTTTCAATAACTACACTAAGAATTGGATTTTCTTGATCTGGTTGACCATAGGCAGCAGGCATGCACAAAGAGGAGGGGAAGTAAAGATAAAGCGCATATGTATTTGGATTGTCTGTCAAATGAACATAAACTAATAAAATGGACCCACTTTTTCTTAATTTCCCAAATGTTATCTTATTAACAGGAAATAGCTGTAACTAGAAGCTAATTTCCTAAGTTTCATAACAAGAACATATTACAGTAATGGCATACAATAACTGTTTCATTTCCTTCTTTTACTGCAGTTTGGTAACACTTCTTATAAAACAGGGTAAATATGTTAAAGTTGGCAATATGTTATGCTGATGTCACAGCATTGGCTCTGGTATTTGTAAATATTTTAATGAAATGCCTCCAGTCCTTATTCTTGTCATATGTGAAGTATTGCAAGTGGCAACAGGTTTTGTGTGTTGATGATACAACCAGTCATAAAAGTTTAACCCGAAAAGCAAATAAACACTTCTTTTTTTTTTACCAATTTCAGGAAATCACAAGATTGGAAAGTAAATTAAATAAAAACCCAGAAAAGTGGCAGCTGTTGTGGGAAAAAGTCAAAGTGAATATTAAGGAAGACACAAGACAGGACAATGTAAGTGACAGAGGGTCTTCTCCAACTTAAAAAAGTATCTGTTTCCTGTATAAAGGCTAATTAGGGCAATCATAAAACTGTATCTGTTAGAGTAAACTTTTCCTCTTTATAAACGGAATGTGTTGTTTTGTTTTTGTTTTTAATTATTCTTGCTACTGGCTCTCCGTTGCTAGATGTGGAAAAAATGTACATCTGCATGTCAGTTACCTATTTATGACTCAAAACTAGATTTAACACATACAGGATCAGATATATATTTTGATAATGTAAAATTAAATAACTTATAAAGGCTTCTTTGGGACTGCTCAAGCAATAATTGCACATAATAATAATAAATAATTGTATTCCCTCAAATTGTGCTTATAGCACTTCACAAAAACCATTCAATAAAACAATGTAAAATCCATTTTTAAAAGGAAGGGAAGGGAGGGGAAAGAGGGTGGACAGACTACATTAAGAGGAACCAGAAGTGGATCCCCTAAAAATACCTGGAGAATAATAATTTTTTTAAAGCCTTCAAGCACTTTTTGAAGGTGAATTACAAAAATTAAGTCTCATCGTCATCAGGATATGGATCACTGTGGCAAGGTCAGAATAGGATAAATACAGACATCCTATACCATCCTGAGCTTTCATGGACAGAGAGCATGGTCAAAGATAATGCCCAAGTTCTTTCTGTGGCCCAATATACTTCCAGCCACAAGGCTTCAGGGGTGGGGGGCTACTCTGGAGTAAGTGGTTTGCTGATCTCAGCCTGTCTTATTTTTTAAAAAATTAGTGTCCCTTCCAAGATCTAATCAACATAGATGACACTCAGCTCTACCTCTCTTTTTCCATCAGCCCAGGCCATGCAGTCTCCTTATTTTCCTAGTGCCTGTCAGCTGTGGGGGCTTGGATGAGGCTGAGCCATCTGCAATTGAATCCTGACAAGATGGAGGTGATGTTGGTGGGCGAGGGCTTGGGGGGCCTGGGAGTGGTTGAGTCTCCTCTTGTAGGGGGGGTTCGCCCTCCCATGGTCTCTCAAGTGCAGAGTCTGGGTGTGCTCCTCGATTCACGGCTCAGTCTAGAATCTCAGGTTGTGGCCGTGGCGGGGAGTGCGTTTCGGCAGTTACATCTTGTCCAGCAGCTTTGGCCGTATCTCTCAGGCTCTGACCTTGCCACTGTCATCCATGCCTTCATCACCTCAAGGCTGGATTGCTGCAACGCACTCTACGTGGGGCTGCCCGAGAAGCTGATCCGGAGGCTGAAGCTGGTGCAGAATGCCGCGGCCTGTCGCCTTACGGGGGCGGGCCACAGGGAGCACATGACTCCTGTGCTCCAGGCTCTGCACTAGCTGCCTATAAAGCACCGGGCTAGGTTCAAGGTGCTGGTTATGACCTTTAAAGCCCTTCATGGCCTGGCCCTGCTTATCTGCGGGACCGCCTCACTCCCCATGTGCCCGTGCGACCCCTGAGATCATCCGTGGGAGCCTTTTTGGAGGTTCCCTGGGCAGGATGGGTGGCCACCGATGTTAGATCTTTTTCGGTGGCTGCCCCTGTGCTGTGGAACTCGCTCCCGGAGGAGGCTCGGTTGGTCCCCACTCTCCTGTCATTTCGACGTTTGTGTAAGACCTGGCTGTTCCGCCAGGCTTTTGGTAAGGGGGGGGGGTTGGAGGGGAGTTGTTTTTTTCTCCTGCATATGGGATTTTTCACTTTTAAATTGCTTTTATTGTTTTATTTTTTTGTTTGCCGCCTCAAGCTGCCCTGCAGGCAGGAGGGGCAGGATAAGAATCTTGTATAAAAAATAATAATAATAATTAGCCCTTTTAAAAGCTGTAATGCAAATAGCTACATGCTGTTAACATTTAAACGTCACCCTCTGTATCCTTCAGCATTGCACTATACAGTTAAAATAAGTAACTTTGACTGAATAATAGATGCTCACTAATTCAGACTAATGGCTTGGAAAATACTTCTGAACTTTGCTAATTCGTCAATTTTAAAAGTGCTGTTGTTATTATTTTTTAAAGGATTTTCTCATTACAAAACGTATTTTGCTCATTTATTTTACATGAATAGTTTGCTTCCTAGTATTTTGCAGTACAGCAGTAATAGAAAATGTTCTATAATATACTTTCAGTCTTACTAATGAGACCAACTATAGCTTTCTGCTATTAATGCTTTGTGCGCAAATTATGAAGATGTAATTTAGCAAGGTTAATGCTGGGTTTTTCCCATTACAATAATTTTGAATAGAAATGGCTGCTGTGATAATTAATACATCACATTTTGGAAAGTTGCTCAGTTGTAACCTTGGCTAACCTTTTCTTTCTACTCAAACTTATTGTTTGTTTATTTTTTAAAATTTCATCTTTAGCCTCGGAGACACCCTTCTGGCTCCTCAGGGATAATGTCCACCAACCTACCTTCCTATCAGAAAAGGTCTTTGCTGCATTTACCAGACAGCAGACTGGGCGAAGAACCAAGAGCCAACATATCTCCTGCTAATGGAGTAGACAGAAGAGCAACTACACTATACAATCAGTTCACATCAAAGAATTATGAGAATAGGTAAACCGATTAATCAATGTATTAGAGAAACCCCATTTTCAGTAAAGAAGCAATTTACAATAATGTATTACTGTTGCATTTCATACTCTGCCAACAGTCCAAACAAAATTGGACTGTTCTGTTCTGACTGTCAATAGTCCAAACAAAATCTGAGACAGAAACTAGTGAGGAAGGTAGTAGAATGGGACATATATCTGACCTAGAAATAAAATAAACCTTCATGGACATGGAACTATTTGCTATCTTGCAAAATTCTGAGTTACATGTATTTGCATTTTTTCTTTCCATTTCCTTCAAATATATTTTCGATGAATCATTTGTATGAATTTTTTTCATACAAATGAGAAATTCATAGCACTGCCTAGGCTAAAGCAGCTTCTCTCTTCTCAGTCCTGATCTACTAGTGTGATCCCTGCTGTTCCGACCCCCAAGCCTTTAAATAGAGAGTTTTCTGATTAGACCAGCTTGTACCCTAACCCATTTTCACCCACATACAAGAAACTCATTTTCACTTATGTCTTAATACATATAAGGTTCCCTCTCCTCTTTCCTCCCAGACTTTGAATCCTGGTTCAACTTCTTCCTCTCTGATGACACCCACGCTCTCATACTTGGTGATTTCAACATTCACGTCGACACACCTTCCATGCCCTCTATCTTCCGCTTTCTCTCCCTGACCTCCTCCTTTGATCTCCGACTCTAGACCGACTCCCCCACCCATACCGACGGCCACTCCCTCGACCTCTCTTGCTGACCTCTCCTTTGATCCCTACCCTAATTCTGATCACTTCCTCGCCTCCTTCAGCCTCTCCCACCAACCCCCCTCTTCCTCCCCCTCTCCACGCCCCTTCCGCAATATGCAAGCTTTTACCCCCATGGAGTTTGCCTCCTCTCTATCTCCCCCCTCCCCCCCATTTTCTCCTCCTCCTCCCCTGACTCTGCCATCTCCGCTCTCAACACCTCTCTCTCCTCGACCCTTGACTCTCTTGTCCCCCTCTCTTCACGCCCCGTCCGGCCCCAAAACTCCCGCCCCGGGCTCACCCCTAACGTCCGCTACCTCCGCTCCTGCACCCGGGCTGCCGAACGCCTCTGGCGCAAATCCCGCTCCCTCCGTGACTTCCTCTACTACAAATTCTCCCTCTCCTCAGCTATCTCCCCAGCTAGACAACACTATTATGCCTCTAGGATCGAATCTTTCTCTCGCGACCCTCACCGCCTCTTCTCTACTTTCGACTCC
>QEPC01010659.1:2208413-2233720 GCA_003113815.1 Sphenodon punctatus
ATAACATTGCTCGGATCCGCCCCTTTCTCTCTACCTCCTCGGCCAAAACCCTTGTTCATGCCATGGTTATCTCTCGCCTCGATTACTGCAACCTCCTCCTTGCTGGCCTCCCTCGCTCTCACCTGTCCCCCCCTTATCGCAATCCAAAACTCTGCTGCCAACGTCATTCACTCTGCCCGTCGCTTCAACCATGTGCAGCCTCTCCTCTTCTCTCTTCACTGGCTCCCCCTTCCTGAATAGAATATCCTGTTTAAACTCCTGGTTTTCACGTTCAAATCGTTACACAACCAAGCTCCCCCTTACCTCTCGGACCTAATCTCCCTACGCACTCCTGCACGCGCTCTCCGCTCTTCCTCTGTCCCCTCCCACCCTCTCCTTCGTTTCTCCTGCTCACCTAATCGCCTTCGACCCTTCTCCCTTGCTGTCCCCCATGCCTGGAACTCCCTCCCTGCCCACATCCGCCTTGCCCCCTCCCTCCACTCCTTCAAATACCTCCTCAAGACCCACCTTTTCCTCGCTGCCTTTCCCAACGCCTGTCTGTCCTCCTCTGCAGACTGCTGCAACCAACCTGATTGTAACCAAGCCAAGCACACGCACCTGAGACTTCACATCCGCTTGAATGTTTGTTGTTTGTTGGTCTTCTCCCCTGTCTCTCCCACTGTCCCCTCTCCCTGTCTCCCCCTCCTTGTCTTTTAGATTGTAAGCCACAGGCAGGGACCGCATCTATTTCTACGTTCTGTACAGCACCAGGTCATACTACTGGCGCTATATAAATGTTTATAATAATAATAATAATTAATGTAACATTTGGTCAATAAGAAGCTAGACTACAACACACACAAAACAGGCCCTTTTCACACAGACAGTCTAACACTGATAAAATGGGTGTTACATTTTATTATACATGTTACAGGGCTCCAGGTGTGCTCTATGGGTGCCCTGCAACATGTAAAATAAAATGTAACATCCATTTTATTGGTGTTAGAGTGTCTGTGTGAAAAGGGCCATAGTAAAAAAATAAAATAAAAATCTTTTTGTTAACACATAAAACAATCAAAACTAGGCAGTTCATTTCAGGTAGTCTCAGCATCCTCAACTCACCACCTTTGTGCCTCTAAGCATTAACGTAACATTCATATTCATTAGTGGGTCCACAAATGTGTATTTAAAATTAAGATATAATATTGTGGTAATAGTTGCATGAAAAGGTGTATAGTACTCCTTGTTGAAGTAAATGAGAAATTCACAGGTAATTTCCTTATATGTCATAGTACTGAAGAGATTAATGTGTCTCCTTGTGCTTTAAGGGTTTTTTATGATACTGCATATTGCCTTTTTTCCTCCTCAAGGTCATTTGAAGGTACACTATACAAAAGAGGAGCTTTTCTGAAAGGTTGGAAGCCACGGTGGTTTGTGCTGGATGTAACAAAACATCAGGTATAATAAGAACCTAAGAACTGCTGCATTGGGTTAAATTAGGGGCCCAACATCCTGTCTTGGACAGTGGCCAGCTTCAGAGAAGTGCGCAACAAGTCATAATGGAGGGATCCATTCCCTACCATTCATTCCCACCTATCAGGGCTGGAGCTTGGGGCGCCACTGGACAGGCCGGGGCGGGGGGCTCGCCTACCGCTCCCCGCAGACAGAGGCTGCTGTCTGCTGGCGGTGTGGGTGGGGCCCCTGTCCCCACATCCTCTGCGGCACCGTTGCCGCCAACCCCGCTCCTGCAAGCGGGGCCATGCCCCCAGATGCCTCTCCGTCGCTGCTGCACCCCGTGCGCTGGCCGCAGCCCCGCCCCTAGAGGGGCCAGGAACGCCGGCGAAGGGTGCGCGCTCTGACATTAACAAAGGTCCACATTTATTGAGATTGTGTCAAAAGAATGACATGGACATCCCCAACAATCCCATCCAACTAGCAACCTCACTCACTAATCACCCCCAAAGCCTCCTTAGTATATCAGTGATGCTGAACCTCTAGCACAGAGACCCAGTTCTGGGTTTGCCAGTTCACACACCAGTGGGACCCCAAAGTCCCCATGACAAATCGGCCACCATGCTGGAGCCCAAAACCGAGATAAACATGACTTTCCAACCTCCTCCCGAAAGAGAGAATAGAAGGTAGGGGCCAAGGCCTCTCCAACTAACGAGCCAGACAATCACAGCAGATCAGACTTTTTATCCAAGAATTCACAGACTCACTATATCTCACTATAAAAATACTATTATTCATAAAATATGGAGGCATAAGCAGTATGGATATTTGTTCCTTTTCTGGGAACACACAGAAGGTGGAAGTCAATTTAATTTGAAAGTGCTGAATCATTCCTTTCATTTTCTAGAAGAGTTGGTCATCTTAGGATGTTTTCGGACATAATAGAACCTGCCATGGCCACAAACTGCTCCGGGCCATGGCGGGAGCCGTCACTCTGGCCAGGACTCGACCCGGGTGCAGAGCAAACATTATAGCATCCAGACCCGGGACAAAGAGACACAAGGACATACATCTGCACATCCCTGCCCCCACACTACGTGGAGCAGCCCAGCCCCCTCCCCTGATGGACAACCATGGTGGCCTATGATGGCCGCCATGACTGCCCGGAAGCACCACCACTCCAGACCAGGGCAGTACAGCAGGCCACATCCCTGGTCAGGCAGCCCTTACCCAGTCACTGTTGGCACTTAGCCTGGGCTGTGAGTTAGGGATGATACCACCTCTCAGCTTGGGCTAACATCATGGCCCGGAGCAGTTTTGCTTCCAAGCTGCTTGAACGTGTTGTCTACTCCCGCTACCTTGACTTCCTATCCTCCAACTCCTCCCTTGACCCCCTCCAATCTGGCTTCCGTCCCCTTCATTCTACTGAAACTGCTCTCGCTAAGATCACCAATAATCTTCTGGTGGCTAAATCTAAACGTCTCTATTCCATTCTTGTCCTCCTTGATCTCTCTGCTGCCTTCGATACTGTTGACCACTCACTCTTGCTGGATTCCCTTCACTCCCTTGGCTTTTGTGGCTCTGTCCATAACTGGTTCTCCTCCTACCTCTCTGACCGCTCCTTTAATGTGTCTCTCTCCAACTCCGCCTCCTCCTCCTTCCCCCTCTCAGTTGGTGTTCCTCAAGGCTCTGTTCTTGGCCCTCTCCTCTTCTCGATCTATACCTCATCCTTAGGCAAACTCATTGCCTCCCATGGCTTCCAATACCACCTCTATGCTGATGACACTCAACTCTATCTCTCTACTCCCTCTCTCTCTCCCTCTGTTCAAGCTCGTCTCATCAACTGTCTCTCTGACATCTCTACCTGGATGTCTCAACGTCAACTCAAACTCAACATGGCTAAAACTGAACTCCTTATCTTCCCCCCTCATCCTTCCTCTCCTTCCTCACTGTCAATAACTATTGATGGAGTCACCATCCTGCCTGTCCCCCAAGCCCGTAGCCTAGGCTTCATCTTTGACTCAGCCCTTTCTTTTAAACCCTACATTGACTCTGTTGCTAAATCCTGTCGCTTCTCCCTCCATAACATTGCTAAGATTCGCCCTTTTCTCTCTGTCTCGTCTGCCAAAACTCTTGTTCATGCTCTGGTCATCTCTCGCCTCGATTACTGTAACCTCCTTCTCACTGGCCTTCCCCGGTCTCACCTTTCTCCCCTCATCTCTGTCCAAAACTCTGCTGCCAGGGTCATCTACCTCGCCAGTCGCTTCGACCATGTGCAGCCCCTCCTCTCTTCGCTTCACTGGCTTCCCCTTCCTGAACGAATCCTGCACAAGCTCCTAGTCTTCACCTATAAAGCTCTTCACAACCTTGCTCCCCCCTACCTCTCTGCACTTATCGCCCTCCATACTCCAGCCCGTGCACTTCGCTCCTCCTCTGTCCCTTCTCTCACCCTTCCACGCCTTCCCTGCTCCCCTAAGCGCCTTCGTCCCTTCTCACTTGCTGCCCCCCATGCCTGGAACTCCCTCCCTGTCCACATCCGCCTTGCCCCCTCCCTTCATACCTTCAAATCTCTCCTTAAAACTCACCTCTTTCGCTCTGCTCTGTCTGACTCTTTATCCTGCTGAGCCACTATTCCTATACCTACGATCGGTTTACCCTTATCCTTGCAACATGGACCTGCCTGCTGTCATTCTCATCGTAACCAAGCCAAGTACGTGCACTTGAGACCTCGCATCTTCATGAATGTTAGACCCCTTGTCTCTCCCTCTGTTCCCCTTCCTAAGTCTCTCCCCCAGCTCCTGTCTCTCAGATTGTAAGCCCTAGGGGCAGGGACCGTGTCTATTTTATTACTTTGTAAAGTGCCAGGTACACTGCTGGCGCTATATAAATGTTTTTTAATAATAATAATAATAATAATCACCACTGACCAGGAATGGCCCGGGCTAACATCTGGCGGGTGCCTTTAGGCATGACTGTGGCACCCGGTTTAATCCATGCAAAAGCAGATTAAACCGTGCCACTGTCACATCTGAAAACACCCTTAGCCTGTTACAGCAAGTTGGATGTATCTTTCTCAATATGCAAATATCAAAATTTCATCTGTGGAGCTGCTTAATTTCACGGAGTAGTATTCAGGAATTAATAGTGGTTGTGTAGAGAAGCCACATGAAACCATTAAGTACAGGACAGGACAATGCCTGATTTATACACAGTTTACAAGTTTACAGTAGCCTACAATTATACTTATTTACTTATCAATTTCAATTTTTGAAATACAGGAAATAAAAACTTATTTTAACTCTTTTGTGCATGTAAGATGAGCCCTAATTAGCTTCCATGGCAATAATGCCAGAAGTTATTGTCAGGAACTCTTGAATCCTGGCATAAAAATAGATGACAGGACGACTTGGATTCTAAGGAATAGAACTTACGTTGCATTGGAGCTGCCACCAATGCAAACCTATCCAGCAAATCCAGCCATATATGAGTTTCCCCCAGGAAAGGGGAATCATTGGGCAGTATAAAGCCACTGTAACCATTCCAATGCCTTCCTCATCCCCCCTTAGGGAGCTACAGGGTGTTAACAAACGAGGCGTTAGCCCACGTCAGGTGGGTGTCCACCTGTCTGTTTATTAGCCCCCACTGGTACATGGCCACTACCCACCAGACATGTAGTCCCCATTCACGGTGGGGTCTCAGAGAATTTTGAGCCCAGGTTAATGTGCGCCTGTGTGTCTGCGTCCCGTCAAACAGACTGCATGCAGTGCCTCCATGCGTACAGGTCCGCCAGCACCATAGAGTTGCCAGTGAAACTCCTAGAGCATCCAAAGAGCAACTGCTCCCTGCCCCTCTCTCCCTTCTCACTGGCAAGCACTGCCCAAAAGCGCATGAAATACACATGGGGGGGCTGCCCATTGATTAGGCTGGACATGCTAAACGTGAGTGGGGGCTGCATGGACTGAACCCAGACTGCAGCAGGCTGTCGTTGTCTTTGTTTTCACTCACAGGCTCATTCACGTACACACCCAACATCAGGAGAATGCAACATAGGATGTGACTGTTTTGCTTTGGTTTGCTAGCATGGCAAGCCCTTCAAACACCTCTCGAACTACGGGGGAAGGAAGCATGGGATGTGGTTGAGGTCTTGTGTGATTGAGCCCTTTGCATTTTTTTCTTTTCTTTTTCTTTTCTAGCTGAGATATTATGACTCTGGTGAGGACACAAGCTGTAAAGGACACATTGACCTTGCAGAAGTAGAAATGGTGATTCCTGCTTCTCCAACAATTGGAGCGCCAAAGCATGCCAGTGAAAAAGCTTTCTTTGATGTAAGTGTGATTACTCTCTCAGAGATTTTTCTTTCCACCACAACCATTCCTGCTGTAAGAAGTAATATGTGAAAGAATGATTCTGGGATGTCCTGACAGAAGCCTCTAATACAGTAATGAGCAGTTGCAGAATGAATAAGTACCCTCTACTCAGTCCAAAATCAGATTCCGAACACCTACATGTTCCAGTCATTTGCAACAAACTTTCCGCCCCCAGTCCTTCTGTCCTTTATCAGGGCACAGGGGTTATTTCTACTGTACAAAGTTTAACCGCAGGCATGAAAGTTCCTGAGCTATATCTTGGTAACATCATTTTATTATTTTCCATTTTAACTTCACAGCTGAAGACCAGTAAACGTGTGTATAATTTCTGTGCTCCAGATGCACAAAGTGCACAGCAATGGGTGGATAGGATTCAGAGCTGTATTTCAGATGCATAGCAAGGAGCACCATTGCATGGCAACTGTGAAAAAGAAACACTTCCAGCATGCATGAGACGATAACCTCAGAGTGGAAGAAGATAAATTCTGAAATGTTGTTATAAACCAACCAGCCTTCCTGACATTTCAGCCATAAGCACTCATAATGTGCTGGAGCGTCATCTCTGTTTAAATATATTCCCTTCATAATGACTCTGTCTCCAGCTAGAGACCTCCTTAAAGCAGTAAGCTCTTTACCTTGAAATATTCTCTTCAGTATCATTCCTAGCTAAACGATCCTGCTGTTTTGCACTGGAACATGCTTCCATCTAAAACTAATTTTCTAATCACAGGAGTGTTCTGTGCAGTTCCAGTTTGGCTTGTGGACACTTTCTATCAATTAATGTTCCGTTTTTCACCTCGTTTACATACTTAAGGGAAATGGTCCCATTTCCAGGCTAGTTGTGCATCTGGGAGAACATTTCTACAAACACTTGAGTCTGTGAGTTCCCTGGTATGCATAGCAGACTGACAAACGTTTGGAGCACTTACGTTTCTCAGACACCAAAAAATGAAACCTAATATTTATTTTTCTAGGAATTGTCTTTTCTTCTCTTGAGCCATCCTGCTACTTTACTACTCATTTATTTATGGTATTTCAAGCCTCAGAGCTTAGTCAAAGCAAGGATTTCATTATTGCCGCCATTTGCCTGGTATATTATAGTAACAGAAATAAAACTGGTTTGCAGTCACAAAAGGAAACTTGTTACAAACTCACAGACTTTTGTAGGAAAAAATCTATCCAAGAAGTATGAGAGTTATATATGTTAGCGTGAGTGCTTTTCTGCCCACCATAAAATAAAAAATACAAACACAATGATAAATGCACTAAACAGTGAAGCAAGCACTTGCACTGAAGTCTTTGAAATACAGACATTTTGAAGGACAGAAGTAAATTATTTGTAGCAAAACAAAACTAGCTAGATAACAACATTGACAGATATTAAATATGTAAATAATTGGGTTTCATGTGATGTGATTTGATACTTTAAAAACATTTTTTGCACATAAATTGGAGGAATGTTTTTAGATTTTTACATTTGATAACATTGTGTTTGTTCAACTTAAAATCTTTGAGGAATGCTGTTTTTTTTAGCCAAAATTAATAGAAGTTTGACTTACTACAACCTGTGATGGCATTGAGTGTGGAGTCTCTAGATAGCTACATTTACATGTTTTTGTTTTGAAATGTTAATATGTTAAATATCAAACTAATATTTCAGAGTTTGTATATATGATTTAGTATTTTCTGATTTTTAGTCATTCTGCTTGTAATTTAATATCAGACTAACCAAAATGGCTTCATTTATAGTTATTATATGGTTTGCTGCCTCTTTTAAAACCACTACTTTTTTTTTACTAAAAGTAAATTCAGATTTCACACTACACAGAGCAGGAAATGCAACCATTTTTTTATACCTTGGAAAAAAAAATTTAAAAAGAGAGAAGGATTTTTCTAGCAGATAAACCATCGCCTGTGAAACTGGTGTTTGTGCATTGGTTGTATTTTACTTTGTATAGGAAGTACTTTTATATGTAATTTGTAAAATATTGATCCCATTTTCTCTTAGGTTATTTGATGATGTACACAACACTTCATATTTTTGTAACCAGGTTATTTTAACTATTTTATGTTTGTTACATGACATATGTATGCTAACCATCTCATAATAAATATACTTCTTAAGAAAAATAAATCTCCCTTCTACTATGAAAGAAGATATGGTACAAAAAGATCTTGTAACATTTTATCATGGAACTAAGACAAATCCCCAATTCCACTATATTTAAATTTTGTTTACGTACATAATACATCTGTATTATTGGAAAGAAATTGCACTTGAGCAACCTTATCTCAAAGTTAAAACCCCTTTAGTAATAACATTAGAAACAAAAGAAATGAGAATTTGAGGTAACTTGCTTCTATGGTGCTGACATCTGTAATATTTTAGATGAGTTTGCGTGCGCACTGACTTGTTTGTGACAGAAATGTCTATGCAGTTTAATAGCCACCTGGATCGGCAGTGCCAGTGCAGCAACATGCATGCACCCAAAATAAGCTTTGCAAAAACTTCTTCAACCAATGTAGCCAAAAGCAGCCAATAACAGCCAGTCCTGTAAGGACACATGACGAATAGTGGCCAATAGTTGCTCATGTGCGGCACGCAGCCAATCCTAGCTAGTCAGCCGTCCCTCTCTTTAAGCTGTTCAAAATATTTGAACCACAGCCATGGAGACACATGCCAAGAACTTCCTTGTGATCATTATTGCACCAGCAATAATAATTGACCGGCACCGTGCATCACAAGCACCGGGGACAATATACTTTCCCTCCTTGCCCCCCCAATCCTATTTCCTACCAGATGGCCTTTCCATGTGTGTTCCCTATTGGCATTGACAGAATAGCTGGCTGCATGCCTGAACCTCTGTGATTCCTATTGGCATGTACAGGTGAGCTGGTCCTGGGGATGCCAATACAGTTTTAGGTTGCATTAACAGAAGCATAGTTTCCAAGTCACAAGAATTAATAGTTCCACTCTATTCTGCACTTGTCAGACCTCACCTGGAGTACTGTGTCCAGTTACTACTACTAATCATTTCTATAGCGCTACTAGGCAGACACAGTGCTTTACAGTCACAGATTTTCAGATGCAGGGTGAGCTTACAATCTAAGATGGACACGGGTGAGAGAAACACAGGCACACACACATATTCCCATTTTACGGATGAGGAACTGAGGCTGAGACTTGCCCAAGGCCACTCAGTAAATTCATGGCTAGGGTGAGATTTGAACCCTGACTTCCCAAGTCCAGCACCTTATCCACTACACCACACTGAATCTCTAGGCTGAGAATGCCCAAGGCCACCCAGTGAGTTCATGGCTAGGGCAGGATTTGAATACTGGTTTTCCAGGTCCAGGTCCAGCACCTTATCCACTACACCACACTGGCCCTCAGTTCTGGACACTGTACTATAAGAAGGACCTTGCCAAACTGGAATGGTTTCAGAGAAGGACAAAAAAGTTGGTCAGGGGTCTGGAGACCAAGTCCTATGAGAAAAGGTTGAAGAAACTGGGAATGTTTAGCCTAGTGAAGAGAAGACTAAGAGGAGACATGATAGTGGTCTTCAAATATCTGAAGGCTGTGTCACAGAAGATGGCAAAAACATGTCCTCTGTTGCCCCTGAGGGCAACGCTAGAAATAATGGACTCTAATTACAAGAAAGCAGATTTTGGTTAAATATTAGGAAGAACAGTCTAATGGTAAGAACTGTTAGACGATGGAACAAACTGGCTATGGAGGTGGTGGGCTCTCCTTCACTGGATGTTTGCAAAAATGGCTGGCCATATGTCTTGGGATGCTGTAGCTGCGGACTTCCTGCACTGAGCAGGGGGTTGGACTAGATGGCCGCTGAGATCCCTTCCAACTCTATGATCCTATGAATAGATCATGCAGAGGCAGAGGCACGCAGCTAGCTACTCTGGCTGTCCTGCACCTGACCTCTGCCTGTAGCTTTCCCATGGGAATTTCCTTTGTACCCTGGTAGTACTGAGATGAAAGCAAGTATTTCCCTCCCGTTGGGAAATGCCTACCTTTCAGGAGCACTTGCAATTGTTGGTCAATATTTCTCCACTGCTCAGCAATTGCACACTTCTGTCGCTTTGGGGGACTGTCAGTGTCCAAGACTTACGGTCGGATTTTTTGGGACTGTCCTTTTGTGTTCTTTTCCATCCATCTCCAGCACTTTTGCATCAGTTTCCAGGGTTTTTGCATCACTCAGTGAGTATATAAAGTATAAGCTGCTAAGCATAGTTGGTAGCAGTTCAGTTCATGATGTGTTCAGCCAGTGAAAAATAGTGAAAAAGTCAGTAAGTTTCCTCTTTGTGTGAATGGAGGTGAACTACCTGTTTCAGATGGAAACAGCATTCATTGCAATTCATTGTTTCACTCTGGCTTTTCCCCACTGGGCTACTGTGCAAGTGCATGGCCAGAAGACTCCCCACCTCCCATTTTTAGTTCACCCACCACATCCCCTTCCCTTCCAACCCCAGCCCCCAAAGCAGCTTAACACTATGCCGAACCACCATTCTTCTTGCCCTGCCTCCAAGCTTCCCTCCTTTCTTAGAAGAAGCATGGAAATCATGGATTATGAAAAAAATAAAAGAACTTTATACAACCTTATTAAAATTAAAGAACTTTAAATACAGAACTATATTATTACAACTGATTCTTCTTTTTCCACCTGCTCCTTTTGGAGGCAGCTTGGTACACTTGGGTGGCAGACTGGTGAGGGAACATCTTCTTGATCCTCCCATGGATCCGGCTGTGGAGGAGTGCTCACAGGAGACGTATGGAAATTATGGGGGTCTGGAGGAACCATGTTGGCCCAGGAAGTTCCCTGATATAAGTGCAGTGGAAACAGGGCTCAAGTGCTTTCCCTTGGGGTTGGAGTATGCGGGGCATCAGGGTGGGCAAGCAGGTTCCATGTAGGCTGGCATGAATGGCCGATGGAGGTTACAAAATGGGGCCTGCCCCTGAGCAACAATGCTTGCAGTCATGGCAGCAACGTACTTGAGCAGGGAGCTCTGGAGCTGAATGGGCTGAGACAGACTGCTTTGCATCTGTGCCCAGATCTCACTCATCTCCTTGCTCACCTTCTCAATCATGCTTTCTAACTGCTCAATCTGCTGCCAGAGGCGGACCCAGAGCCTGTAATTCCACCATTGGTCCATGACAGCAAAGGTCTTATGTTCTGCGGCATTCAGCTGCCTATGATTCCTGGCCATGCCATTAATGGCATCGTGGCTTTTGTCCACCTGCTGCATGGTCTCCCCAAGCAACATCCTTGCCAAATCCTCCCTGCATCGCCAGTTTCAGACCTGCAGGTCCTGGTTCTGCTGGGTGTTTGTGGCAGGTGGGTCCATCCATGCCTGTTGTGCTGGCAGACCTGTAGCAAGGCAGCAAGGAAAGCCATGAATTCAGACCACCAAACCCCCACCCACGCAATTTTGTTTCCTCCAAACCCCCACCCACGCAATTTTCATCCCTCCCCTCACCCAAAGGGAAGTGGGAATGAATACCTGACCTATGTGGTTACTGCAGCAGGATCCCAGCACCACGCATTCTCCTCCCACGATCACTGTAGAGGAGTGATGAACATACAGAAATCAACCACCGCCATTCGTACCCTCTCCCCTTCCAGCCAGCACTCTGGCTTCCACTCCCCCACCTGCCTGACATGGTGCTTCTCCCCACCCCGCCAGGCCATGGGCTCGAGGGGATATACCATGAGAGCCACAGTGTCTGCATCGACCCGTATTGGCTCTGGGCAGTCACAGGCATGGAGGGATCTCCACTAGTAGTCACGGTGTCTGTGGTGGGAGCGGTAGTGGCTGCAGTGGAAGCAGGCAGTGGGATGCCATACTGACCCGCTTCTGCAATCATACAGGCAGGATGCAACTGGCTCAATCCACATACAGGAACTGGTCCAGGAGCTCATAATAGGGGTGATGTTTGCCTCCCGTGTCTGGAGGCAAAGTTGTTGTCACAGATCACTTTGTATCTGTGCCTCAGCTCCTTGGCCCACTGCTGGCACTGGTTCATGTTCCAGGTGTAGCCATGCTGTGCCATTTGGACCAAGATATCTTGGAACACCAACTTGTTCCTCTAGCACTTCACCAAGGGATATCGGACCTTTTCCCCCCATAGCGTGATGAAGGCCTTTTAGTCTCATCCTTGGTCCAAGGAATGCAGCATTGGTGGGTGGATCAGTAGGTGGAGAGCGACTGTGATTAAGTGGTGGTGGTAGGAGTGCTGGTTGTTGCCTGCCTGTCAGTTTGAACCATGGCCCTGGTGATGGTAATAATCTTCAAGTCATTCCAGAGAATGCAACAGCTGGGAAAGACCAAGTGTCAGCACATACTGCCAACCAGAAAGAGCCAGGAAAACATGTTTGAAAATGGCATGGTGGGCTTTTAAGACAGACATTACGTGTGTGCCAGTGAGACTGAGTGGAGAGAGGGGCCGGAAGTGGTCATTCCTCGGAACACTCTAGATACACACAACTCTATATTGCTGGTGGACCTGTATGCGTTGCAAGGCTGCACACAATCTAACTGATGGGCTACAGACACGTGGGTACACACTAGTCTGAGTTTATTCACATGGCAGGCTCCGCAGGCTCTGGGACCCCGCCGTGAGTGGGGACTGCGTGTCCCCTGCATGTGAACACATAATAAATGCGTGAGTGAACACCTCCCCACTGTTGCACAGCCAGACCTGGCATAATATTTGTGCAAATGGTGTGCCTGTGCCTCCAAGTTCATGGGTCCTGATGCAGCTGCGGAGCTTGCATGTACAACAGCTGCACCTCTGCAGAGATATATGTACGGTACTTTGCAAATCACATTATGCAGGCATTATTTGTAACTGTTCTGTTGTCAGTGATGCATTATGATCCTGTCCAAACACAGTTCTCTTCCCTTTATCCCTGGACAAGTTACTACACTACTATTCTTAATTTCATGTCTGCAATTGTTGAAATAGTTTGGCTGTTTGCAATTACCATGTGGTCACTTTGGAGAGGCAGAACACTGGATGTTAACAGACATCACAGCAGACATCATCCCACCTGGGAGTGGGAGGTCTACCCCTGGCTTGGTTAGCGCTGGCCACAGGAACACACATCCCCGCAGCCTGACCCAGCCAGTGAGGAGGGCAGGAAGTGACATGCATCTGCCCAGCCATGCCCCCACACTGCCACTGTTGCCCTGCCCCCCGCCATGACAGGCAGCCAGGCTGGCTGCCATGGCAACCCTTCGCACCGGGCCAGGACGGAGCTGGGAACAGACATTCCCACATGGTTCCACCTGCTCTAGCCCAGCTGGGACCACACTGTGCGCCCACTCATTCCAGGCCCACATTTCTGGCCCAGCCACTACCCCTCCTGGGGTTTGAACTGGGCCCACATCTGGTGGGCCCGGAACAAACATACCATCATGATGCTGGCCCAGCCGGGCCAACACAGGCCCAACTGGGCCAGCATCACGTTAGTTAACACCCACTGAAGTGGATTCACCAACCAAAAACCTTTGGTTTAAGAAAGCAATTAAGGCTCACGCATCAATTTAATAACCAAAAAACCTCCAGAATAAGGAATCAGAGGAGTCTCACAAACATTCAACTAAGCACCAAAAAGCAAGGAAACGGACCATTAAGGCTCTCGCATACAGTGACTAACCTTTACTAAGACTCTCGCCTTAACGCGCCCCGCATGCAAATAGACTGCAAGATACATTCCGTTTCTTTTCTTACATGCACTCTTTTCTTCCTCTGGTATTTGATGGAAACTGGTTGATGAGTCCTCCCTCATCTCTAGCTGTGTGTTGGTTCTGTAGGTTAACTCTGCTTTCTTGGGGTGGGGAGGGGTTGTATGTTTTGTGTACGCTTGCAAGTGGGATGCTTGCTAGTGTGCGTGCTTGTTAGTGGGATGCTTTGTGTACGCATGCTAGTTTGTTGGATGTTTGTTTGCTCATGTTGTTTTCCTGTTGTTGATTGTTCCTTTGGATGTTGAATTCTGGTTTTTGAAACCAGAATATGGTTGTTGGTTTCTTGCAGTCTATTTTCATGTGGGGCAAGTTAAAGCGAGAGCCTTAGTGAAGGTTAGTCACTGTATGTGAGACCCTTCATTGTCCATTTCCTTGCTTTTTGGTGCTTGGTTGAATGTTTGTGAGACTTCCCTGATTTCTTATTCTGGAGGGTTTTTGGTTAGTAAATTGATGTATGCCTTAATTGTTTTCTTAAACCAAAGGTTTTTGGTTGATGAATTTCCTTTCATTTTTTTCATGCAATTATTTTTTATTTATTGTTTGGGTTGTTTCATGGTCCATAAACAAAATACACGACACATCGGTAAGCAAACCACTATTGAAGTGAAAAACATCTCTTCACGAGCTGAGACCACATAGTTGTCTTTCTTAACCAGAATTTACAATGGAGTAACCTTCCTCAGCCTCAGTGCATTTAGGGAAGATGTCTGAATGGTGTGACACCAAGGATCTTCATACTCCTGAATCTAATGACAGAGATCAGTCTTTTGTGGTTTGTGATCTGAGTCTGGTCTGAGATCAGTCCTCCAACCACCTCTACATTTGCATAAATATATCTGAGAGACCATATTAAGTCTCCCCTCCTTCTCTTTTGTCCTGCAGAATAACCGTAAAGGTGGGTACAGGACTGATCTCAGCCCACATATCAGATTCTAGGTCTCATAGAGAAACTAATGGGCTGGTGGCTGATTGAGAGCTCTGAGTAGTATTTTGTTACTGCCATGTACAGTCCATTTTCTCTGCTGCTGCTCTGAGAAGCTGAGTTTGGATGGATGGATCAAGTATTCATTGGCGCCAAAGTACTCGGGCAGCAAAGACACTACGGATCCATGCTGGGTCCCTCTCATTGCACTATCAGCGGCTTGCCATGGAGGTTTCAGCTTGTGTGTGAGAGGGGAGCTTTTACTGCAGCTGAATTGATGTCTGATGTAGGGAGGGTGGATCCCGCTGCTGCCCTGATACCGGGGCTCCCCAGCGTCACAAACACACTGCAGTTTCTTCCAACACACGCACACTGCAGTCACTTGCTCTACTCACATATCTTTGTTCCTGTTATTTAAACAATAACTGTTGTTGTTTATGTTGTTTAAACAACATAAATTGTTATAAACATTTCTAAATGCTTTTGATTTTTGCAAATACATATTTTTTGGTTTTTTGGTTTTATCTTTGGTTGCATCTGCATGTGCATCTGTGTGGCCATGAGGTTAATTAGACAGGCTGAGAGGGAATTTGAGGATCAACTTGCTAAACACGCAAATAATATTATTTTAAAATTTGTAAAGTAGATCAGAAACAAGAAGCCTCTTAAACAGCTGGTTGGAAGATTATGAGGATCCCCTTCGCCTTCTGCAGGATCCAGATCGTGTTGACTTTTCCATCCTGTCAAAATCAATTTGTATCTTGTTCTTCATGAAACAATTATACAACTTGCCATTGTTTGATGAAAAAAAATTTGTACTACTGAAAAGGATTGTAGTGCTTGGAGGTGTGTGTCTGTGGCCCTTTTCAAATAGGCCATGGTGGGGGAGGGATGGGTGTGCACCCACAGTGGTGGAGGTGGATGTGCGTCCGTTCCCATGGGCGTACACCCATCTCCACTCACCTCCACGCACAGAGCAACCGGCATTGGAGTCCGTTGCTCCGTGTGTGGGTGATAAGTGGAGATGGGTGGAGCATGGGAGCATGCTTGCACCCACACCCACTGCAGGCGCCATTCCTACAGGTGCCCACCCATCCTCCCCGGTCCTGCTGCAGCCTTCGCATGGGTGACTCCCCCGCACATGTATACGGTGGGGGGTGCCCATGTGAAATGGCCCTCTGTGATTGTGTGTTTCTGGGTAATGTGTCTGTGCAGTGCTGCATGGTGGTGGGGGTGTATTTCTGGGTTGTGTATCTGTGCGTATTGCTTGGAGGTGTGTGTACATGTGGGTGGGTAGTATAGGAAGGTTTGTCTGTGCAAGTCTCTGTATAAAGTGCTGGGCAGGGTGTATACGTACTGATGGGTGTTTGTACACATAGTGCTGAGAGGTGTATCTGTGTGTGTATCTGGGAGGTAGACGTGTAGTGCTGGGAGATATATCTGTGTGTGTGAATGTAGTGCTTGAAAGTGTGTCTGTGTGGTGCTGTGTAGTGTTGGGGAGGTCATGCATGCGTGTGCTTGTGTGTGTACTGCTGGGGGGCTGTCGTGTTTGTGTGTGTGGTTGTGGGTCTCTGTGTAGTGTTGGGAGGTGTGTGTGTGGGCATAATGCATGTGTATGTGTACTGGGCGGAGTGTCTGTGTGTGCACAGTGCATGTGTATATGTAGTGTGTGTATGCAGTATGTGTGTATGTAGCACACAAGTACTACATGCGTGTTTGTAGTACTTGGAAGTGTGTCTCTGCTTGTGTGGGTGCTGCTGGGTGCTGCTTGGAGGTGTGTGTGTATCTGTGTGGGGGGATAGTAGTGTAAAGTGTGTGTGTGTGTGTGTGTGTGTGTGTGTAGTGTTGGGAGGGGTTGGTACTGCTGGGTTGTGCTTCTGTGTGTGTGTAGTGCTGTGTAAAGTTATGAGGTGTATGCATGTGTGTGTGTTTGTGTACTGCTGGGGTATTTATTTATTTATATTTATTTATTTATATATACAGTTTATATCCCCCCCGGCCTAATGGCAGCTTAGGGCAACTTACAACTTTCATAGAAAATATAAAATATGAGATACAATAAAAACATAAATTGAACATAAAATTAATAAAAACCAGCATATATAAAACAATAAATAGGCATCCCCCAAAAGAAAATAAATCCCTCCCCTCCTTACCCTATCCACACCCACCCACCCGCTCCCACTTCCTCGCCCTTGTCGAATGCCTGGTGAAACAGCCAGGTCTTCTTGTCTTCGAAAGGAGAAAAGATCTGGGGACAAATGTACTTCCACCGGGAGGGAGTTCCACAGCCTTGGAGTGGCCACTGAGAACACCCTCTCCATTGTCCCCATCCAACGGACACGGGGGGCTTCAAGAGGGGCACTCCCTGATGACCGTGGGGGCTGCTCCATAACCCAGGGGGTGAGGCGATCCCACAGATAAACAGGGCCTAGGCCATTTAGGGCTGTAAAGGACAATACCAACACTTTGAATTGAGCCCGGAAGACTATGGCAGCCAGTGCAACAAATGGAGCACCAGTGTGATGTGCTCGCGGCGACCCGTCCCTGTGAGGAGTCAGGCCACCGCGTTCTGCACCAGCTGCAGTCTCCGGACCGTCACCAAGGGTAGCTCCATGTAGAGTGCATTGCAGTAGTCTAATCTCAAGGTGATAATCTCGAGGTATGTGTGAAGTGCTGGGAGGTGCAGCATGTTTGTGTGTGTTGTTGTGGGTCTGTGTGTAGTGTTGGGAGGTGTGTGCTCTCTGTCCCCTCACGCAGGGCTCCGCAGAGGGGCTCAGGCAGCGGGACAGATCAGTGCCTCACTCCATTCACGCAGGGATTGGAGGAGGCATGGGGAATGTGCAAAGGCACCATTCCCCGAGCCAGAGCTGAAAGAAGAAGGAAGCAGCCGGAGCTGTTTGGAGACACTGTTTACACTTGGTTGCTTACACAGCCTTTTGTGGGGGGAGACAGTGGATCTGTGCTCTCTCTCCCCTCACACAGGACTCAGGGCAGGGCAGGGCAGCAACTCTTGAAGCTCCCATGGGTTTGGGCTGCCCAAGGCGCTTGGGCGATTAGTATAAGACAGGTTTGCCGGCTTAGGGGCTTCAGAGCTGCTCTCCCATCCCAGCATGTTTTAGCCTCGCTCCCCATCTCCTAAACACATTCAGCTACACACTCAGCAGAAAAGCGTGACTCCTTTGACAAAGATCCATCTCTCTCCACACTATTATTTTATATTCTTACTATAATACCCAACATCCATTTGCATGGAAGGAGAGCTGCTAATGGGTTTTTTCCCCTCACTTCTTTACGAGCAACAAAAAAGCCGCCCTTTCCCAGTTAAAGTGTTAATTTCACTGTATTCTTTTAGCTTTTCAGCCTGGCCCATATTTCCCAGTGCGACGGCTGTAATCTCACTCGCTCGAAAGGGACGGCTCGCAGGTGGTTTTCTGCTGTTTGTCACTGACAAAGGCTGCTTCTGTGGACCTAGATAGAGCACTGGAGATTTGTGTTCTATCCATAGGGTAAAATGGGAAATTTAGCAGGTAATAGCTGGAAAACTACAGGACATAGTACCAAGCTGCGAACAGAGGCAGACAGGGGCTTGGTGCCTGTTCTTCACTCTGTGCTGCAGCCTTCAGCCAGGCAGCAGGAGACGCTTGGCGGGGACTCCCAGAGGCGGCACTGAGACCCATCCAGCAGGCAAGATCCTCCCCTTCCCCCATGGCAATGGACAATAGCTGGTGCTGGGGGCGGAGTGTTCTAGCATGGCCAGCTAGGGGCCATGGCGCATCTCTCACTCCACCCCCTCCCTTGCGGGGGCGGAGCTTAGAGAAGATTCCTTCCAGGCTGCTCCCCATAACATCGGGGGCGGCCGAAGGCCATGCCGGTGTCGGTTGGGCCAGGAGGTTGAGCCGGAGGGGCTGTTGGTGGAGCTATCTAATGTTCTACTAGTAAAAGTTGTGAGGAGGCCTCCTTCTTCTCCTGGTGAGAGAGGGATGGGGAGGGAGGACATCCCCTGGTGGCAGCACGGGATGGAATGAAAGTTTGGAATTGGCTTTCTACTTGTATGTAGGAAGCAGGATACTGGTAGAGAGAGAGGTCTGGGATGGGTTAGTTCTATTTATACTGTCTGATGTATTTATTAGTTGATTGTTATTAGGTGGTAGGGTTCTTTATTATGATGTATTGTGATGCTGGGTTCCCCTGTGTGGAATAAAAAACCCAGATATTGTATTGTGTTTTGATTGATTTAAGCCGCCTCGAGCTAACTCAGGTTAGGAGAGCGTGGGGTATAAATAAAAGTGGAATGGAATGGAATATTGGTAGTTTGTATCCCCTTTCCATGGCTTAGAAACCCAACACCACTCCGGGAACCTAGTCAATTTCACAGTCGCCAAAAAAAAAGACAAATTGCTCTGAAAAACAAATTGCCATAACTTTTTGTTTTTCAACCAAACTGTGCCAAACCTGGATGGATTCAGCCCATTACCCAAGGAAGCCTTCATGCCAAATGACACAATGATGGGGTAAAGCATGACAAAATCCCAAACATTAGCATGTTGGGGGGTTATAATGCAGAGTGCTGCTCGCCTTAACTATAGCCTGACTACAGCTGCTCTATAATATGAAAGTTTCCCATTTATGTTTATTTATATTTATTATGTTGAGTATCTCTGGCACACCATACATCTGGCTTGCGTGATGATCGTCTGATTCAAGAATTTTGGCCACCATGTGAGCTTAAGTCCACATTCTCATGCAATAAAATATCATCTCTGTGTTTTTTCTCATATGCTGAGCACCTTTTTCCAGCATCCAAATAAGAATATTCCAGATTAATTAAAATTACAAAAAGGAAATTGATACTTTGCCTGTCTATTTAACTGAGCAGAATACTGAATGTCAGCCAAACATTAGTACATCCTCAACAAGTGAACCTGAAATGTTTTAATTAATGTTTGTTTCTGTTGAATCAATTATTTTCTCTTGCTTTTACCAGGCGTGAGAAACCTTTTCCCTACTTTGATAATTAGTGCAGGCTCTGTGGGCCAGATGAGAGTTGTGGGCAGGAGGTGTACTCAGGATGAGGGAAGGGGAAGGGCCAGATCATGGGTGTATGCCATAGGTCCATCTACTATCTCTGAGTGGCATGCCCTTATCTCTGCTTCCTTCCCTTGAGCGTGCTCTTTCAGTGCTTGAGGGCAGGGACTAGAAATTAAAAAGGGGGCAAATCTAGGAGTTAGAAAGGGGCCAAATACAAACCTGCTGAAGGCCAGAAAGATGAAGGTTTCCCACCACTGCTTTAAATACTTTCTCCTCATTAAGTGATAATATATTAATTTATACAGATATGTCCAATACATTTTACTATCCAGTGTTTTGGGCAACCATCCCGTAAGTTAAAAAAGAAAAAAGAGAAACAAAGAACTACCTGTAAATATTCCCACCTTAGCAAAAGTAGGCAATGGATGGGTTTTGACTGGTTTTGAGACGGTCTTAACTTCAACAAGGTAGCCTATAAAGTCAAGAGGAAACCAACAGACAGCTCAGTGGAATAGGAGAGGCCTAGTCAGAGTGTGCTGCTTTTGGACACGGCTTACAGATTCTTGTTGTTACTCTGAGGTATGTGTTTTGGTCTATGTTATAGTCTGGCCCTTTCTCTCCAATTTGGAGAGGGTCAGGATAAAGAAATGAACTTTATTTTCTACCTGACTGTATGGTGTGCCCAGTGCGGACACTGATCTGCCATTGGAGCAGTGCAAACAGTGCAGAACCCACCCAGAGAATCAGCAAGCCAAGAAGTGATCCCTGCCATAGTCACCCTCCCCCAAATGGCAGGTGCCAAGAAGGGATTCCTCGCAGCTGGTGACACACTGGTGTTGTAGAGGCACCATTATGGTGGTGCCTGTAACACCTTAGGCACGTCACTGAGATAGAGAATGATCCAGTCCCTGTTGTAATGAACTCATTTTGTATTTCTTGTACAATACATTATTTCAGGGGTGGGGAAGCTCAGGCCTGGGGGCCAAATGTGGCCTGTGGCTAGTTTTTACTTGGCCCCTTTCCAGTTCCTGGTTCTGGTTCTTGGATTGAGTTCCTACTGCCAGACACTGACTAACTGAGCTCAGAGAAAGGGAGCAGAGATGAGAGCAATACACACAAGGATAGGAGCAAGAGCCATGCCACAGAGCCATGATCTGGACCCTCCACTTCCTGAGCACACCCCTCAAGCACATCCATCCCCAACTTCTGTGCAGTCCTTGGAGTCTGTATTAATTTTCTGTGTGGCTCTCAGGAGGTAAAGAGTTCCTCACCCCTGGACTATTGTAAAGGGCCTTATCTATTTATTTTATTCCCTACTGTGTTTATCACACGGCTCCCAATTATCAGGTTTGATTAACCCCTAAAATCCTGGCACTTGCAAAAAAAGCTAAAAGATCTGACAACTCCATGTGTAAGGGAGAGCTATGGGGGCTACTGTGCTCCCTGGTCTTGCGGTGTCTAGATCCCAGCCCTGCAGGAAATTTAGGAGTGGGTTCCCTGGTTACCATCCCCTACTGGAAAGCACCACCATGACCCTTATCCAGACTGCTCCCCCACACAAAGCTCTCTACCTGGGGTTTATTTCCTAGGCCTGTCCCTATGCTCACTACTGCCATCCTGCTGGGGAGTTTCTCCAGCAGCAGTTGCTACTGCCCAGCTCCAGCTGGAGTAGTGTTGCTCAACCAGAGGTGCACAGTAGAAGAAATTCCAGGAGGGCTTTCCATGGCTCCAGACTGCAGCCGCAAATGCAGGAACCCTCGCTGTTGTCTGCTGCCCCCTAATGCCGCCTGGACTGAACTGCAGGGAAAATCGTCTAGACAGAGGAGCAGCAGCTGCAGCCAGAGCAATCTGGGAGACAGGCTTTTAAGCATCCAGACCAAGGCAAGAGATGCTTCCCCAGACCCTCCCAAATGGGAATTTCCACCGAAAAAGAGAGACCTGGCAACCCTACATTTTTGAGGATTGGGACCTATCCCTGCAGCTGATGGTCACAGGCTCCTCCTGGTATTATTGTCACCACTCCTGAAAGGACCAGAGCATTCCCATCACTGTAATGAAGTAGGAGTTAAGAGGCCTACGTGTTGCTACAAGGTTACATAGGCCCTAACAGACTGGGAGCAAAAGAACCAACACAGGTATCTAAATTTGTTTTCCCCACCACCCACCCACTGCAAAAAATCAAGTACAACCAGATCTGCTTGTCTTAGAGTTTGTTTTTGCATGCAAGGGTAGTTAAAGCAGAACAACTACTGCCCTCTGCCTCTGCTCCCAGAAGCAGGGGTGAGGTAGCTCTTCCCGTCCCCTCCTTGGAACTGCCAGCAGGGGGAGCTGGAATCCAAAGCAAGCTGTTGGTGAAGCAGAGACACTAATTTTCCAGCAAGTAAATGGGAGAGGAAGGGGTGGGAGTTTGGAAATGCTGAGGGTTGGTGGGAAAGTGGTTGACTGGGAATTTCCCCTTTCTAGTACACAGGGCAGCTTCTTCTGAGGTAGGGGAGCCTCCTAACCCTCTTCTTTGCTGCTATAGCTATCTTCCCTTTATCCTCACTTTAACACACACACACACACACACACCGCTTGTGGGAACCCAGGGGAAATTAAAGAAGGGTGCATGTGAGAACAAGACCCAATGCTTCCACTAAATCAAAGGGACTTCCCTGGAGCACTATAACCTTGCACTTATGGATAAAAGGATGAAACATTTCATGCATGTTCCCTCTGTATATGAGATCATTTTTTGAGATAGGGCCCAACTGTCTGCCATCTTGATTTCAAGATGGCTTCCCTCAAGACATGAAATTGTCAAAATTAAGCCTATAGCAGGAAATATTAATGACAAATATGGCGTGTTTAGGCTCGTTTCAAATGAAACCATAGTATAGACTATTTTATGAAGTTTGACCTGTCTGCCATCTTGATTTCAAAATGGCAGCCCTCAAGACTTGGAATACTTGAAATTAAGCCTATTGCAGGCATCCTAATATAAATGGAAAATATGTCATGTTTGGGCTTGTTTGAAGCAAAACCATAGAATAGACTATTCTAGGAAGCTTGGGGTGACTGTCTGGCATCTTGATTTCAAGATGATGCCCCTCAAAACTTGGAATAGTTAAAATTAAGCCTATAGCGAGCAACATTCATGGCAAATATGACTTGTTTGTCACAACAACAAAACTGTAGGTTAGGTATCTTTATGAAATGCTAATGAGACAAAACAGTTTATATGAGATCAAACGTGGAGATTATCAGTGTGTTCAGGGTTATTACATTTGCACAGAAGTGTACACTTCAAAAGTGCAGTGTTACAGTTGCAACGGATGGTATTGCAGTTTTTGCAGGAGCAGTGAAGTAGCTAATTACAGACCAGTGCTGCTTCTGCTAGAGTAGTCCATGCAGGGGTCCCCACCAAAGGTCATCTTTTTACTAGCTCCATCTTGCAGGACTTGGTAAATCTGTTGTTTTTTTATCACGAACTGTCCCCAGAAATATCCTGCTTGATAAACGGACTGCAATACATGCTGCTCTAAAGCCGCCGTGGTTGGTGGAATTCGTTAAACTGAACGTCCTTTCTTAGTGAACAGTTCCTTTCAGCAATTATTTACTATTGTACTTGAAGATGTCTTATCATAAAGTAGTACAACAAATAGTTCTCCTGTGCTCATGGAGTCATTTATGTTTTTAGGTTTATCAGACAATGCCTGGAATGTCTTTGTGAATTCAGGGTACATGTTGAATATTTCCCAAGCTGACTTTTTTCCATGGCCCCCAAATAGGGTTGCCAGATAGGTACATTTTCCCACACCACTTATGAAAACTACATCGGCATCAATGCAGGTCCTGCAACATGTATTCTTTAAACGTGGACTGGAAAAATATACCTATCTGGCAACCCAAATTATGAAGCTGTGTCACAGCCCATGAATGCGTGAAAAACCAACAGGGCAGCACCTTCTTCCTACCAAGTAAATTATGTACTAGGTGAACAGGGATATAATGGAAATGTTTGCCTGAACCAAAAACAATCTACAATTCTTGTATCTCCAGTGCTTTTTTAAAAATGACACAGCGAGGACAACATCTGTGTCCACTGTTTTTATTATAATTGGTATGTGATCCTGTTTGCTAGCATCCTTCATGTGTAGCAACATCCTGGTATCTGCTTCCTCATGATCACAATGCTCTAAATCCTGATGTTGACACATGGTACACTGTATGTTCCTTCCTTTGGTGGTAACTATTTCCTTGCCATGATAGTATGGTGTGCTGATAGCATTTGACAACAGGCTGAACAGCTCCATCTTGTTTTTATCAACTGACAAGAAAGCTTTCCAGTTCTTTGGAATTGGTGTGTTTTCATTTCCTTGGTGATTTCCTTGGTGATTTCCACTCGCATGAGAAATCCGAGTTTCTGACTTCGGGCTGTCAGTTCAGTACTCATCGAAAATGAAGTTGCTTCGCTTGATATCTTCCTATTCCTGAAGAAGGAATTTGAGGAACCTTTCTCCATACTCAGAATGTTTTGGCTTCCAGGTGCAAATGTATGCACCAGTGCTGGTCCATCAATAATAACTGCCGATGCTTGTGGTTTTTCATCTGGATACTCAACCAACTTACTGAAGCACTGCAGGAGATCAGATTTTGTAGTACCTCTTAATCTACCCTCTGATAGTGTGGTGGGAATGCCTGATTCTCGTGGCTGAAGAAGTTGTCCAAGTTACATCCTTTCTGCTGACAACTGATGTACAGCTTGGCAAACAGGCTTGTATCATTTTTTTTAAAAGTCAGTTGTGTTTGTGTTTGTGTTTTGTTTCGAACTTTACTTTGTATCTATTGAAACAATTTCACGCTGTTTCTTGGAATAATTGCATCAGTTGGAGTAGTTGTATTTATTAGCCGGTGATTAACATATTAATTTAACTGTTCCACTCCAATGTTCTTCATATTGTATAACCCGTGTATTGCATTTGTTGGTGTAATGACTTTGTTGTGAATGTGAATGAGGAATGAACTGTTTTCCTCAAATGGATTTCCCAATTGGTGAATTCGGATACCAAGGCTCTGACATGTTTGAAGTATCTCAGCTGAAAAGCGGGTTGACAGTTATGATGGTGTGATACAGAAACATTTGTCTCAAGAAAATGGCTTTCCATACTCTGAATTAATCAGGCAACTTCTGGACTGGACAGCATCCATCGCTGTAAGTCGTCTTGGTTTCCTGTAAGTCTTATAGCACCTCCATCTCCCTTGACAATTGCACTGATGTTCTCGTTCGCTTGGTCTAAAGCCATTGCTGAAAAGCTATTTCGAGTAATGCTTGCTGTAAATTTGCCATTTATTAATTCCCTGTAGGTTTGTGTGTAAGCAGGGAGCAGTCCTGTGGGGCTGCTGCCCCTTTAAGAAGGGGGCTGCATGGGTCACCCGGAGGGCTGAGCATGCCCAGGGGCTTGGCAGATCCAGCCCCATAGCTTGGGACTAACCTCAGCTGGAAACCAGTTGAGAGACTCTGGGACAGAGTGGGCAGGTTACTGGCCCTTTAAGGCTGGTCAGAGGAAGCCTGGCCACACTCACTCTGCCTGTATATTTATTTATTTAATTTATTTAATAAATTTATATCCCGCCCCTCCTGCCATGCAGCCCGGGGCGGCTTACAACAATAAAATACAATAAAAACAATTTAAAACACTCAATACAAAAAGTATTTAAAACAGGGCTAGCAATATATAGATAATAAGTTATAAGTTAGGTGGGGGAGATAAAACCCCTCACCCCACCCTCCCACCCTCCCCAAAGGCCTG
>QEPC01010659.1:2249127-2260204 GCA_003113815.1 Sphenodon punctatus
AACCGCGATCTGTTCGCCCATCCCTAGTTATTTATGAACTAGGTACCTTTTCTATTGTTGCAAATGAATGATGACTGGACTGACGTGAGCTTGAGTGTCATGGTTTTTGAGGCTTATATCCTGATTGACATTTTCACCCATCACACCCCAACACACAAAACACACCTTTTGCTTTCTTATAGCCCTTATTTGCTTCGTCGTGTCTGAATCCAGCTTTTAAATTCTTTGGGCCAGGTCTGTACCACCTCTTGTCTTTCTGGTGTGCACAGCACACTTCTGGCTACAAAGCTAAAAAGATAAAAAGCTGAAAGGGAATATTCTCCACTGACATTTTTCTTCGAGTGGTGCAATAACAGTGTCAGGCTCACAATGGAAAACTCAAATCCAAGTTTCAAACAGCTCAGGTTCACAGGCTGATCTGGATCAGGGCTTTGGTTTGTTTTAATATAAGGATAAGGGAAGATTTGTCAAGAGGAGATTTCAGACACTTTTAGCATCCGACAGACAGCTATCTCGCTTTGAAACCAGCTAAATGGCATACAAGAAAGAAATTAACCTGAAGCCAACATGAAACAGACTACTTCAGTGACAAAGCGCTAGTTACTGGATAACACCATTACTTATATTGCTGTAAATGTATTTCCAGAATATGACAGCTCAATATCAAACACTTGTGGGCAAATATTATCAGTTGCCGAAGAATGTGCTGTCAAGTTTGGAGCCACTGTTTCGAAGTCTCTATAAATGAAATGTGTTAGAGGAATCTTGCTTCAAGAGATGCAGAGCAAGCGGTAATAAGTAAACTGATATTTCCAGCATGCCTTGCAAATAAATAATATTGCTGTTTCCTAAAGGAGAGTCTCAATAAAGAGTTTCTATTGCAGCAGCTGATACTAGCTGCTTGCAGCCAGCCAAGATGCTGAACTAGATGGATCACTGCCTATTACCACTGTTATGGCAATACCTAAGCAGTGCCTTCCTGTTCATTTTACTATGGCTAGAAGTTCAGGCCTACAAGTCAGGCCACTTTCTCATGTTACCCGTGGGGGAGAGGAACTTCCATGATGACAATCATGGCTCTATTCTTGTGGGAATTAGCACACGTAGGAATGTGTCCGTCAGTTTTTCTCCCCTGAGAACACTTGCGCATGACTGGGTCTCCCGCTGTAGCTCTTAAAATCACGGGAGTTCTAGCAGGAGGAAAACAGAATAGCACATTCCTACGTATACTAATTCCCATGAGAATAAAGCGTTGCCTTCACAGGAAATGTGAGAAAGCAGCCTAAAAACTTATGTTCAAATTTACCCAAACCCAAATCTCTCCTACTCTCTTCATTGGATAAATGCCTTTCCCAACCAAACACACCATGCAACCAGCCTACCGTGCAACAGACCAAGCAAACACACACCAAAGCAGTGCTGCTGCTGCTGCTGCTGCTGCTCTTTTAAACAGTCTGCTGTGGTCGTAATTTTTAAAAAGCCCATCACAAATAACGGAACTTTTAAATACCTGTATGAAGGCCCCACCAGGATCAAACCCAGGTCCAAGGAGCCCCAGGTAAAAAGTTCTGACCTTGCAGCCACTAGGGAACTATCCGCAGGCCCCCATCACCAGCTACAACAACCTGCTTCCCTAATAGCCAAGGGCTGATGATGATTAGTAAGCCAGTCTGTTTCTCATTGGTTGCCCATGGTCAGATTTTATTGGGAAACTTTTTCCTCCCAGGGGCACTTTGGAAATGACTACTAGTTCAGAGGCTCACAATGAAATTTGGGGAGACTTACGGAAGTGCTTTCATAAAGAGGTGGATCCATCATTGATCTGTGCCATGGATCTGTCCCTTGATCTTGTGTGCAGCATGCCCTCGTTTCTGCTCCCTTTCTCTGAGCTCAGTCTTTCACTACTGGGAGGGAAGGGCAGGGCAGGGGGTTAGGCCGTAAACTAGCTCCAGCGACAAGATCCAGAATCTGGAAAGGGACCAAATAGAAACTAGCTGGTAGCTGCATTTGGCTCCAGGCCTGAGGTTCTGCACCCCTGGTATAAGGGGACAAAAATTTATCCAAACAATGCCTTAGCTGCCTTGCTGTTTGTCCTGGACATGTTTGTGTGTGCCTTGTTCTTGCCCTGCTCTTGTTCTGGCCCTCAATCCTGCTTTGCCCCCTGCTGCCTGTGTTACATCTTCTATGTGAGGATTGTGTTCCTCCTTTTGACTTTGGGTATTTCCAGACATGTCAGTATCGCATGAGGCCGCGCTTTGACCCACGTGGGCCACCAGCAGTTCTGCCATGTCTGAACCAGCCTGCCAGATGATTCCCCAAGCTGGACCCAGGGTTTCCCCGGGCCATGGCAGTTCTTAGCCTGGGCTGTAACTCGGGCCCATTGCTGAGTCATAGCCTGTGCTAAGCGCTACCGTGGCCCATGGAAGCCATCTCCAGACCAGGGTAGAGTGGGCCATCACGTGCAATGGCCTGCTCAACCTGATCCGGGGCTGTTCTCATAGGCTGCTGTGGCTGTCCATCAGGGAGGTGGGCGGACCATGCTCAGCAGCACCGGGGGTGAGATCGTGAGGCTGTCACCCCGCCCCCTCCCCAGCCTGGGGGCACATCTGTTTGGTGGCTGAGCCAGATCCTGGTCCTCACCCTGGGCAGGATCAAAGCGTGATGGCACAGTGTGCTGTCACATGTGAAAATACCCTTTGTGTAACATATCTGTGAGCTTATTTGTACAATGAAATAGTAGTTCATACTTATTTTCTTTTGGGGAGTAGGCAAACATGGCCTTTGTCCAAAACAAGAATGGTCTTGCGTGTGGCAATGTGAAACAAGATTCAAAGTCAAAAGTCATAGCCTCCACCCAACCCAGTAATGTGGACCATTCCCCAAAGCCACCTATCTATCAGCTGTGGTATGTGTGTCATAAAGTGTGGCATTACTTGGGTAACTCACATCGGGCACCCTTACCCCACATCAGTCCACGATGCGGCTGACCATCAGGCTGGCACCACCAGATGTTCACCCACTTCTGCCCTGAGGCAGGCAGCAGGTTGCTGTGCAACATGTCTGCCAGAGAAGGCCAGTGAGGCATCGAAGATAATTGTTGCCCCACCTGGGCCAATGTGGGGTAATGGGCCACATCCCATCCAGTAAGCTCTTGCAGCCCTGCTGCAAGGCAAGATCCAAGGATCAGGCCCAGAGACGCGTACTCTCCCCACCCTCCCAACAACTGATGTGGTGAGGGGTGCCTGAAGCCCACGAAACAGCAGATCAGAGGAGGAGGGGCCCAGCGGAGGGTGCATGCTCCCTCCGCTCTTCCCTATCAGCTGTTGTGGCGAATGGAGAAAGCATGTGTGCTCCTCCAGGCCACCCTTCCCCTATCAGCTGTTTGGCAGGCAGAGATCGCACACGCACTCCTCAGTTGCCTTTCCCCTCCCCCCAATCTGCTATCTAGCGGCGGTGATCCCAATCCTGCAGCATAGCATGAGTCCGAGAGTCTAGCGCCGTGTGACTGGCTCCTCAGCTGGACTCATGGCATGAAGGGGCTGGTGACAGGTGTGGAAGCTGTTCATTTGGAATGACCTCCCCTCCAGCCTAAAGTGTGGCCTCTGCATTCGCCCTCCCTAGGATGGACAGGGGATCCAGCCAGCCCTGTCTTGTGTGGCTTTACCCTGTGTCTCCACTCCCTCTCGGATTGCCAGATGTCCCTTATTTTTAAGGGTTCTGAAATTAGGTTGCAGGGGCTTCCATGCCACGCCGTCCAGACCTGAGGCAAAAGGAAAATACAAGCCCAGGAGGTTTTTCCAGAAAAGGCAGCCTAAGAGGTGGCAGTGCAGGAGGAGTGGGGAAGAGCCCCAACCCCATATCCAAATTGATCAGTTTGAGCTCCCCCTCCTCACCCATCCCGATCAAGTAGAGGTCATTACATAGCCAAGGGCTCTGGGAGGGGTTTATAATCCCGGCCTTTCATGCCCAGCAGCCCAGGGTGGCTCCCAACTTTAAGTCGGTAGTGGGGATGGAGCATGAAGTCCAGGCCAAGCTAGCCAAGGAGAGTGTAGACAGAAGGGGGGCTGGCCTGTTTCCACCCCACCCCACCCCTTCCCTGACTTGGTGGTCTCTCCGCTGGGGTTGGTCCCAAAAAACAAAACAAAAATGCTCCTGGAGAATTTCACCACCTGTCATATCCACAGGGGGGATCCGTTAATGATGACATACCGAGGGAGCTCACATCAGCCCACTATGCCTTGTTTTATTCAGCAGACACATTGGTTAAACAGCATGGCCATGGAGCCCAGTTGACGAGGGTGACATTGTCAGTCCTCCCTACTGCCTGTACACCCAGGCAGTTTTGTTTACTGGGTTTCTAGTTTCAGCTCAGTTACTATTACGATGAGGCCATGACCATGGGCTTCTTGATCTCCTTCTCGGCGTGCGAGAGGCTTAGTTCCCTCATCAGATGGGTGATTCGGCAGCATGCCCACACAGGTGGGGTCACCAAATACCTGGATGCTTCCTGTTTATTGACCTCACTGGCACCAATGAATATAAAGAACTGATGGAGACCTTCCAGCATGTAGCAGCTTGCCTCTGGATCCCCCTGCCCTCACAAGGACTGAGGGCCCGTCCACTAGATTGACCTACTTGGGGATTGAACTGGATACAGTGGCAGCTGTGTCCCGCCTCCTCGAGGATAAACTGGGGGCCCTCTGTGCCAAGATTGAGGCTTGTCTTACCGCTAAGAAGGTTACTGTCCAGCAGTTGCAGTCCCTTTCTGGGAGCCTCAATTTTGTGTACAGAGTCATTGCCGTTGGGAGGACCTTTTTTGTCCTGGGACAACCCCCAGCCTTTCCATCACATCAGAGTGACCTGAGACATAAGGGGTGATCTGTGCCTTTTTTGATCTAATTTAGCAGTGCTGCCTTTGGGAAAGGGAACTACAGGTCCATTCGGATGCAGCTGGAGCCTTCGGGTCTGGGGTATGTAATGGTTTAAGAACACGTGGTGCACAGCCCCTGGCAGCTGGAGTGGGTGGAATCCAGGATTACCCGTGATCTCACTTTTCTGGAGCTGTTCTCAGCTAGGATTTGGCACCTGATCCATTGAGTTGGGGAAGTCATAAGGTGGTTAGAGACGGTGCTTGCCATGTCACTGTGCACCTTTCATTGTTCTGGCGATCCATCTTTGGCCAGATAAATTTGCAAACCCCACCTCCTGTACTCTTGTGGTGACAACCAGGCAGGTGGTTCACATTATCAACGCCCTGCCTTCTAGGTCTCCCAGGGTTAAGAAGTTGGTGAGGGTGTCTGTGCTGACATAAGCATGTTTCCTCCTAAGCATGTGCCAAGCATCGATAATGGAGTGGCCAACACCCTTCTCTCACTGCCAAATGGAGTGATTCCGCTCGCTGGCATCTGGAGCCAGGCGGAACCCAGAGCTTTTGCCGCTATCGGCGTGGAGCCTCGGATCCCAGTGCTGTACAACACCATATGAGGATCCCTGGCATCACGAACAAGGGCACAGCACAACAGGGCTTTCAACGACATCCAAGAGTCTCGGTCCTTACAGGGGTGCGGCCCACATTTTTTTCCATTTCCTGAAACTCAGATGCTCCAGTTCGCCCTCACTTTGAGGAGAGGCCAGACGGCTGTTGGCTCCATAACAGGCAAGCTCACAGCCCTAGGGTTAGTGAGCAGTTTGACCGACCAGCCCCTCACCCAGGAGCAGGGTTTTCTGACCAGGTGGCTGTTTGAGAGTTGGTCCCAGGATCAGGTTCACCCCCAGACAGGCAAGCCCCCATACTCCCCCCTTCTGCTGCAGGACATTTGCCCCCGCCCCCCAGTCGCCGCCAAGCATGTGCCCACGGTTCTGGAATTTTTTTTAAAGCGTTTTTTTAAGTTTGCCTTCTTTGGGGGTTTCTGGGTCAGCAAGCTGTTCTCTGAATCGGCCAGGGATGTCACAGGTAGGGCAATTGGGATCACAGACCCCCAGTTCAACCATCCAGCACTGTCAACCTGGCTAAGGCGGCCTAGGATGAACCAATGGGGTAGAGGTCAGATGGTTAGATCAAGTGGGCCGGGACACCTGACTTGGGCCCGGCCTCAGCTGCTGAGAAGTAACTGACGATGCAGCCCAAATTCCCAGGATTCTTCTTTAGGGACAGAAATGGGGGTTTCTGCCCAAAGTACCAGTCTACTGCTATTCTCCAGGCCACCTTAGTGTGCTTGCAACTTCCCCCTTCCGAGGTCAGACCTCACTGCGGATTGGGGAAGCTAGTTTGCGGCAATGACAGGCATGCCGGAGCAGGGTATACAACCAATAGGTCTCTTATCTTAATCAAGCTGGGTGTTTGCTCTTCACCAGGTGCTGCACTGCCATCCCTCAAAGGCATCTCGTGTGGATTGTCAGCCACAGCCTGGTGTGTTGGACAGGCAAGGTGCCAGGAAATACCCTCTAGGGGATCCAGCTGGGGTCCGTCAACGAGCAGAGACACAGTGGATGGGCCACAATGGCACAAGGTGCCAGCAGCTACTCCCTCATTTCAGAGCAGGTGGGGGGGAGGGGGAACCAAATACCTGGATGCTTCCTGTTTATTGGCCTCACTGGCACCAATGAATATGAAGAACTGATGGAGACCTTCCAGCATGTAGCAGCTAGCCTCTGGATCCCCCTGCCCTCAAAAGGACTGAGGGAGAGGGGACAACCTCTAACCTCGGTCGGTCTCTAACCTTCCCTTTTTAAGGAAAGTTATTGAATGGGCTGTGGCATGGCAGCTCCAGGAACATCTGGACCGCATCCGTTTCCTTGACTCCTCTGTCTGGGTTTCAGCCTCGGTATGGTACAGAGACTGCATTGGTGGCCTTGGTTGACATTCTCTGTCTGGTGTTGGACCAGGGTCGTCAGACCTTACTGGTCCTGCTAGACCTTTCGGCTGCATTCGACACAGTTGATCATGAGGTGTTGGCGACTCAGCTGTGGGACTGTGCCGGAACTGGCGGAAAGGTCTTGGACTGGTTTCGTTCATTCCTGGCCGGGAGAACTCACCGGGTGGTCTTGGGGGAGTGTATGTCTTCCCCCTGGGACCTTAGGTGTGGAGTCCCGCAGGGTGCCATTCTGTCCCCCTTCTTGTTTAACATCTATATGCAGCCCTTAGGGGAGATTGTGAGAGGGTTTAAGGGCATGCAGTGTCATCAGTATGCTGATGACACTCAGCTCTACCTCTCTTTTTCCATTGATCCAGGCCATGCAGTCTCCTTATTTTCCCAGTGCCTGTCAACTGTGAGGGCTTGGATGAGGTTCAGCCATCTGCAATTGAATCCTGACAAGACAGAGGTGATGTTGGTGGGCGAGGACTTGGGGGACCTGGGGATGGTTGAATCTCCTTTTGTTGGATGGGGTTCGCCCTCCCATGGTCTCTCAAGTGCGGAGTCTGGGCATGCTCCTTGATTCATGGCTCAGCCTGGAATCTCAGGTTGTGGCTGTGGCGGGGAGTGTGTCTCGGCAGTTACATCATGTCCGGCGGCTTTGGCCATATCTATCAGACTCTGACCTCGCCACTGTCATCCATGCCTTCATCACCTCGAGGCTGGATTACTGCAACGCGTTCTACGTGGGGCTGCCCGAGAAGCTGGTCTGGAGGCTGCAGCTGGTGCAGAATGCTGTGGCCCGTCTCCTTACGAGAGAGGGTCACAGGGAGCACATGACACCAGTGCTCCGGACTCTGCACTGGCTGCCTATAAAGCACCAGGACAGGTTCAAGGTGCTGGTTTTAACCTTTAAAGCCCTTCATGGCCTGGGCCCTGCTTATCTGCGGGACCGCCTCTCTCCCCATGTGCCCGTGTGACCCTTGAGATCGTCCATGGGAGCCTTTTTGGAGGTTCCCCAGGCAAGGTGGGTGGCCACCGATTTTAGATCTTTTTCTGTGGTCGCCCCTGTGCTGTGGAATTCACTCCTGGAGGAGACTCGGTTGGCTCCCACTCTCCTGCTGTTTTGGCGTGTATGTAAGACCTGGCTGTTCTGACAGGCTTTTGGCGAGGGGGAGGGGGGAGGGTCTTTTCCCCCCTGTACTTGTATTTTTAACTGTTTTAAATTGTTTTATTGTTTTATTTGTATATTGTTGTTTGCCACCCCGGGCTGCCGTATGGGCAGGAGGGGCGGGATATAAAGAAGAGACCCAGCTTTACCACAGTGACAGGGTCCATTTGTCCCTGGATGGGAACAAATTCTATCTTCAGGCAGTGAAGGACAAGCCGATGGAAAATTTGGAGGGATGAGGTTTAGGTGGGGGTTGGGCCCGTCCAGTTAACACTGGCGGCCCCTTAGTGGCAGGGGTCCAGTACTGTTGGCATAGGTTATTATAGAATTTAGACTGAAGATGAGTCATCTCCATAAGAAACGGGGAGGCGACTCCTACTGCAAAAGCAGGGTATGGCAGCAGTGGGTAGCCTCCCTGGGAGGAGTGTCCCACGAGGGCGGTAAGGGACAGGTACTGTCCCCAGCCTGCTGGCACCTTACTCCTTACTCAGGTCCAGCAAGGAACTTGTCCCCCTCACACACGGGATGAGGAGGAGACATTGTGTTTGATTAAGGCCTTTTTTTACATGGACAGCACAGCAGCGCCGATGGGTGGGGATGGGTGTGGATGGGTGAGTGAGCACAACCAGTGAACACCAGGCGGCACTGAGCAGGGAGACATTTACACAGACAGCACCACAGGAGGTGGTGGGAAGGAAAGGGGAGGGGCCTGCAAACACCCAGCGGTCAAACACCCATCCCGGGAAACACCCGGGAAACACCCGTGCAAGTACACAGACGACTGGGAATGGCAAGAAGCCCCGCCCGGCACAGCAACAGCACAACATGGCCGAACGAGGGCAAATTAATCTGCGCAAGGCGGCCCCACCCCCGAGCCACCAGGACCCGCACGGCAGATAGGGTTGCTGCTGGGGGAACCACGGGTGGCTGAGGTGTGGGGTGGGGACACCGGCACCAGTGGGAAGCCGCCATGGTGTTGGTCAGCTGCCAACCCTCCTTCCACAGCATGGCGTGGCCTGTCGTGCTGGGGGTCACGCCGCAGGAGCTCCATGGCCTCAAAAAACCCCGAAAAAGGGCTAATCTCCTAGGAAATTATGATGGAAAACACCACCCACAACTCACAATGGCAAAACAATGGGTGGGTATGCCTTAGATAAACATAGCGTTCATAAAACCACATATATTTTAATATATATATATAATATATATATATATATATTTTAATATATATAATATATATATATTTTAATATATATAATATATATATATATATATATATTAATGTATATATATAAGGTTATTTTAATTGTATTGGGTATTTGTTTTCTTATTCTTTTATATTTATTAAACTTATACCCCTTGGAGGATGATCTACTCACCCCCTGTCCCCATGAATTCATGTTTTTGGAGTGCTAGTGAGTACCCCAATTAGAGGGGAGGGGGAAAGGGACCGGGAGATCCTGGCTGCCATGAGGGCCCAGTCTCGCACCGAGCACCGCTCTCGGACAGGTGCCAGGCTGCCGCCCTCCAACACGAGCAGCGGCGCACCTGTGACGGGCTGGAGGGTCAGGCCACATGGCTCATGGACCTCATGGGGGAGGCCATGGAGGCAAAACAATGGGTGGGGATGCCTTAGATAAACATAGCATTCATAAAACCATCCTGCACAATATATGTGAGACAGGGAGTGCTGCCCTGGACCACCCACCACCACATCACAGGGCCGGCCCCATGCCCCTGTACCAACATGCCCAGGAAGTGGTGTTCCACCGCATCTCCGAGCAGAACAGGGATGCCATCTGCCGCCACATCGTTGCCCAGGCAGCTGAACTACAGGCAGCACCCGACCCTCACTCACGTCCCTAGGACTATGAACCCCTTCAGTAGAGCTGGGTCCTATGCTTTACCTGAAGCAGTATGTCTCTTCCATGTGTGGGCTGGGAGGTCCCAGTAATAGGTACCGTGGGTTGCCAGGGTGTGAGCAACTGCCCCTCGCTGTTGGGCGCGGGGTGAACGGCTCCCGCCAAGACCTGCCGGGCACCACTCACCCGCTAGCCTGTGCAGGCTCTTTGTATGGCAGCTCCTGTCACCTCTCCTGCATGTGGCCTCACTGGACTGGCCCCCAGGCCCGTCAACTGGGCAGGGAATATCCTGAGTCCCCAACATGCTGTTGCCCCCTTGCACGCCAACCACCACCACCCCCGGCCACCTGCCCCGGGACAGATGAAGTGACTACATGGTAGAGGAACAACACATTTATTGGTTGGGGTGTCGCCTCCCAGTGGAGGAGGTGGGCTGGCTGAGGGGACGGGACCATGTTGGTTGCGGGTTTGATGGGCGGCCCCGCATGCGTGTCCTGTTGTTGGAGGGGGACCCCGTGGACCAAGCCTGTGGGTGTTGGGGGGCGCGCGCTGATGGTGGTGGTTCGGCACTCGGATTCCTGGGGTGCCTCCTCCCCCTGTGGGATGGGGCTGTCCCTCCTGCTTCCTGGCTGGCCTCACCAGGGGTACCTCCCCACCGCTCTGTGGGGTCTATCGAGGGGGTAGCATGTTGACCCTGTGTCTGCCCCTGACGAAGGCGCTGCCGTGTGTGTGGGAGGCCACGATGTCCCCAGCAATGCAGAGGAACTTGTCCAGCTCCTCCTGGAACTCGGCTGTGTGCATGGCCCGGCCAGACTTGATATTGTTGTCCTTGATATGTTTATATCCAGACCTCAAGTCCGTTGCCTGCTGCATGCACTGGGTGACATCCCTATTGTACCCCTGCCACTGCATCTCCTGGGCGATGGCTTCATAGACCTGTCTGGTCTTGTAGCTGCGCACCAGGTCATGCTGGACCCTTTCGGACCACCACACGCTTATAAAGTCCCTGACCTCCGGCCTTGTCCAGGGCTCCCCCTTTTGGGACCCATGTGTGGTGGGCCGACTGGCTTGGTGGCATGAGGCCCGTCCTGTGGATGTGGCAGCCATGGTGGTCGTGTCCTGTTGGGGGTAGTGAATTAGAGGTTGCTATGGCTCCACCCATGGGACCTGCCCCCCTCTCTCCCCTAGGG
>QEPC01010659.1:2261072-2274372 GCA_003113815.1 Sphenodon punctatus
ATATATATATATATATATATATTAATGTATATATATAAGGTTATTTTAATTGTATTGGGTATTTGTTTTCTTATTCTTTTATATTTATTAAACTTATACCCCTTGGAGGATGATCTACTCACCCCCTGTCCCCATGAATTCATGTTTTTGGAGTGCTAGTGAGTACCCCAATTAGAGGGGAGGGGGAAAGGGACCGGGAGATCCTGGCTGCCATGAGGGCCCAGTCTCGCACCGAGCACCGCTCTCGGACAGGTGCCAGGCTGCCGCCCTCCAACACGAGCAGCGGCGCACCTGTGACGGGCTGGAGGGTCAGGCCACATGGCTCATGGACCTCATGGGGGAGGCCATGGAGGCAAAACAATGGGTGGGGATGCCTTAGATAAACATAGCATTCATAAAACCATCCTGCACAATATATGTGAGACAGGGAGTGCTGCCCTGGACCACCCACCACCACATCACAGGGCCGGCCCCATGCCCCTGTACCAACATGCCCAGGAAGTGGTGTTCCACCGCATCTCCGAGCAGAACAGGGATGCCATCTGCCGCCACATCGTTGCCCAGGCAGCTGAACTACAGGCAGCACCCGACCCTCACTCACGTCCCTAGGACTATGAACCCCTTCAGTAGAGCTGGGTCCTATGCTTTACCTGAAGCAGTATGTCTCTTCCATGTGTGGGCTGGGAGGTCCCAGTAATAGGTACCGTGGGTTGCCAGGGTGTGAGCAACTGCCCCTCGCTGTTGGGCGCGGGGTGAACGGCTCCCGCCAAGACCTGCCGGGCACCACTCACCCGCTAGCCTGTGCAGGCTCTTTGTATGGCAGCTCCTGTCACCTCTCCTGCATGTGGCCTCACTGGACTGGCCCCCAGGCCCGTCAACTGGGCAGGGAATATCCTGAGTCCCCAACATGCTGTTGCCCCCTTGCACGCCAACCACCACCACCCCCGGCCACCTGCCCCGGGACAGATGAAGTGACTACATGGTAGAGGAACAACACATTTATTGGTTGGGGTGTCGCCTCCCAGTGGAGGAGGTGGGCTGGCTGAGGGGACGGGACCATGTTGGTTGCGGGTTTGATGGGCGGCCCCGCATGCGTGTCCTGTTGTTGGAGGGGGACCCCGTGGACCAAGCCTGTGGGTGTTGGGGGGCGCGCGCTGATGGTGGTGGTTCGGCACTCGGATTCCTGGGGTGCCTCCTCCCCCTGTGGGATGGGGCTGTCCCTCCTGCTTCCTGGCTGGCCTCACCAGGGGTACCTCCCCACCGCTCTGTGGGGTCTATCGAGGGGGTAGCATGTTGACCCTGTGTCTGCCCCTGACGAAGGCGCTGCCGTGTGTGTGGGAGGCCACGATGTCCCCAGCAATGCAGAGGAACTTGTCCAGCTCCTCCTGGAACTCGGCTGTGTGCATGGCCCGGCCAGACTTGATATTGTTGTCCTTGATATGTTTATATCCAGACCTCAAGTCCGTTGCCTGCTGCATGCACTGGGTGACATCCCTATTGTACCCCTACCACTGCATCTCCTGGGCGATGGCTTCATAGACCTGTCTGGTCTTGTAGCTGCGCACCAGGTCATGCTGGACCCTTTCGGACCACCACACGCTTATAAAGTCCCTGACCTCCGGCCTTGTCCAGGGCTCCCCCTTTTGGGACCCATGTGTGGTGGGCCGACTGGCTTGGTGGCATGAGGCCCGTCCTGTGGATGTGGCAGCCATGGTGGTCGTGTCCTGTTGGGGGTAGTGAATTAGAGGTTGCTATGGCTCCACCCATGGGACCTGCCCCCCTCTCTCCCCTAGGGTTCCCTTTTGCTCCCCTGGCTGTCTGGAATGCCCTCCTCGGCCATCGTCCTGGTGGTGCGGTGCTCTGGCTGCTGCTGTCCCCTGCCCTGTGTTCCTTGGCCCAGTGGTCAGGGCCTGGGGCGTGGCCCTCCCCTCCCGGGGGCGTTTCCCTCGTGCTCACCTCACTCTCACTGCTGCTCCTTGGGCCATGCCCTTGGGAGGTGCTGGGCTGGGGGTTGTCAACCGGGGTGTGTGTCAGTGCAGCCCCTCTGCCCTGTGTCTGGACACGTGTGCCATGTTACTTCCTGGTGCTTTCCCCCCATCCCCCCCCACTGGGTCCCCCCCATGTGCCTCCTGGCCTGCCCCCCCCACCGGCGGTCCATACCCCCCCTTGTGCCTTCTGCCTGGGGTGCTTCGCCCCCCTGCACTGCCTTGCAGGGGCTTCCCCCCCCGGCGCCCCTGGGTCCCCATGCTCACCCGGCCCCTTCCCATGCATGGGGCAGCATCAGCTCCCATGGCCTTCTCGTGGGGCTTCCTGGTCACCATTGTGGGAGTCTGCATGCGTATGCCCTGCTGCCACCCTCCTTTACAGGTTCGTGCCCAGACATCCGGTTCCCCCCCCCCATGGGTGTGTCTACGTGTTGGCGCATGCGTACCCCATGGCGCCGGTGCAGTGGGGCTCCGCCGGTCCGGTCCACGTGGGTGTGGGTGTTTTTGCTTTTACACGGATGCTTGGGTGTTGAACACCCATCTCCACCCATCTCCACCCACAGAGGGTGCCGGCTCCCTTGCAGCTGCTCCATGGGTGTTGGCGGGTGTCGGTGGGTGGGTCGTGGATGTGCCCCCCACCCATTCGTGGACATTTACACGGATGCTCTCCCACCCATCCAATGGGTGTTTCCGGGTGTTCGTGGGTGGGGGGTGTCTGTGTAAAAGTGGCCTAAGAGGCACTCGAGGGTATATCAAGCCAGCCTCCTGTGGTCACATTTTACATATTGAGACGTGTTGTACTGGACCCGAATTGCACTAGGCGATTTCCCCACCTAATCCTGATTTGATTAAAGAGTGCGGCCGTTTTAAACCCAACTCATGGTTGTCTTGTCTCATTTGAGATGCAATACATTAGGGAGATAGCATTAGTCATAGATTTTACATTCATAGTTCTTGGAAGGCGTTCCATGCAGAAATGAACTCTTTTGTTTATTTTTAGACATGGTTGAGAAAAGGGACACTGCTTAGCCTTCCTGTGATGAGTAATAAAAGTTCCCTTAAAGATTCAGTACCTGGAAGGAACAGTTATCTTTTCCTCCTGTTTACGTTAATCCACTTTTCTTCAGATCTGTCTCATTTTCAATATTTGAGTTATGCTTTTGACGTTGCAACACGTTTCAGAAATTATCTTCATTATTACCTTGCCATGAATATCCTCTTCTAAAATGCCTCGTGAAATTTTTTCCTTAACTGGTTCCCTTTTTAACCTTAGAAATATTCAGTTGCTAAGTGGAGGCAGTTCTGTTGTAGGGATGGGCAAACAGAATGCGGTTCGGATGTTCGGTCATTCGGTTCGAAACCCAAGTTTGGGTTTGATGGTTCGGTTCAGTCGAGTTCTGGTTGACCAAACTTGACCGAACAGTCAATCAAAACTGAAACAAAACCGAAACCTATTTTTTTTTTTGGCCTTGAAAAGACGTTTTTTCTGCCCCCGAACTCATCCGAACATGACCAAACTGTTTGGTCATTTGAGAGTTCGGTTCGGGCGTTCGGTTGAGACGTCCGAACAGACTGAGTTTGGTCCAAACTCCAAACATCCGAACTGCAGTCGCCCATCCCTATTCTGTTAAGTCATAAACTTGTGCCTGTTTAAGCTAGCTGCAAATTTGTCCCAATCATACTTACCTATCTTCGTAGAATACTTTAGTAATGCTGAGTCATTTGATCCCTCTTGGGCTATTTCCCAAATTCATGGGTATGATTCTTTCTTATGCACAGCTCCTTCAGGTACTGAGTGGGGAGCACTATAAGGTAGTCAGTGGGGTGCCGTGGGGCCTCCTGCCACAGTTGCTGAGGAGGAACAGTCCATGACCCACAAAATACCTCACAGGTCACTCAGAGGCTCTTTTTTGTATTTTGTAGTTATTTTTAAGATATGAACTGTCATAAATTGATGGAATGGCATCCTGGGAAAGTCATCTACCTTCAACATGTTTCTAATTCCAGAGTTTGGGCTTCTTAGTTACTCAATCTAGAATACTTTTTTTTTTTTGCAAAAAACAAGTAAAAAGGAAAATCTGAGTAAAAGGAAATATGGTTTTGTAATAAGTCACAGAACTAAGACAAATTTTGGCTCTTTTCAAATGGGCCAGGGGGATGGGTGGAGGGTGTGGTGAGTGGGCGGCACGTGGGTGGCCCGTTACACGGATGCCCACCACCTCCATTCACCTCCATGCATGGCGCATCCACCATTGGCACCTGTTGCTCCATGTGTGGGCGATGGGTGGAGGTGGGTGGAGCGCAGGAGTGCGCATGCACCGCCACCCACTGCAGTGGTTTCACGGATGCCACCACCATCCACCCACCTGCACACACCTGTGCAAAAAGGGCCAGTCTCCTAGTGCTTCCTTGAGGTCCAAAACTTTCAAAGTAACTTCCATTTTGGGTGCCCAACTTTTAGATACCTAGGATGTGATTTTTCAAAGGCCGCCAGAGCAACCACATCTCTCATGGGAACTGGATCAGGTCTTCAGAGCAGGGGCTGGCTGCCCTGTTTTGCATAAAGCTCTGTTGTGGAAAACCAGGGTTAAGATTCACACTGATTTATCGCATCAGACTTTCGCTGAGCACCATCGCACCTGAACATCATGTGGAGAAAACTACAGAAAACTATGCTTAATCACTCATGTTCTCAGCCCCATTTTCTATTCAAGCAAAGTTTGCAGCCAACATCTTTGCACTCTGGCATAAACATTTATGACCACATTTCAGACAGAAAGAAGGGAAGAGTACTTGGTCTTTTGAATTCTGGTAAAAGTCATGCTAATTCCTCTACAGAATTACACCTTCCACATACCATTATACAGATTTTTATGTAAAAAAAGAAAGATTGGGGGACAGGGAATATGCAGTCATGAATCACATCTATCAGTGTGCAAGATAATCTTCCTGAAGGATCTGATTGCTCTGAATACAGTGAAGCACAGTATTCATCCACCAAACAGTTAGGGTGGCCAGATATGGGCACTTATGCGAAATGCAGGTTGCAAGGCTGCACTGGCTCCACTGCAGCCCTGCAACCTGAATCGCTCATAAGTGCCCTTGACAATTTGCATATCTGGCCACCTTACAAACATTTCAGAAATGACCAGAACCATCCAGAAGCAATATATTGGGAGGAAAATATACATCTAAAAGTTTTTAAACTTTGCACAGCAACGACTACAAAATAAGATTGTAAAACCTTGATATTGGGGTTTTACAAATCCGATTTTCTAATGAATGCGAGAGCCGCCCAGCGCCGCTGTTTCCAGTGGCATTTGGGCAACTTCCGGTGCAGGGAGAGGTGTGTAAATGCCACCCGCATGATGTTTCTAAAAGCGGATTTTTTAAAATCTGAAAGATTGTGGCACGTGTAAAAATGCCCTCAGTCTAGGGCTCATGATAGCGTGATAGAAAAAGGGTTTTTTGGTTTTTTTAAAAAATGCCCTTAATGAAGCCTAAAAAAAGTCTTGGATTCTTGTGATGGGTTGCAGAGTGCCACTGTTTACACAGACAAGGAGTGTAACTCCTCAGCCTGAGTGCCTGGCTCCTTGCTGGGGCTGCAGAGCTGAGGGCACTAAGTGCCAGGTGGGCTGAGTGAGGCTTCGAGCCAGCACCTTTCTAAGAAGGAGCCAAATGATCTCAAGAAGTCAGGGGGGGCGGGGGGAGAGATGGTGGTCAGGAATAGGGAAGTAAGCCTAGTGCGAGACCTACTGTGGGGTTAACGGTGCTGGAAAGACTGTAATTTGCGTACAATATATTACCCTGAAGAGGGGAGAGATATTGAAGCAACTAGAAAACCTGCTGTCTCATCTCAGAGTCGAAGGAAGCCACACACCTGGGATGGAAGCTGGAGGGGCAAGCCAGCTGTTTACAGTCCCCTTGAATTTCAGCCTGTATTTTGTCTGTAGTTACTATGTTCCTCTTCCCTGGTGCCATAGAGAAGTGAAGATCTCATGAATATATTTGCTATCAAAAGGCTATTCAGGTATCTGTTACACAGCTGAGTATCTCAAAAACAGCAGCGAAAGAAGTCCCCCCTAAATCCATTGATGAAGTCTTGGGTTTAAAACCAGTGGGAGGAAAAGCTTTCTGCAATCTTCAAGAACTGGCTCTAAACTTCCAGATTAGAAGAAACACAAGTAAAAGGCTCTCTTTCATTTCCTCTTCTAAAAGCGATAGCAAGTCCCAGCAAGGTCGAGTACACATGTGTGCTGTAGAAACAGAAAGAACCCAAAAGGCCCTGCAGCTGTTATTGATCACATCATTGAACATTTTGGTCCCCAATGTGTGCCTCTGAGTCTGCAGACAAGAAACAAAACAGAAATTGTTATGAAAATAGATTGGCTGGGGGTGGAATGGGAAAGTACAGCTAAATCCTTTTCTGCATCAGATTCCTGCATTACAACATTCTTCTGCTTCTTCCTAGCCTAACTTTCCAGAAGGTTTGTAATAGACCAGATGCACCTTAAATGGTCACCAGAGCAATGAAACTTTACATAATCCTACACAGCAGCACTTGCCAAATAAACGGAAACTAGTTGTAGACATGACACATGATGAGGGGAATTAAAGCACAATTTGAAATCCTACTAAATATATGGCAAAAGGGGCACCTGAGGTGAATTACAATATGAAGCACTAAGAGGAAAGGGTTCAAAGATCTACCTTATGGGGTTGAGTTCCATCAACAAAGATGTACAGCCTTTGTTCCTTTACCTTATAAAGTGCTTGCAGCTTGCCAAGTAGCTGGTTAACGAGATAATCCATTGTCTCTTTCTTAGAAGCTTATAATTTCATCATTAGGAGTAGTTTCTTTTCTTAGGTCTTAGTGGATTTATTTATTTATTTATTTATTTATTTCTCAAATGTAGTACCCCACTCCGCCTACCATATGCAGCCTGGGGTGGCTCACAAGAATAAAACATATATAAAACAACAACAAAAACAACAAGATAAAACAATAAGTAAAAGGGGAGCATCACCTCCCCCATAATTAAAACTCCCCACCCCATCCACCTAAACAACCCACCCTCACCCTCGCTGAAGGTCTGACGGAACAGCCAGGTCTTACATTGGCGCCGAAACAAAGGAAGATCCGGCGCCACCAAGGCCTCCACCAGGAGGGACTTCCACAGCTGTGAAATAGCCACCAAGAACGCCCTCTCAATAGTAGCCCCCCTAAATACCAGGGGGACCTTGGGAAGGGTGCTCCCAAATGACCGCAGGGGCCGGTCAAGGGCACGGGAAGTGAGGCGGTTCCGCAGATAGGTAGGGCCCAAGCCGTTTACGGCTTTATAGGAAAGAACCAGCACCTTGAATTGAGCCCAGAAGACTATAGGCAACCAGTGCAGAGAACGGAGCACCAGTGTAATGTGCTCCCGGCGGCCTGCACCTGTAAGGAGGTGGGCCACCACATTCTGCACCAGCTGCAGTCTCCAAACCGTCACCATGGGCAGCCCCACATAGAGCACATTATAATAGTTCAATTTTGAGGTAATGAAAGCATGAATGATAGTGGCCAGATCAGAGTCTGAGATACGTGGCCGAAGCCAATGCACTAGATGGAACTGGCAAAAAGCGTTCTTTGCCACAGCCCCACCCTGGGCATCTAGGCAGAGCTGCGAGTCAAGGAGCACTCCCAGACTCTTGACCTGAAGTACCAATGGGGGGCAGACCCCATCAATGATGTGGGATGCCACATCCATCACCTTCCCCACTAACATCACCTCCATCTTGTCTCATCTGTTGTTTAATATCTATATGCAGCCCTTGGGGGAGGTCGTGAGAGGGTTCGGGGTGCGTTGTCACCAGTATGCTGGTCACCAGCCTTAGTTGACTCGCCCTCATCCAGTCTCCCACAGCCGCCAGACATCGTGTAAGCACCAAGACTGCAGGGCCCGAGTCCGATGAAAAGGAGAGATAGGGTTGGGTGTCATCAGCATTTTCTAGCTGACATTTTCTTCTCTGGGAGATTGGAAAACCATAACTCTTATGGGCAGGGAGAAATGCTCAGGGTTTCTCTGTACAGTCTTATTATTAACAATACATCAAATATGTGTGCATGGTGGTTACTCTCCATGTTTGATTCATTGCTGTCATGTCTTTGTCTGTCCAGGCAAAATGTGGCTGCTCCCAAAATGGGGCTGCTCCAATAGAGGTTTAGATCTGCAACTGACACAGAATTCATTAACAAACTTGGGATTTACATTGGGACTTGGGTAACTACCTGTCTTATTTCCACAAGTGTGTTTACTATGCATAAATCTTGGGTGAAAAATCTGTGATTTTTTTTTAAATCAGGTTGGGGCAGGGGGCTGGGCTTTTATTAAAAAGTCAGAGCCCTCCCAGGGGTTGCTTTGAAAATAAGTACAAGCTCCAAGGGCTGCGTAGAGGTTGGGAACAAAGGTGTTTAAGGGGTGTGCTCAGGAAGAGGCGGGTCCAGATCATAGATCTGTGCCATGGAACTGTCCTCTCTCCTTAAGTGCATGCCCTCACCTCTGCTTCCTTCCTCTAAGCTCAGTCTTTCAGTGCTTGAGGATAGGAACTGAATACAGAGGCCAGAGCCAGCCACTGGAAAGATGCCAATGAAAAACTAGCCATGGGCCACATTTGGTCCTCAGGCCTGAGCTTCCCCACCCTTGCTGCAGATGTACAATCAGTTCCTGTATCTTCTTTTTCCAAATGTGTCAGTCTTGTGGCTTCCAAAACAGTGTGTGGGTGTTAACTGATGTGACAAGTGGCTGTCATCCCACCCGGGGGTGGGGGATAACTACCCCTGGCCGGGTCAGCTCCAGCAGCGGAACACACATCCCCATGTCCTGATCTGGCCAGGGAGAGGTGGCCGGGAGCAACACGTGGCTGGCCAGCTCCACCCCCATGCCATGCCCTGTGCCCCACCTCCACCTTAATGGGCAGCCATGGCTGGCTGCCAATAACAGGCAGCCATGGCTGGCTGCTATGGCGACCGCCTAATGCTGGGCCACGTGGGCATGAAAAGAGATGTACCTGCCTGGCCTGCTCTGGCCCACCTGGGCGGCCTAGTTCATTCCGGCCCCATGTTTCCGGCTTGGCCGCCGATCCCGCCAGAGTTTGAACCAGGCCCACATGGCAGGCCCAGAACAGACAGGTGGGGTTTGGCATTGGCCCAGGTGGGCCAGACTAGGCCAGGCAGGACAGCATCATGTTAGTTATCACCAATCTTTTGTCACTTCAACAAATATGACTGCAATATCCTAGTTTAACATACAGAACTTTGGCAAAGTTTAGGGATTAGAGTCAGATCTGGGAATTGTTCAGATGGTTATATTGGTAAGAGCCAATTCCAATTGCACACCTGGGATGAATTTTTCCAGACAGAAAGGTACATAGGGGAGTCCTTCAGGGACATAGTAGAGCAGCGCCACCTCCACTCTGGCAGCCTCTGTGCTGCTTTGGAGAAGCAAAGCCGCCAGGAAGAAGTACATTAAACTGGAATGGCAGAAAGTGATCCTGTAGCTGGGATCTGCCTTCCAGGGAGTGTATTATCCTCTCACTCTGAGGATACATCTCCGGGCTGTGTGCTCAGGAGGGTACGAATAGGATGGCTGTGGGTAGTAGTTGGTGATTCAATTAATAGGGTTGCTGATGGCTGTAAGGATCGCATGGCAAATTACCTGCCTGGTGCAAAGGTAGTGATGCTCCCACGTCACCTTAACAGAATTCTAGAAAGTGCTGTTAAAGAGCCAGTTGTTATGGTACCAATGACATAGGTAGATGTAGGTTCTGTAGATTAAATTTAGGCTTCTAGGTAGAAGATTGAAGTCCAAAACCTCTAGGATTCTCAGAAATGCTCTCTGTTCCACACATAGGACCCCAGAAGCAGGCTAAGATAAGGATATAAGGAGCTGCCTAACTGAAGCCCTTTTCACATGGGATGCCCCCACCCATCTCCATGCAGTTTTGCTGCATGGAGATGGGTGGGGACACCTGTGGGAATGCCACGGGGGATGGGTGGGGGTGAGTGTGTGCTCCCACACTACACCCATGTCCACCCATCACCCACACATGGAACAATTGGTTCCAGTGCTGGTTGCTCCATGGGTGGAGATGGGAATGGGAATGGGCGCACACCCACCGTGGCCCGTTTGAAAAGGGCCACACTCTACCACCTGAGGCACAGCCCATCTTAGCCCAGTATTGTTAAAACCTGACACAGTGGCAGGGTTTCAAATCTAGCTCTCCAGCAGAAGCCTCACCCAGGCATGCTACCTATGATCCTCAAGGAACCCTGGCAGAGGCCTCACCCAGGCATGCTACTGGAAATCCTGAATTGGAAATGCCAGCGATTGAACTTGGGACCTTATATAAGCAAAGCATGCACTCTACCACCTGAGGCACAGCCCACCCTAAGTTCTGGAGTCTCAATGTGTGGATGAGACAATGGTGCAGGGAAGAGGGCTTTAGATTCATTAGGAACTGATGAACCTTCTGGAGAAGGGGGGAGCCTCTACCAATGAAATAGGCTCCACCTTAACCAAAATGGAACCCGACTGCTGGTACTAAAAATTAAAAAGTAGGTAGAGTGGTTTTAAAACTAGAATCTGGAGGAAAGCTGACAGGTGTGGAGAAACGCATGGTTCGGGTTAAGGCATCTCCAAAGGACATTAATTCAGGGGAATTATTTGAGTATCCTAATGTAGAGGATAGGAAACCAATCGAGAGAGCTCATGTGGGAATCAGTGCAGGACAAAGAGAGACTTAGAACAAGCAGAATAAGAATAAAAAGAATAAGTGTTTATATACAAATTCTAGAAGTCTAAAAAGTCAGATGGGAGAATTAGTGTGTTCGACACCAGATGAGGATATAGGCATAATTAGGACTGAAACTTGATTCTCGGAGTCTTGTTTTTCTCTGCAAGAATCTGCTCATTCTTGCAAACAACAACAATTCAGCTGCTGCTTTTGATCCATTTCCACTGTCTCTTTTCCCATATTTCTGCCCCAAATGAAAAACTTCAAAGTACCAAGTCAAATGAATGAATTTTAAAACATTTTGGATTTATATGTCAGGAGGGGTGGGACACGCACTCTCACACTCCACCCACACGCCCTTGTGTCCTGATCCCTTCCTCTGCTTGCACGAATGCTAGGATAAATGTCCGTCAGGATAGTATTTGGGTCAAAGAGTCTCACAGAGACCAGGCCCCTATCATCATAGGGCGCAGAGGACAGAAGGAAGGACAAGGCCCCACACCGATCGCCTCACCCACAATCAGTGCCCATGCTAGGAGTAGGGAAGGGAGAGACCGTGGTAGAAGTGTGGGGAGAAACCGGGGAAGGGGCCGGGGCTGGGGGGGAGAAGGGAAGGATTTGCTTATGGAGGAGGCGGAGGTATTCCCAGGTAGGAGAGGAAGGGATACACACTCTCATGTCCACAAGCACTCGTTCACCCAAGTGCACCGTGATGTTGGGGTCCGGCGGCACCGCCGCCAGCACCCAAGGAGCAGGGAGCCGCCACCGCGACTGCGGAGTGTGAGCCACACACACACACACACACACACACCACACCCCCGTCCTGCAACACCGGCGGCAGGGCCGGCTAACATTATAAGAGTTCAGTGGAACCACCACATCAGGCTTCTGTAGGAAATGCACTCTCAGTCTACAGGCTTCTTTGACATATTTCAAGTGGGGACAACTTTTTAAAGTGATTACATTCTTAACCCCGAGAAGAAAAGAAGTAAACTTGCAATTGTTGACTCACCCTGTTCTGTAGCTTTGCAATTTGTAAACCAAGAAGCACACCCATCAGAGCACCAAGTAAAGGCAAGTTCTCTTCACCTTTAATCAAAGCGGTGGGTTTACTTGCAGAATGTTTACACAGTAATGGTTACCAAAAGTATCTGTATCCCTAATTAACATTCCAAGAATTCCAAATCACCATAGTGCATGCCTGTAAATAAGAGAGTCTTTTGCAACACATGACATGATGGATTCTGGAGCTGGCATGAAATATACGACATACATCTGTGAAGACACATGTCTTATTGAGCTGTGTGGACAATAGCCACAGCTTCCTTACATACAAATTAAAGCAGCTGAAACCTCAAATAACATGATCTAGCTTTTACAGCATGGACAGGTGCCCTGTCTCCTGTAAACTGGTGGTTATCCCATTTCTAAGTCCTGCTGTTCTGGGAGATCCTTGACCTGATCTGTGGTGCTGGTCCTTGCTAATCAGTAAAATTCCACAGCTAACGCTTGCTTGCACAGATAGTGTGATCCCGCTCATTGGAGAGGACAAAGAGGCAGCTGCCCCAGGCTTCCTTAGGGCCCACAGTTTATGTAAGTCTCAAGCTGACATCATGCTGAGAACCATTGTTTTATGGGACTTGTCTGTGAGCCTTCTACATCTCGCCTACAATGAAACACACATAATGGGCAGTTTGGGGGAGGCGGGTTATGAGACGTTACTCCAGGTACATGCACAGGATTGCCGACAACTGGATAATCCCAAACACATACCTGATTGAAGAGACACACCAGCTATCAGGTAGCCACGTGAACACACAGTGGTTACCCAATAGCTGGTATAGAAGGCAGGGATGGGGACTGGCCAGGCATGGCAGTGGCATGGTGTCAGGGCTAGGGCCCTTTCCCGAAGCACGAGACCGCGTTCCCCAGGAATCCCGGCAGGGAAAACCCCAGCACTCGTGGAGCAGAATGCCTTGAGCCCTCAAACCCAAGAATCAGGGGGATCCAGACCCTCGGGGAAAACCTCGCCAGTTCTGGAGACCCCTCTCCCTGCAGGGGCGGGGATGCAAGCAAGCGGCGAGGACGCAGAGGAGCCGACAACGTCGGGGGCGGAGCCAGCAAACCCGACACGACGCTCCGCACGCCTACAGGCCCAGCGTCAGAAGGGCGGGGCCAGGAGTATTTAAACCCGGAAGTGCGGGACAAACCTTGCCGGCGATCAGTTTGCTGTGAGGCTGGCCCCTGGGAGATCATAGACAAATTGTGCGAAGTTGAGGCGAAGGACTGTTTGGAGAGTGAAAGGTGTGTGTTTGGAGAGCGCGTGTGGTGAGTGCCTATTAGAAAGCGGGGGAGTGGGTTGGGAGGAGGCGAGGCTGGAGACGCGGGTTTGTTGTGGGGGAGGCGGGTGAGTGGTGCACTAGGAGGCCTCCCCTGTTCTGAATTGGTACCCTTACCTTCTTCCCTGTGTGAGTCTCTGTTCCCCATCCGTTCCCCTTTTATGGTACTCTCCCCCACCCTGCACTTATTCCGGGTTGCAC
>QEPC01010659.1:2281425-2291534 GCA_003113815.1 Sphenodon punctatus
CCCCCGTATGGGCGGATTTATGCGTTGTCCGAACCAGAGTTGAAAACGTTAAAAGAGTATATTGATGACAACTTAGAAAAAGGATTTATTAGACCCTCCACTTCACCCGGCGGGGCACCGCTTTTTTTTGTACCCAAAAAAGACGGGGGTTTGAGGCCGTGTATTGACTATAGGGGGCTCAACCTTATCACTGTAAAAAATAGATATCCACTGCCCCTGATACCAGAATTACTGAACAGGCTCCAAGGAGCCACGATTTTCACCAAATTGGACCTCCGGGGTGCCTACAATCTCTTGCGAGTAAAGGAAGGGGACGAATGGAAAACTGCCTTTCGTACCAGGTATGGGCACTTTGAATATCGGGTAATGCCCTATGGTCTTGCAAATGCCCCCGCCGCCTTCCAACACTTAATAAACGATATTTTTAGGGACATCTTAGACCAATTTGTCATTGCCTACTTGGACGACATTCTCATTTTCTCTCCAGAACCCCACCAACATGTACTGCATGTCCGTACAGTCCTTGAAAGACTCCGCCAGCATCATCTGTACTGTAAGATGGAAAAATGTGCGTTTCATCGAACTGAACTCCCATTTCTTGGGTTTATAATATCAGCACAAGGGATCACGATGGACCCCGCCAAGATTAGTGCCATTCAAAAGTGGCCCGCACCCTCAGCCGTCAAGCCCCTACAACGCTTCCTCGGGAGCGCGAACTATTATCGGCATTATATTCCTCTATATGCAGAAATTACAGCACCGTTGACCACCCTTTTGAAAAAGGGGCAGCTGTATGTTTGGGGGCCAGATCAACAAGAGTCGTTTGAACGCTTGAAGACGGCCTTCACGAGTGCCCCTATACTCCAGTATACCGACTTCACCAAGCCTTTTATTGTAGAAACAGATGCCTCTAGTGTAGCGATAGGGGCAGTCCTCTCCCAACCCCAAACCGAAGGGCCTATACCCAAACCATGTGCCTTCTATTCCCGCCAGCTAACTCCGGCCGAAAGAAACTACACGGTGCTCGATAGGGAGTTATTAGCCATTCGAGCAGCCTTCGAGGTTTGGAGCCATTTCCTTGAGGGTGCCCAACACCCAATACAAGTAATCACGGACCATAAGAATTTAGTATTCCTCCAGACGGCAAGGATTCAGAACGCACGGCACGCAAGATGGGCTCTTTTCTTTGCCCACTTCGTCTTTCAAATAATTTATCGTCCAGGGAAACTGAATACTATTGCCGATGCGTTGTCACACTGTCAAGAAAAATCTAGTGAACTTGATTCCCGGGGGGAACCCCTCCTAAGGCTGCAAGCCTTTATAGCTGGGGGGCTTACGCTGAAGCAGCTATGCACGTGGGCTGATCAGGACCCACTTACTCGGGACTTAGATAGATCCCCATCCACTGGGTTACCTATGCACCAAGGATGCATTGTGGTACCCCAGGCCGCACGACAAAAAATTCTGTGGGCCCATCATGATGCCCCACTTGCTGGACACCCGGGCCAGAAGCATACGCTCCGTTTGTTACAACGACATTTTTGGTGGGCCACGATGAGACAAGATACCCGGAAGTACGTCCAAGGTTGTGCAACGTGTTGTCGTACCAAGATTCCTCGTCGAAAACCCGTAGGATTGTTACAGCTGGGACCCCTGCCTCAAGGACCATGGCAACGGGTAAACATTGATTTTATTGTGGAATTACCCCCGTCACAAGGGTATACCACGATTTTTGTAGTCGTTGATCAATTCACGAAACTAGGCCATTTCATTCTGTGTAAGGGACTCCCCAGCGCTAAACAAACAGCACAACTCTTTCTACAACATGTTGTCAAACACCACGGGCTTCCACGAACCTTACTCTCCGATAGGGGATCTCAATTTACATCCCGCTTCTGGAAGACGTTGTTCTCCACCTTGGGAACGCAACTTACCCCCACTACCGCGTATAGACCCCAAGCCAATGGACAGGTTGAGAGGTCGAACCAAACCCTTGAGCAATATCTCCGGTGTTATGTCAACTATCTTCAAACTGATTGGGTCACTTACATAGCCCTCGCTGAATTTGCCTTCAATAATGCCCCGCATGCCACCCTTGGTACCTCGCCCTTTTTTGTATCCTGTGGTTTTCACCCCCGGCTTGCGCTCCCCGAAGAACCCACCGTCGAGGTTCCAGCCGCCGGAGCTATGGTTCAGACGCTGCATTGTTGTCATGCTTATGCCCGACAGACACTCCGTGAGGCCCGTCAACAGTATAAAAAGAATGCAGACCGCTACCGACAGGCTGCCCCAAGCTACCAAGTGGGGGACATGGTTTGGGTGGCTCGACGACACTACCAGTCCTTACGTCCATCATCGAAACTGGATAATCGCTATATGGGGCCATTCCCCATAGAACGCCAGATAAATCCTGTGGTATATCGTGTAACCCTTCCCTCTACCCTTCGAATCCACCCTGTTTTTCATGTATCGTTGCTTAAACCTTTTCACCCACCTCTCTTCCCGGCAGCCGCACCACCCGGACCTGTATGTGAAATCCAAGGGGAGCCAGAATACGAAGTTCGCGCACTGCTGGACTCCAAACGAATTCATGGCAAGCTATATTACTTAGTTGATTGGAAGGGGTACAGCATTGCAGATCGGTCCTGGGAACCCGCCAACTTAGTGCACGCCCCCCGCTTGGTCCAGAGGTTTCATCGCCAGTATCCTGCTAAACCAGGAGCTATGTCCACTCCTCGTTTGTATCATGGACCCTGGAGGGGGGGTGCTGTCAGGGCTAGGGCCCTTTCCCGACGCACGAGACCGCGTTCCCCAGGAATCCCGGCAGGGAAAACCCCAGCACTCGTGGAGCAGAATGCCTTGAGCCCTCAAACCCAAGAATCAGGGGGATCCAGACCCTCGGGGAAAACCTCGCCAGTTCTGGAGACCCCTCTCCCTGCAGGGGCGGGGATGCAAGCAAGCGGCGAGGACGCAGAGGAGCCGACAACGTCGGGGGCGGAGCCAGCAAACCCGACACGACGCTCCGCACGCCTACAGGCCCAGCGTCAGAAGGGCGGGGCCAGGAGTATTTAAACCCGGAAGTGCGGGACAAACCTTGCCGGCGATCAGTTTGCTGTGAGGCTGGCCCCTGGGAGATCGTAGACAAATTGTGCGAAGTTGAGGCGAAGGACTGTTTGGAGAGTGAAAGGTGTGTGTTTGGAGAGCGCGTGTGGTGAGTGCCTATTAGAAAGCGGGGGAGTGGGTTGGGAGGAGGCGAGGCTGGAGACGCGGGTTTGTTGTGGGGGAGGCGGGTGAGTGGTGCACTAGGAGGCCTCCCCTGTTCTGAATTGGTACCCTTACCTTCTTCCCTGTGTGAGTCTCTGTTCCCCATCCGTTCCCCTTTTATGGTACTCTCCCCCACCCTGCACTTATTCCGGGTTGCACTGTCCTATTTCCAAGCACTGTGTGTACGTTGGGTGGGTGGTTGCGGTAGGGGCAGGGAATTGTTCACCCTGCATAGGGAACCAGAGGCTGGCTCCTACATCCCGCTGATCGAACCCCTGTGATGAAACGGCCCCTACGCTCATAAGAGCTTGGCCACCCGTTAACCTGAGGGGACTCTTTCGCTGAACCACGTGTGAGCCTTCCTCTGGGCACGGAGTCTGGGGGGGGAGCGAGGGAAACTAGCGAGGTTAGCGCCACGTCCATGGTCTCCTGCGGTATCCCCAACCCCGAACCTAACACATGGCAGGCCCCAAGGAGTAGTAATGGTGGAAATGATAGTAGCAGTATAGGTGGTAGGTCTCAAAGCACGCTGGCTGGCAAGGCCCCACTGCTGCTCCCAGGGACCCATCACTGCTCACTGCCTCAAGACCTGCCACAATGCTGCTCCCACTGCTGCTGTTCCCTGGGATGACACCACCACTCCCAGGAGGTAGGGAAGTGCATGGAGCAGTGGTGACAAGTGACAATAACTCCTACCATGCTCGCCCTGCTTATCTCTGCCCCTGCATCACAACAGCTAGTGGGGTCCTTGTTGGTATATGCAACATCCATAAGTTAAAGTTACTGCATTAAGAACAGTAATTGACTATAGAGCCACCAGATGGCGCTGCTAAGTTTATATGTACATGGAAGGGAGATGGGGTTTTGCAGTTGAATTCCTTTGTGTAAGCACTCCTTCTTCCCTTCTCTCTCTTTGTCTCAGTCTCCATTTTGTCTTACTACTAGTTAAATGCAACTAAGGATCTGTGCCTGGAAAGTCTAAGTAAAGTTCTGTTTTTAAACCTTCAGCTGCATTTGTCCTTACTGATTGCGAATCAGTTATTACTCTGCAACAGTCCTTGCCCGCATAGTGGGCCTGAAAACAATTTGGACCCACAATGCAAGGCAAGTAAATAACCAACATGTAGCCAGGGGCTAGTATGTGTTCCATTAGCAGCATGTTTCACACCTTAAACTCACAACTAGCACAACATCCGATAACACTCATGGTGTCTGCAGCTCTGTATCTAGGACTTACCTCTCAACATTCCCAGCAGGCAAAGAGGGCAAGGCTCTGCTCCTTGACCAGTAAGCACTGCCTTCACACACAGGCACACCTCACAACATTCCAAGTGCATAAAGAGAGACAGAAGCTCTCCTGCTTATTTATTTCATTATATTTCTACCCCGCACCCTCCTGCTCACAATTCCACTTCATTCCTTGTCATTCCCTCATCTCCTCATTGTCCTCTCAAGTGCTTTTCCTGTGAGAGGCAACCAGGAAAGAGATGCCTGGGGTTTGAATACTGGTCTTTTTGTCTCTCTCTTCTGAAAGGAGGACAATGGGATTCAGCACCCAAAGAGGGACTGTCCCTTTAAGTAGGAAGGAACTGTTGGTAGGAGATATGATCTTGCAGAATGTAACTTTCTTGCACATTGCTAATATAAGCTAATATAAGCCTTTTTCACACAAGATTCCCCCCCCCCCCCTTCCATGCAGTTTCGCTGCGTGGAGATGGGGGAAGGTGCCCGTGGGAATGCCATGGGGGATGGGGATGGATGGATGGGTGCGGGCGTGCTACACCCATCTCCACCCATCACCCATGCACGGAGCAATGGGCTCCAATGCCAGTTGCTCTGTGGGTGGAGATGGGTGTGCACTTGTGGAAACGGCCACACACCCACCTCCACCCACCGCGGCCACACACCCATCCCCCCACCCACCGCACCCTGTTTGATGTTGATCATATTCCTTCCCTGATGGAAAGGGAACTGCAATTTGTGTTATAAGTTTAGATGCAAAATGTTAGAGGAAGGATTACAGTCACAGGGATTCACCTGTTTCCAGAACACTGATGCAAGCAACAATAATGCCAATGTTGCACCTCCCCACAGCATGTTAGCAAAGGTGCCACAAACTACGGGTGCTTCTCCTAGGTCCCACCCCGAAGCCAACTACAGGATCAGTGCTACAGGATAGAGGGGCAGAGCAGAAGGCAAGGCAGCAAAAGAACCAGAATGAAGCTGGGACAGGGACAGCCATCAACATGGTGCAAATATAGCCATATAAAGCGGATGCTGCCTGACAGTTAACTACAGAAGCTTCCTTTTACTTCAGCTTAGGATACCATATCATTTGACTCCTTGGCATTGTCAAAGGTTAGTATTGGCACTGCAGCCTCCATCCCTGAGGGTTGTGGCTTGTGTACTTTCTTACTCTTTCTTTCCTTTTAATATGAAATCCTTAATACAAAAAATTGCTTTTCTTAATATGAAATCACTGTTTTCTAAACTAAAAGTGTGTGTGTGTGTGTGTGTGTGTGTGTGTGAGAGAGAGAGAGAGAGAGAGAGAGAGAGAGAGAGAGAGAGAGAGAGTATTTAAAACGTGTTGGAGAAGGAGGAGAAATCCTCTTATTTCAGCTCAGTTGTTACAATATGGGTGAAAACAGACAAAACATTAACTCCACTTTAACACTTCTTATGCATGTTGCACACCCTATACAGCCCTGCAACGTGCATAAGTAATGTTGAAGCGATGTTAAAGAAGTGTTAAAGTGGAGTTAGCATTACTTCTATTTTCCCCCTATGAGAATGGACGGTGTTGTCATGCACTGAAGTTGCGAATACCAGCAAGATAACCCCTGACACGTCTTGCTCATTGTCGCTTGTTTTTATGTCTGTGTTCTTAATACCATTAACATTCCCTTAGAACAAATATTCTTAAGCTATGACCTGGGATCCTAAGTGGAGTCATGGCGTCTGTGGATGGGATTGTGAGCATGATAATATTTTTGTTGCTATTTGGGTCAGAGAATTATAATTAAGTCTCAAAATGGGACAATAAAGCAGACAATACTCAGTTCATCTAAAAAATCCATGTTTTCTTTTGTAATAGGGCACATTTCATTCCCCTGCTACTAATACCATGTTGAGTTAATGAAACTAAAAGAATGTGAAGTAGTATTTTAATTTTCTTGTTCTATGCTTTTTATATTTTACATTTAACCTCGGTAAGGCTGGGCACTGAAAACAGACTGGTCCATTTCATCATTTTCATACGGTTCATTTGTTGGTTCTCACAACCTGAGTGTTACTACTTACCTAGCAAATATTACAGGGTTATGTTAGTCATTTTGAAGACCAACTGTTAGAAATCATTACATATTTCACATAATCGGTTTGTAAAAAAAATAATCAAAAACAACTTGTTCCTACAACTTGCACTTTGTTATCTTTTTTTAACATAGCCTCTATTTTTTCACAAACATAAAAGCAACAAACTGCCTGTTCCTTTTGTAAATAGGAAGTGTTGATAATGGACATTTCCCCAAAAGATAACATTTTTAAAGTGGATGAGGGTTTGGGGGCTAAACTGTTCGGAAACATCCTTTATGTACTGTTCTAAAGTATCCATCTTTCATATCTGTTAACATACTAGAGAGTAAATTCAATAAATACAACCCACTGTTTATTGGGAACTGAAACAAAGGGATTTCCAGACTTGTTTGAAAATCTCCCAAATTCCAAGGTTTGGAGAAATTACTGTTTAGGCTCTTTATTGTAATAACTGTATTTCCCAGAATTTCTGTTCCAGTTGACCATAATTGTTTATCACATTGGATTTTTCAATAAACAGAGAGAGAGCGCATTGCAAAAGTAATCTACAAATCTAGTTTCACTTCCAAAGTTCTTTTTATTTATAGGCTCTGATCTTGCTCTTTTTCTCTCTTTCTGATTTCAGTAATACAATCTAATTTAATTCTCATCTGGAATAAGTAATGCTGTCCAAACACTCCTTAACCATGTTGGGGCACTTGGGTGTTTTCCTTCTACTTCACAAAAATAGCCATTGTCTCCCAGAGATGCTATGGATTGGTCTATAATGTCAGCACTTCACACCTTATATAACAGTTTCTCATGAGATTTTCAACAGGCTAGTTTGTTTGACAGCATTTGGTTTGGAACCATCTGTGTCTAATTGCATTTCTTGTTTTCAATTTGTACATGAACTATCCTTACAAGTGCTGTCGTCTGGAAGTAGACCATTCTTTTTCAAAACTTTCTAGCCTTATGCCTTTTCATCTGCCTTTTCAATATATTTCATGTAACTAACTTTGTAGACCAGCTGGCTTCCTTTTGCCTAGGACATTCTCTGTGTGGGTAAAAACAGATAACAGTGGTCCTCTGTGTCCCACTTGAGACCGGCCCTTCCCTGCACGTCTGTGCAGGGGCTGTCAGCCTGGGATTGTCCCAGGCTGTGTTGGCAGCTAGCCCAGGCTTTGACCTCGGGAAACCCCCAAAATCACAGCCTGAGCTAAAGCCTGCCTGACAGGGCCAAAGTGGGCCACAGCAGGCCAAAGCCCAACACGGCCTGGGTCGGGTCTGCCATGGCCATCCGCCATGGTTGACTGTCATTGGCCATCATGACTGCCTGTCATACCAGGGCAGTGGGTGCAGTGCGGGGGCGGGGCCAGCCAGCCGCATGCTTAGCATGCTCCTTGACACCCAGTCCGTGGGCATGTCTGTTCAGAGCCACAACCCAGTCCGGACTCCGTACACCATAGCTTCCACGTGGCCGTCACTTCTGTTTTCACTCTGTGTCTAGGTGACTCAACAACACTTAGAGAACTATCCTCCTTGCAAGCATGTTTCAATAATAGAATTATCTTTGTTGCAGTTGTAATATTAAACCATCATTTTCTCAGTCATCCTTTCCCTTGCTGCACAGAATGGCGTCAATAGGACTTTTCAGAGAAGCCTAATTGATTTAGATACGTAAATCCTACTGAAGTTCAGCTGAGAGTTAAATGCACTTGATGCTCCTCTGTAAGTCCCAGCTGGTATGTTGTTTAATGTCTTCAGTGCCAGCCCAGAAAATGGGTCTCCTCTTCTTTTTCAGGAGACAAGAAGCAGGGAACTATACACCTATGGCATAATCTGTCTCAGAAGCAGCTGAATTAATTAATTTCTTTTTCCTCCTGCAGCTTTTGGCAATTCCTTTTATGGCCAGCTAAACTCCAAGGTGCTATTCTTTTAATAATTCCTACTTCTTTGTACTTTTATATAGTATCTTCAGTTGCTGTATATTTTCAGCCACTATATGTCTCTGTGTGCAAAGATCCCAAGTAGGATATGTTTTCTGGTAAACAAGTGAGACATAAGTGAAAATCAAGATCTGTGTATTTATCAAGAAAAACTGGAGAAATTTCATAAAAGGTGAAATTTCATTTTTTAGATTTCTTACTAGCTTATACCCAGTGCTTGTGATGGTTAGAAACTCACAGAATCAGATGTGGGGAAATTATAAGCTTTTGTTTTTAAAAGTGAGCTGTAAGAGTAGACAGGGAGATGAGAGGGTAGAATGGAGAGAGAGAGAACTTGCATGCTTTAATTTAAATGATGAGTTTTAAATTATGTCAAATGGATGAGTTACATGACCAAGGTTTTAAAATCCCAACATTGGCTGGTGCTAGTCTTTTTAGAGCATAAAAGTCTCTCTGATGTGCTTATTATATTGTTAGTCTTACACATTCCAGTTCTCAAAGCCAAATATTTTCCAGTTACCACTTGGAGAATTTGAACATTCAAACAGGGCTGATATAGATGAGATTTTCTCAGTGTTGTGTTCAGATTGCACATTGGATGCCTACAGACAGAATGGGCCTGGTTTCTATAGTGTGTATCCTAGTAAACTGAATGGTAAGAAGATGGCACTGATTTCTCTGATAGTTTTCCCCCTGGGACAAGGTTACTATGAACTAGTGAAGAAGTAAGAGTATTTTGTCTTCTGTAATAGAAATTTTACCTTCAAGGATCTTCATGACCTTGCTCCCTGCTATCTCTCTGCACTTGTTTCCCACCACATTCCTGCCCAGGTACTTTGCTCCTCTTTTGCTTCTTGAAATGTAATCATCCCTTTTCCCTTGCTGCCCCCCATACCTGGAACTCCTTCATTTAATGCATTCATTCTGCTGCTTCCCCCAACCTTCAAATTCCTTCTAAACACCTCTTTCTTGGGGTGTGCGTTTTGTTTTTGTAACAAAAATGAGATAGGGATTTTTCATTTTTGTTATTCAATAACGAAAACGAAAGAACATAATAACGAAACAACCCAAAAAATCATTTTGTTATTATGAACTAATAGGAAAAACCTGAAAAACACATTTTCAGCTTTAATGGCTTTGTATTCCATCCATTTTACATAATATTTGGCAAGACTGTATCTCATAACATAAGAAGTGCCATGCTGGGTTAGACCAAATTGGTCCATCTAGCCCAGCATCCTGTATCCAACAGTGGCCAATCACGGTGACTTGGGAGAAGCATCCAACAGGTCACAATGGGGGATTCATTTCCTGTTGTTTCCCCCCAGCTCCCATCATGTTCCCTGATCCTGTCTGGCTAATAGCTGCTAATGGATCTATCTTCCAGAAACTTGTCCAAACCTCTTTTAAACTCAGCTACTGGCCCTTATCACAGCCTCTGGCAGTAGATTCCACAACCCAATTATATGCTGAGTGAAAAAATATTTTCTTTTACTTGTTTTAAACTTGCCACCCATGAGTTTCATGGAGTGTCCCCTAGTTCTAGTACTAGCTGAGAGGGTAAATAACTGCTCCTTGTTTATTAGTTCCACACCACTCATG
>QEPC01010659.1:2291797-2306614 GCA_003113815.1 Sphenodon punctatus
GCACTGCGCTGTGGATTTCATTGTATTGTCCACAACCACCCACAGATCCTTTTCCTGAGTGGTAACTCCTAGCTTAGTACCCAGCATTGTGTACGCATAGTTTGGATTATTTTTCCCTATGTGCATCACTTTGCACTTGTCCACATTAAATCTCATTTTCCATTTAGATGCCCAGGCTTTTCCAAATCATTAATGAATACATTAAACAGCACCGTTCCCAATACAGATCCCTGAGGCACACGACTTTTTACATCTCTCCATTGTGAAAACTGACCATTTAGTCCTACCCTTGGCTTTCTATCTTTTAACCAGATGTATCTTTTATCTATCTTTTATAGCGGTGGGATCACCGGAATTTCCGGTATCCGATAATGCCGGTACTGGGCGTACCGGCATTATCGGATTCAACCCGGTAAATCCGGTCCGGTTACCGGATTCCGGGTACCAGATTTTTTTTTACATTGCAGCCATTTAAATGAATGGCTGCAATGTAAAAAAGTTTAAAAACCCACCAAAAAACCCTCCTCGAGTCCAGGCTGTGCGGGTGGAAGGGGGGACACCCCCCACCCACCCTGCCTAGCCTGGATTTTTCAACCTAGAGCCCCCCCAGCACCAGCGGGGGTTTCCCCGGAAGGCCTACAGCGTCTCTGACGCCGGCAGTCACAGCCGGCGCTGAGGCCGCCGGACCACCACCCGCCGCCGCCGCACCCGGAGCTGAACTAAAAGGTACTGGATCCAGTGGGAACTTGTAGTAGGGTGATCCCTGGGGGGGTGTTAACCCCCCCCAGGGATCAGGTCTATACTTACCGGCTGCTGATGGGACGCTGCGGCCGCTGGTGCTGGGGGGGGCTCTTGAACTTGCCCGCCGGAGGGGAATTTTTTTTTTAAAATCCAGGCTGGGCAGGGTGGGTGGGGGGTGTCCCCCCTTCCACCCGCACAGCCTGTGAGGGGGAGGGGGAGGAATTTTATTCCATTGATTTCAATGGGGACACAGTGCCCCATTGAAATCAATGGAATAAATCCGGTACCGGTATACTGGATTTAATCCGGGAATCCGGTTTTTTGGGAACCGGAAACCGGTAAATCCGGTATCCGGTAATTGCCCCGGGGTCCCGCCGCTAATCTTTTAACCAATCTATAGATAGATCTATTCATCTTTTAAGCTTTCTGTCTTTTATCTCAGATCTTCAGGATTATCACTGCCAAATTGTATAAAGATTTGATAAAGGGTCCAAATTTTATAACCAATTGGAATTTCCCTCTTGAAGACTTTCATTATTCAGGTAAATAGTACACGCAGAAGGGAGCTGTAGAAGGGAGGGGGAGCAGTCCAGCAGACTGACAGACACATTCACTGGCCAATTACTGCATGCTTCCACCTTTACAGGAGGACCAATCAATGGTGGCTTCAAGGCAGGCATAGAGAGTTAATATAAGCTGTTGTTCTTTGGGCCTGCTCTTTGTCTGTGGTTAGTTCTGGCTTTGGTCAGAGTGTTTTCTCAGACTTTGCTGGCAGGCTTTTTTTGTGTGTGTGTGTGTGTGTGTGTGGGTGGGTGGGTGTGGGTGTGGGTGTGTGGGGTACAGCTCACTGCAAGAGTTCAGCTAACTGCATAAATCCAATCCCCACACACCTGGGGTGCTGCCCAACATCCTCCTTCCCCTCCTGGGGCATTCTCTGCAAGTTGACGAACACCCCCATGCACCTGGAGTGCCCGCCCAGACTGAAGCCTGTGCCAAACAGCAGAGTTGACAGATCTATCCTCTGGCCAATTGGCTTGACATTTCAAAGACACCCTGGCTGGGACAGAGATGTGATTGGTCTCTCTTACTGCATGCTTCCAGCTTTCCAGGACCAATCCTGAGTGGCTCTGAGGTGGGCATAGAAGGGACATAACTAGGACTTCAGGCAGCAAGACAGAGGGAAGGAGAAGCATCACAGCAATCAGGAGACATGGTTCACACATCCAGGCTGACCAGTTGTCATTACAGTCACATCCTGAAGCACTGTGACAGAGGACATAAGAAAATTCCTCATTGGCTCTTTCCTAAGAAGAGGCTTCCAACTTTCCAGTAACAAGTGAGGGAGAGGGGTTGTGGTGGTCACAGCACAGAATGATATATGGTTGACATTTCTGCTAGTCAATTGGCATCACAAACACATCTTGTACTACAGTGACAAACATAAGAGAATCCCTGGCATAGACTCATACTCTCCAGATGCTGTGCAGACTTATAAATTTGGAACCCTTCACCAGATCCTTTTGATATTTGACACAGATACTCCTAAACATCTGAGATAGAAGCCTTCCAAATTTCATGTAAACTGTCTGGAATACAAAGATGTTACAGCTAGAAATGCATTTAAAACATTGGGACCCTTTATCCAATCCTTCTTACATTTGGTAGGTGTAGTCATATTAGAGAGAAGTATAATCTTGCCAAGTTTCATCCAAATTGGATGGGAGACAAAGCCATTACAGCCTGGAATGTGTACACAGAATTTTGTAAAACAACAAATTTCAGCTGCTTAGAAAATGGGATCCCTTTAACTATTCATTCTGAAATCTGACTCGCATAATGCCCTCCATTGGGGATACAATTACACCAAGATTCATCAAACCCAGATGCAAAATAAGAAAGTTACAACCAAATATGTTTTCCATTGAAACAAATGGAAATAAAAAACAAACATTAAAAACAAAAACAAAACAAAACAAAGACTAACAAAATATAACAAAAACGAATTACATTTTAATAAGTAAAACAAAATGAATAATGAAAACAAAAGACAGTTACTGTGCACATCCCTACTCTCTCTTCCATCAGGCTTTTCCTAATTCTTCATCCCGGAGACTCGGCACTGATGCCTTCTCTTCCCTCAGGGTCCTCCTCTCCCCTGTAGCTAAGTTGAGCATGTGCACCTATGATTTCTCAACTTTGTGACTGTATCCCTATGTTCCCCTCTTCCTTGTCTTTCCTAGATTTTAAGCTTCTTAACGTAAGGACCTGTGTCAAATTAATGATTTTACAGTGCTAGTTACATTGCTATAATAATGTACAATTAGCTCAGAGTATTTAAAAAATTGTCATTAACTAATGTGAGGGTAAAGACCAGTTGCTCAAAAGAAAAATGAATGCGCTGCTAGTCAAACTCTAGGAAAGCATGTTTAGCAGATTTACTATTGCTCCAACTTGCTAACTACTGTAACCTTTTTAATAATATTTTTGCATGCAAGCAAGAGAATTAGCGATTCCACTGAGATATCTCTTCCTTTGCTATATAAATTTAACTTTTTTAGTACTTTTTCTTTCTTTTTTGGTTTCTAAATATTTTTAATAGGATCTCTCGCTTATCTATGAAAGGAGATTCCTCTTTATAAAGATTTGTCTTCTTTCTTAAATAAGAAAAACTAAGGCATCGTACTCTGGTTAGCTCATTACAATAAATGCTAGAATAGCACCTTACCTGCACATTTTTGATCCACATTTAGACCTGGACTTTTCCCAGAGTTTTTTCCCCAAAAGTGTTTGACTTTGTTCATTGTCAAAGCCGCCAGTTGTAAATTTCAGATCTGCATGTTAAAAGTTTACAAAGTTCAGGCCCATCTCCAATAGGAACTGTGATACCACAAAGCAGACAGCTTCCCGGTAGGAACCTTCTGGAGTTGGATATTGCTTTTAACCTTCATCAGAAAAGAGATAACTGTGTTTGGTTTGTTTCCTCCATTAATCCGTACTATTAGAAACCCTATTGCTCCTCACAAAGAGAACATCATTCTGTGTACTTTCAAGAGAGGAAGCTCGCAGCTCCGATTCTGCTTCATAGCCACTCTCTAATAGTTGCAGCATCCTTCCAACACCAGGCAAGAGTGACAGCCAGGACTTGGGCCCAGAGCATGCTTCGTTCAGAAGTACAGTTTTGCTGTGCCCTTTGACAGGGGTGATAATTCTTCTGTTAAATTATTGTTTGTCTAGATGGGTCCAAGCTACAAACAGTGGTATTTTTAAAATTATTATTATTTGTTTTTTCTGTGTTGGCTGTGGGTTAGTCTGTGCTCAGCCAGCAGCTGTAATGGCCAGTTTTTGAAGTGTCATTCAACCAAAATAAAATGCTAGTTTGTCAATTCATTCCTGCATTTTCAAAGATTTCCAACAATTCAAGTTGGAACTGACTCTTAATCCCACTGAAACTGTTTCCAGTTAGCTTCCAGTATGCAACAGCCTCTGGTGGTTGCTTGTACTCTGCACGTGGGCACATGTGAGTTCTTTGTGGCACAAATCAACAATTAGAAGCTGTTATTTTATTTTGAAGGGAAATATCAACTGGGCTGCCTAAAGGAAACAGACTTTAGGCAGTTGGCAGTTGCCAAGAGTTGGCAAGGTCCTCAGCTTTGAGGGTTTTGTTGATGATCGAATTTGTTCAGTTTACACACCTGCTGGATAAAGAGTATTATCAGAATTTGGATCAATCCCAGGACCTAATTTTAAACCTCCGGATAATAATAGACAGAGTGTAATAAAAACAAAACAAAATCACAAGCATGTGTGTGTCTGTATAATGATTTATGCACATTTTCATCCACAGTGAAAACAAATGTTTTCATTAATTTTGCAACTAATTTTTTCCTATTTTTCTTAAACATTTTTCTTAACATTAGATTCCTGTCTTAATGGTAACAATCTGCCAGGTATCCATCTCTCCAGCTGTATTTTTTTACAAAAATACGACCTTTTGGAAATAGAAGATAATTGCTGGAAAAGAATACTTTTAGCCCCTATCAATCATATCTATGCCCCATGGCTTTGAAAGGCATCAGTGCTAGATTGCACTGTGATCCCATTCTGTGTTGTTCTACACTATTTCCCAGCCCCTTGTTTGAGTCGGTACGGTGGACTCAGGGGCTGCGAAAAGACTAAAGAGAGAATTCATTAAAATTCCACTCAACATTCTGAACATGGAGTATAGAAAAGTTCCTGGTTTCATAGATCACCTGCTTTGGTCCAGAGATTGGGCCCTATTTCCAAAAAGGTTCGGCCATATTTAGACCAAGGTTTTACTCTGAGGCCTGTCTTTACTTATAAGTATGAAAGTAAGAACAACACACCAAGGGTAATTTCAGATGTTACAGGATCACGGTCAACCACAGTGAATCCCCTGTGGTGGCCGTGATACCCATAACGTCTATTTGATTCCCGCCAGATGTTCATGACAGTGAAGCACTGGCGGGAATCAAAATAATCACGATTCTGGAACTCCAGCCGCCCAGAGGTTCAGAATCGTGGTTAGATTGGCCACGATCCGGGATGGGCCAAAATTAATGTCTGTTACGTTTGGCCCATCCCGGATTGTGGTCCCGACCACGGGACAGGATTGGGCGCAGCGGCCGGATTGGCCGCTGTGCCCGCCCGTCTCCCAGAGGGTGGGTGGACGGCGGAGTGCGGGGGGGCAGGGCTGTGTGGCCACACATCGCGCCGTGCAGCCCCGCCTCCTCCCCGATCCCCTGTAGGAATCAGATTGGCACATCTAAAAGATGGCCAGACTGATGCCTGACCGGGATCCGAAATGGATTCCAGTCCGTGGTTCAGTGTGGCGGGCCTCTGGGCCCGTCACGTCTGAAATTACCCCAAATCTTCTCTTCAGTGCTCAAAACTACCTGAAGCATATATTTTTTGCGGGGTTCTGGCAGTAGAATTGCAGAAGGCCTCATGAATATGTTCTTGCATGGTTTCTGACCCTGTCTATACATTCATGAGGGTTTTGCATTATTTGCATTCAGCATGTAACCTTGTGGGTGAAGTCTTGACAGTGGAGAATTTTTAGGGTAGAGAGAAGTGACTGTGCTCACATTAATTATGAGTCAGGGTATGGTTTTCCTATGCTGCTATATGTGAGACTCTCTCCATGCCTTTTATGTGTGAGGTTTACCTACCCTCTTTCAGTGGTCACCAGTCTTCCCTTTGGGCTTGCCATTTGCAGTCCTAGAAAGAGAAGATAATAGGCATCAGCTTAGGTTTCACCTAGCGCTTAAAGACAAAATGAATAACTTTTCACTGACAATTTAGTCTACTGAATGTCTCTAGCTTATTCTTACATCTGACTATTCTGGTCACAATCAGAAAAAGCTGGAACCTATTTTTCTCCTCCCGCCCACATTCTCTTAGTGTTTTCCTCTCTCCCCTAGGATGACAGCATTGCCATACGGTGCAACACTCCTAGGAACTGCAAGTGGCCAGTTGAGGACAACTGGAATGGAATTCAAGCCATTACTGGAATTCTAATCTCAGAATTGTTCTAGAGAAGAACTTAACAGCTCTTTGCTTGTCCTCTTGGGTCTGATGCTTGACAGGAAATGAGTTTGAAGAGTTCAGAGGCAGGTCACAGAACTCACATCACTGCCAGCTGCTCTGCTGACCCTAACAGTATGTTTTCGGAAACTTGATACACTTGCTTATTATTAAAGCCCTTTCTCTCCTTGGAGAAGTCATTCCTAAAGCCAAGTTCCACCAGACGTACTGCTAGCCTAGTGCATCCTTTCCACTTCACATTCTTCTCAACTGACACTTGCTATGACTTAAGACTCTAACGATGTAAAAAATGTTTGTTTTGTAATTCAGGGCTGAGTGCACAATTATGATGTGTTTGCAAGCACGTTCTTGTTTTGTTTTTTTGTTTGCAGCATTTATTTTGTTTGTCCTTCATACCACCCACCTGTGGAACCAAAAGGAAATCTAGAAATTCCTAAAGTCTGAAACTTAATTCTGCAATATGTGTTGAGCAGAAAAGGCTTTTAGGAGCTGGTTGAATAAAATGAATTTTTGATGTGTGGACCAATCATTTACAGTGCCTCCATTCAGGAATTTATTCCCAAGGCAATTTTAAAAATAAGGTTTCTGTACAACTAAGGAATGATATCAGTGAGAAGATTAAATAAGCACTAAGTCCAAATAGGCCATGGAGACTTTCTGTCGGCCTCGCTTTCATGCTGTTGCCCTTTGTAGTGTTTCTGGAAATTAATACTAACTATATTGAATCATAATGGACCTGCTATTAAAGGGGGAAGAGTCTAGTAATCATGTCAAGCAATAATAATGAGCATATTTCAATCATTACAACAACACAAAAACTGAGGACGGTCTGTTTGTCACACACTGAATGTACCACTTGCCAAGAGAATGGTTCATTGGTTGTCAAACTGTCATTCTGGATAATTTCAGACATTACGAAAATGCCTTTCACCACAGTGGATCACAGTGGTTCCCCTGTGGTGGCGACGTTCCTGTGAACATCTGTTTGAACCCCGCCAGATGTTCACCACAGTGAATCTCTGGCGAGGGTCAACCCTAACCACGGTTGTGGAGGTGAGTTCGGCCTCACCTCCAGAATCGTGGTTCGCTTGGCCACGATCCGGAAAGGGGCAAAAGTAACATCAGTTACCTTGCCCTGGTCCGTAATTGCACCCCGAACCACGGTACACGATCGGGTGCAGAGACCTCATTGGCCGCTATGCCCGCCCATCTCCCTGTGGGCAGGCGGCCAAGGGAGCGTGGTGGGCAGGGCCATGCAGCCGTACGTTGCATCACGCTGTCCCACCCCCTCCCTAATTTCCCACAGTGATGGAGTCGACATGTTTCCTGTTGACAAAGAAAAGTGTGTTTAAAGTTATCCGTCTGGAGGTGTAGAGGTGTCAGAAAATGCAAGTGTGCGTTCTAGTCATTTTCTGAGTTTGGATTTTTAAAATCTGTCATGTAGTTTTTTAGTTATGATGTTTTGAGTTTCCCATGTTATCAAATGGAGAGAGTGAGATTGTTAAGGTTATGTCAAGCATGCACAAATTGATCGGGTGGGCTGGCAGGTCCATACGCTCACTGTCTGGAGCTGCAGGCTGCACTGGAGCATCACTGGTGGGAGCTGAACTAGGACAGTTTACAGTGGGGTAAGTGCTGCGTGGGTGAGGCAGCAGTGGGGGGTTGTCATTTGCTGTGCTGGAGGGTCCCAGAGCTGAAAGGACCGGAGCTTCACAGTGCCTGTGACAAGCTGCAGTGACTTCCCCACTCCTAAGAGAAGTTCCCATGCTAAAACTCCCAGAAATTGATGAAAAGTCATAGAAACCTTGGAGTGGAGTCATCTACTACTCTCTGTGACATGAAAATCGCTCATATTCACCATGACTTCGACGCTGTACTTATCACATTTGGGGAACCAGAGGCTGTGGAAGCGCTGCCTTGTCCAGTTTTATGGCATCAATTTCAGTCGGTGACACCCGCTGATGCGGTGGATGTTCTTGGGGCACTCCGGGCCACTTCTTGTGAACTAGATCCTTACCCATCCTGGCTGGTTAAGTCCTGCCGGGAGACAATGGGGCCGTTGCTGGCTGGGGTGGTCAACGTCTCCCTGAAGGAGGGCAGAGTGATGGGCTGTCTCCAGGAGGCAGTGGTAGGCCTCTGCTCAAGAAACCAATGCTTGATGTTGACTCCCCTGCCAGCTATCAACCTGTCTCAAACCTTCCCTTTTTAGGGAAGGCTGTTGAATGGGTAGTGGCTCGGCAGCTGCAGGGACATCTTAATCGCGTTGGTTTTCTTGATCCCGCTCAGTTGGGCTTCTGTACGGGGTATGGCACTGAGACTGTGCTTGTGACTTTGGTAGATGACCTACGCTGGGATTTAGATTGGGGTCATTCGACCCGGTTGATCTTGTTAGCTCTGTCGGCAGCATTTGATACCACTGATCATGAGATGTTGGTGACACGTCTGCGGTACTGTGCAGGGGTGGGTGGGACTGTTCTTGAATGGTTCCGCTCTTTCCTGACCAGAAGAACCCAGCGGGTGGTGCTCGGGGATTATTTTTCCTTGTACCAAGACCTCTTGTGTGGAGTCCTGCAGGGTTCTGTTTTGTCCCTCTCCTGTTCAATATGTATATGCAGCCACTCAGTGAGGTGATTAGGGGGTTCAGTGTGCGGTGTCATCAATATGCCAATGACACCCAATTGTACCTCTCTTTTTCAACAGTCCCAGGCCCTGCAGTCTCGGTGCTTACTCGGTGTTTGGCGGCTGTGGAGGATTGGATGAGGGCTAATCGACTAAGGCTGAATCCTGACAAGATGGAGATGATGTTAGTGGGTAAGGCGATGGAGTTGACGGTCCCCATCAATAATTGGCCTCCCAGTTACAGAGTTTGGGGGTGCTCCTCGATGTGCAGTTCCACCTGGATCTCCAGGTGGAGGCTGTGGCGAGGAGTGCTTTTTGCCAATTACATCTGGTGTGACGGCTTCAGCCATTTGTTTCAAATGTTGACCTTTCATCACCTCTAGATTAGACTATTGTAACACACTCTATGTGGGGCTACCCATAGTGACGGCTCGGAAATTGCAGCTGGTGCAGAATGTGGCAACCTGTCTCTAAGGCTGCTTTTAAATGAGGAGCGCTGAAGCGCCTCCTCAACGCCGCATTAAAGCAAAGCCGCTGGAAGTGACGTTCTCCCCGTTGCCGGCGGTGGCTGGAGACACGGGGCTTTGGAGCGGCGCGTTCTTAAGACTTCAATTATCCCCTCACAGACTGATACCTTGTTGTGGTTGTGGGAGCTTAAGATCTTACACTCTTCATGGGCATGTTACAGGCCTGACTAAAGTCAGTCTATTTTTTCCAAGTTTGTAATGTTATAGAAGGGGAATTTAGTGTATTCCCCTTTCAAAAAACATGGCAGTTCTAGGTTAAAAAAAAACTTCAGTTTAAGAGAGGATTGAATTTACAAATTCACTTGTGATCCAGGAAGCATGGAAAGTGTAAGTTAAGGTTCCCACCGTAACTTGGTGCCATGTTAGCAGTAACAAGATTGGACAGTCTCACATGTTGTGCTCACTTATAACTTAGACTCCATGTACACACACTTTACCCCAATCCTCTTCCTCTGCAAGTTGGGGGCAACACTGAAGCTGGGGACAGCAGGGGGTCCTGCTTTCCTTATATGCTTTCATTTGGGTTGGGGAGAAAAGGATAGGTGAGTACTGGGGGGGCCATATATGGGGGAACAAGGTTAATGGATGTGGGATGTGTACAGGGAGATAAGACATGGGGGAAGGCAGGCAGTGGGGGAAGTGTCTATACAGGGAGGGGACAGCCAGGTGGTTGGAGAGTGTTTGTGGGGGACAAGGCTGTGAAATGGGTGATGTGTATGCACAGATTACGCTGGGGGGTAGGCAGATGTGAGGGGACGGGTATGTATCAGTAATGGGCAGACAAGTGCTGGGAGGAGTGTATATGGGGGGGACAAGCCTAAGAGATGGTTGATGCGTACCCATGGACAAGGTTAGGGGGCAGCCAGGTGTGGGGAGCAGTGTTTGTATGGGGAGGGGTACCCAGGTGATGGAGTTATATATTAGGGGGGGGGAGAAGGCTGAGAGATGGGTGGTGTGTATTCAGGGGCAAGGTTTGGGGATAGCCAGGGATGGGAGCTAAATGTACATATGTTTTTCATATGTGATTTCATATGGGATGGGGACAATGGGATTACTGGAGGGAGGGTGTATATGTAAGAAACAAGGTTTATGGGAGGGTGTATATGTAAGAAACAAGGTTTATGGGTATGGCCATAGGTAGTTTGAGCCTCTCATGAGGGCTGTACCTGAGGGGAAAGCAGATGGCAACCAATCTTTAATCAGGAGCCTACAGACAGCCAAATCCCTTTCCAATAACAGTATAGTACTCCAGTGCATGATATACTAGAGCAAATTCCATAATCAAAGACTCCCAACATGTGTTAAAGGAGAACTAATCTCCCTGCTGAGTACAGGAGTCAGAAATCAGAGCTAACATGCCTGTAGAATATGACGGTCCAGGAATTAAACCAGAAAGCTATGAGGTTGGGGCTGACATGACTGCAACCGGAAATGTGACTTTCTAAGTGATGGGGAGGATGGGCCTCAGCAGGAAACACTGGTAATAGGTTTAAGCACCATTCCTTAAAGTTCTCCACTAGTTCGAAAACGGATTGGGCTGCTAAGTGATTAAATCTCAGACTCTACTTGCGATCAAGTGAGATATGCAGGAGATGTACTAAATGAACAGGCAACTCCTTCCCTGCTATGACCAAGTTGTGAACCTATGTGTGGTCTGACCTTTATGTTGTTGTGAATGGCTTTGGTTGTAAAGGACAAAGAAAATAATTTCCAAGAAATATGAGGGAAATGGTGTAATAAATTACCTATATATGTTGGGGAAAGGAGGTGAGGGTAAAAGGGAATTTTTCGAAGAGGGCAGGCTGTCCCAACCCCGTAAGTAATGGAAATAATTTGAATATGTTTCTCCCAAGAAAACAAGGCAACAAAACAAAAATGTAAGTTATGTTAGTTGACTGTGTGACTTTCTGGGGGATAATGTGTTCCTCAGCATGTGGGTGTCGTTCTAGGTATACTCAGGCATATGGTATGTGCAAAAGACCAACAAGAATGAGATCGAGCTTGACTTTGAAAACACCAGAATGGAAATTAAGAAAATGTGAGGAGTGCTGTTAAATATCAGAGAGGCAGCAAGGGCTACCAGGATATTTTTTTTAAAAAAGGGAATATCCCTTCTTTCAGAGCCCTCCAGCTCTATAAACCATAATGGACATCTCTTCTTTACATAAGAGATGTCCCTTATTCTGAGCACCACAGCCATGGAACATAATATCCCTTATTTCAGTATCCCTCCACTCTGTTTCTGAAATTTTGATTTGGCAACCCTGGGCAAAATAGCGGTCAGATTCTGATCTCACAGCAGTGTAAATCTGATGAATTAATTACCTAATTATATTTCCCTATATTTACACTACTCTGAGTAAGACAAGAATCTCAGTTACACCAAGGAAATCAAGAGCAACTAACTAATGACAGTGGAGTTACACTAATGGTGTAACTAAGGGAGAACAAGGCTGAGCAGCTAGTCTATTATGTGTATAATAACTCTTCTTATGAAGAAAGGGAAGAGATTATAAATTTACTTCTGGATGCCTCCAATCCTTTTCTGACTTATCGTCCTTCCACTTTTATTTTTACACTTTTATGTGAAAGATGTTTGAAGTAGGGAGCCAATTAAATTAATACCTAATCTGAAATGCTCATAAAAAGTGTTAGATAGGAGGGCCTTAGAATAAGAACCTCACAGCGTCTGAAAGAGTATGGCCAATTACATAGTTAGGTCATTGGGGTTGAGGAGCTGAACACTGGTTCCACTTTTTGTTTTAATAAACAACATTTCCATGTGCAAGAGTTAGACTTCAGGAGAGTTGAACGTGTTGATGACCTTGCTGGAATAGGTCTTGGCCCCTGAACCTTCAGAGAAAACCATGAAAAAATCTCAACCCCCAAAACAAATACTTCCTGGAGTCATTGTCTGCTGAAGACTGATGGTTATAAGGGAAACTAATGTAGGAGTCCCTACTGGCCCCTCTCCCGATAATACAGGCTAAGATGAGGAATGGGAGTGTATTTGGGGTGCAGAGAAATCCCATATACCCGGACCAACCACAAGTCCGAAAGGTCTGTTTTTGTTTTGCCGTGTTTCAGGCCCTTGCCCACCCAACATTCAGCCCTTCACTTCCCCAAAGGGAAGAGAGAATGAGTACCTGGCCTATGCTGCTGCTGCAGGAACTCAGTGCTGTGCAGTCCTCCTCCCGTGATCACTGTCAAGAAGTGAAGAACGTACAGAGATCAACCACAGCCATTCATGCCCTCCCCCCCTGGTCACCATTTTGGTTTCCATCCCACCCCCCACAGAGCCTTCCTATCCACTTCCCATGCCTACCATTCCCGTCCTTGGAGCTATGTTCTTCTGGCCACCTGACAACACAGTAAACAATACAAAATATAGGTGCTGGTTGTAGCCTATTAAGCCCTAAACGTGGGCCCCAGGTATCTGGAAGACCGCTTCATCCCTCATGTCCCTTCATAGCCCCTGAGGTCAGCTGGGGGCACCCTCTTGCAGGTGCCATCTCCCCGTGATGTTTTTATGATGAGGGGACACAGGGGGGTGTTCTCGGTAGCTGCCCCAGGATTATAGAACTCCCTCCCCTTGGAGGCCCGCCTAAACCCGAGCCTGCTAGTTGTTCAGAAACAATGTAAGACCTTTCTATTTGGCCAGACATTTGGCAGGCAGAAATCAGGTGGGTGAAGGGGTGCGTTGTTAGGGGAACTTTTAAAAATTGATTTTAATGGCTTTTTTATTCCTGTTTTTTTATTATTGTAAGCTGCCCTCAGCCTTTGCAGGAAAGGGAGGCATAGAAATATGGCTAAATAAACAGAGAACAATAAATGGAAGCCTTTGTTATGTAGCTGTGTAAATGCAAACACCCCCTCCATCCCAGGTTAAGTAACTTAGTAATAATTTTTTAATTATTATTATTATTATTATTATTAGCATTTATATAGCGCCAACGATGTACCTGGTGCTTTGCAGAGAATAAGATAGACACGGTCCCTGTCCGAGAGCTTACAATCTAAAGACAGGGGGAGGGGAGATGGGGAAGGGGGAACAGAGGGAGAGACAAGAGATGTGACATTCATGAGGATGCGAGAGCTCAGGTACACGTTCTTGGCTTGGTTACAGTACATTGGGAGTTTGCAGATAACAAGTGGGGGATAACAAAGGTGGCATCCGGGTCCACCATGTTATGAACCAGAACCTCAGGTGGCTCCTCCTTGAACAAGGGCTGGCTCTTGAGTTTGAGGGGATACTCTGTGAGAGTCACTGTGTTCATATTGACCTGTGCTGGCTCAGGGGCAGGGACGGGCATGAAGGATGCCTGCTAGCAGTTGCGGCTTTTGTGGTGGGAATGGGAGTGGTTGCAGCAGGAGTGGGCAGTGGAGGAGCCATATCCACCGACTTCTGTCCACATGCAAAGGCGCAGCTGTACAGGCAGAATGCAACAATGGTTCCATCTATATAGAAAAGTGCTCATAACAGGAGGCTCATAACAGGCTCCCACAGATGGAGACAAATTTGTTGTCTCAGATTTCTTAGTATCCGCACCTCAAGTCTTTGGTCTGCTCTTGACACTGGTTCATGTTGTGGGCAGGGCCGGCCTTACAAATTTCGGGGCCCTGGGCGAAGACAAAATGTGGGGCCCCACCAGCCCTGCCCACTCCCCACCGGCCCTGCCCACTCCCTACAGACAAATGCAGATAATTCCCCCCATGCCATGTTAAATAGGGATGGGCGAACGCGGTTTGGAAGTTCGGAGTTCGGCCCAAACTCGGCCTGTTCGGACGACCGAATCCAAACACGAATCTGAACACGAACTGACCGAGCTGAACTCAATTCCGAACGTCGAAATGACCGAACAGTTGGGTCAGTTCGGATCGCATTCGGATCGCATTCGGGTGGCAAAAAAAGGTTCACTGGAAGGTCAAACGTGACAGGGAGGGGTAGTACTAGTCACTGAGGAGCAGACTTCCAGACACTGGGGGGGGTCACTGAGGAGCAGACTTCCCAACGCCTTCTGAGCTAGTCACTGTTCCTGAACAGCAGGCGTTGAGTAGGATTATTAAATTGCTTTAAGTTTCATTTCAGTTTTGTACTGAAATGAAACTTAAAACTTAAACTGAAACCTTGTGTTGTTTGTGATTCCCCCCATCCCATATATATCTATATCGAGATAGAGATTGATATATATATATAGAGAGAGAGAGAGAGAGAGATAGGTTAGAGATAGTAGACAGTTGTAGGAGTTAGCTTAGTGATAGAGATAGCGTTAGTGATTTAGTTTTAGTGTATGTAGGAGTAGGCCTGTGTACTTATTAGATAATCCATTTAGTTCATAGCATTTAGAATAGTTAATAGCAGTTA
>QEPC01010659.1:2307862-2349128 GCA_003113815.1 Sphenodon punctatus
CCCCCCCCGCTAGGCCTCACCAGGAGGCTAGGCCTCACTGTGAAGCCCTCCCCGCCCAGCCTTCCCCCCACCAGGCCCTGTGCCCCCCCACCGGCCACTAGGCCTCACCACCAGGCTAGACCTCTAGGCCTCACCAGGAGGCCCCCCCAACCCACAACCAGGCCCCTGACTTGGGAGTCAGAATGAAGGGTGGGGGGTGGCGGGGCCCCATGCTGGTCTTTGTGCCAGCCGCCCCATGACCTGAGCCCTGAACTGTGCCCCCCCACAAGCATGGAGGCCTGGGTGGCTGCCCCTAGCCACCCCGCAGTAAGGCCGGCCCTGGTCATGGGTGTAGCTCTGCTGTGCCATTTGGACCAAGATCTCTTGGAACACCACCTCGTTTCTGTAGCACTTCACTTAACCTTCCACTCCTCCACCACTCCCCCGAGCAATGAAAGCCTTGGTCTCTTCCTCAGGTCAGGGAATGCAGCATTGGTGGGCGGATCCGTAGGCAGAGAATAGCTGCGATTGAACAGTGGAGGTAATGATGCTGGTTGTTGCCTGGCTGTTGGTATTAGCCATGGCCCCGGAAATGGTAATCCTTCTCAAGTCGTTCCTGAGAATGTAGCAGCTAAGAAACAGCAAGCATTAGGCACGTACTGCCAACAAGAACGAGCTGGGAGAATGCATGTTTGAAATTGGCTCATTGGGCTTTTAAGGTGGACGTTATCTGCATGCCAGTTGCAGTAAGAGTGGAGAGAGGGACCAGAAGTGGTCACTCTTCAGAATGTTTTAGGCTTGTCACCAATGACTTTATGGTGCTGGTAGACCTGTATGTGCGGAGGCACTGTACGCAACCTAACTGACAGGACGTGGACACGTGAGCAGACATTAACCCTCATTCACCTGCACAGCGGGCTCCACATGCTTCCAGACCCTGCCCTGAGTGGGGGCTGCCGGTCCAATAGGTGGTGGCCACGTAGCTGGTAGGGGTCCAACACCTGATAAATGAGCAAGTGAACACCCATCTGGTGTGGGCTACCATCTTGTTTGCTAACACCCAATGTTGTTAAGAGGACCAGCTTCTGTTGGTGGAAGTGTGCCTGCTCTCAAGCCACAAGGACTTATTCCTCAGACAGAAATACTTTGCTCTTGGCTTTCTGTGGCCAACCTGAAAAATTGCTCAGTGTATGTGGAAAGCACAGAAACTGCCTCTATAAAACATTTGTCCAATATGCTGTCTCTTGTCTCAAGAGTTAAGGGTGGCAGAATTTAGCCCAACATGAGCAAGGATAGCACGTGGTTGCATGGTTCTGTTCCAGACATATGTAACCGAGAATTAGGGTTTGATCATGGGCACCTAGAAGCAGGGAAGGGAGGCATTTATTCTCTCCCAACCCCACCCCTCAGGGCTTTGCCTGCTCCCACCCCTTCAGAGCATTGTGACATTGCAGTGTTCTTCTGTGGGGTGGGGAGAGAGGGGACCACATTAGAAAGGGGGCAGGAATCTCTCTTCACCCAGGCCCTTTCCAATGTGACCATACCCTTCCCCTCAATAAACATTCTGGCCACATTGCTGATTTTGATCCTGTTTATGCTACTTTACACAAGTAGCCCTCACTCATGCAAGTCATCTCACTGAAGTTAATTCAAAGGAAGAACTTGTATAAATTGTCACACAATTTTTAAAAACACAATTGACTAAAGCTGCTTTTTTATGTTACCTGGGAGGGGGGCAATTGTGGCTCTATTCTCATGAGAATTAGCACAAGTAGGAATGCACTATTCCACTTTTTTGCCATGGGGACACTCATGCATGACCAGGTCCCCCAATGTAGCTCTCACAATCACAGGTGTCCTCGTGGGAGAAACGCAGAATAATGTATTCCTATGCGCGCTAATTCCCATGAGAATAGAGCCATGATGATTGCCCTTATGGAAGCCCCCTCCCCACTCCACCTCAGGTGACGTGAGAATGCAGTCTTGAATCTTGGAGCTGATGAGAAGTTTCTTTAATGAAAGTGCTTGAATAATAAACTTCATGCCACTTTTGGAGCTCTTGAAACACAAAAATGAGAAATATGCATAGACCAAATAGCAATACAGCACCACTTATAACATGGGAGGTTGTTTTAGTTGCTGTCTCACATGAGCATTAATCACTATGGTATTCCCTGAATTGTCTTAGTGCTGACCAGCAGTCTGATAGCGAGCAAGCAGAAAGCTATTCATACTGCCAAAAACAAAGCTGCAGGCATGGTAAAAAGGCACTGTAAATGTTTTTTCAGATATATTTGCAAAGGGTCTACATGTTGTAAATTGAAACATAAATGGATAATCTCCCCAGTACTGAAAATGCAGTGCAATATAGGGTATTTTCAGACGTGATACCTCCACCCATGGCCACACTTACCCCAGCATGGTCATGGGTGGGGGTGTCATGTCTGCTCACACCCCGCCAGATGTTTACCATGGGCGGGAGCAGAGGTTACCCCAGACCGTGGCAGAGCTAACACTGGATGCGCGCAGGGCTCCCGCCCAGCGCACATCCCATGTTAAGCCCTGCCATGGGCCAGAGTAGGCGTCCCCAGACCGTGGTAGAGCAGGTCATCACGTCTGATGGCCCGTTCCACCTAACCCTGGTCCGTGGCCAGAGCAGTTTTAGGTGGGCACGGCAGCCTAATAGGCTGCCATACCCACCCATGAGGGAGGAGGTGGGGTCATGCTGAGGAGTGCGGGGCCATGTCTGCACATCCCCTGCCCCTTCCCCACCCCCGGACGCCTGAACGTTTGTTCGGCGGTTGGCCGAACTCTGCCTGGGGTGAGGGGGCTCACCCCAGGGTGGGTTTAAGCGTGGTGGCTCACTGAGCTGTCACACTTAAAAATACCCATAGTCTGCTGTCACACACTTTCTGAAACTGGTGGTAAAGATTTTTTTTTTTTAAAATAAATAAATAATGGATTAAAATATAAAATTCCTTGGCTTTTTTTGCAGCATTTAAAAGGGTCATGAATGAATATATTTCTAGCTAAGCTGTACCACGTCTTAATTTCCTTGCAAATTTTTAAGCAAAATGAGTCATGTTAGATTTGCCAAGTACAACAGAAATTTGGATTGTCTCAATTGGTAATTATGTTCCTTCTCAAATGGAGATTCCACCTCTTAATTACATCCGTGCCAGAGAACTTCTTTTGGATGTTCAGACTAGCCATGCCAAAGGCCACGGCAGTACTCCTCAAAATTGCCCACCGCCACAGTGTAGATTGTAAACAACACTGGACTCTCCGTTTAAAGCACACTATAAATGTCAGTTCACTCTGTTCATTGGGTCTGCACTACCAGCTTACTTACATCTGCTCACTGAACGCCACCCCCCTCAGCTCATCAGAATCCATCTCCCGCCACAGCCCTCAAACTCTCTTTTCAAAGAAGATCCCATAACAAGACATAATACTCTGGATCACCATAGCAAAATGTATCTTAGTGACAGCTTTGGGGAGAAATGGCTAGTTTTTCTTACAAAAAAGACTAGCCTGGCCTTGCTGTTGTTTGGTTTTTGCTATGTGCATTGACATTTTTCACATGACAGTGGAACGTGGAGATCTTGCTGTAGATTTCATCCCAAGCCACAGTGTATACATTCACTAATATTGATGCCTTTTCCTGTCAAACAAATACTGAAAGGACAGTGTAGCAGGGCAGTCTAAATATTTGCAGGGGAAGGACCCTGATAAAATTCTGTAGGGTGCTGTCCTTTGGGTAGGGTTGCCATATAGGCACATTTTTTGAGGGCATTTATGAGAAATACAGGTTGCAGGGCTGCATTGACTCCAATCTGCATATATGGCAACCCTACTTTGGGAAACAGTCACAGGGGAAGCACCTGCCGTCTGCTGGGCTGAAGAGTGTAAAAGGCTGATCCACAGCTCAGTTGGGAGACCCCAGGGAAGAAGTTGGGAGCTGACCTCAACAGCTTGTGCTGCCCCACTGCCATGACCAGGAGGAACAAGACTGAGAATAAGAGGGAAAACCCCCTAGGAATAAGAATAAAGTGGTGGATGATTACGTTGTAGCTAAAGGCACGTAGGGAAGACTGCCTTGTAACACTTACAGCTTGCAGAGGGCAACATGGGCATTAGCAGGAAATGTTTTTTAAAATGATCAAGAACAGGTTAAGGACTCATGTGCATGCCTTGCATTGATATGCCTATGATAATACATTCCTTTCAAAAGGACAAGAACATTATTTTTACATGTATGTAACTTCTGTTTAAAGGCCCATGTAGTAAATGGTGACGCACAGGAAACAGAGACGTAAATGTAGCTCATAGGAAATTGTAAAGCAAGGTGGGTTATGAATGCAAAAGGCCCTGCCCCAAATCACCATAAGGTGGCAGTGTTACTTTTCCATGAGAGAAACCAAATGAGGGGTGGCCTAAACTTTGCTAATATTATCCATAATGATAAGTATGAGCCATGAGAGTCAAATCACATATGATAATCTTCCCATGTGAAGAGTTATTCCATCTGGGAGCAATTTTACCTTGAAAAGCAACTGTATAAAATGGGCACCTTCTTACTCAAGAAATATTCCATGTGTAAATTTAGTAACAAGTATTTTTTACTCCTCTTAGCACTGCAAGGTCACTACAGCTGAGGGAGTGAACTGTATTTTGCTGTTTGTGACTCATCAATAGAACAACTAGTTGGGGTTTAAACCCCTGACTACCAGTAGTTGGGAGATGGGAGTGGTTAGCAGGAGATGGGTCACACCTCCATGACCTGTACCTTGTACTTTTCTTGAGCTACTGTAGGTGGCCACTGTCGGAGACCGGATGCTGGGCTCGATGGACCATGGATCTGACCAAGTATGGCACTTCTTATGGCTTTTTAAATTGGTTTTTATTGTATATGTGCTTTGTTATCCGCTCTGAGCCTCAGGGGAAGAGCAGGCAATAAACTGAAATAAATAATAAAATAAATCCTCCAGAGAAGTTTAACTGACAATGGAGCTACTCTGCTGCATCCTAAACTACCGTTCAACATTTCCCACTGCTAGCTAGAAAATGGAAGCAAATAGAGGCTGAAGGTAGATGAGGGTGTCCCCTCCCTTTATCTTTCCTAGATTGTCAGCCCCTTCACATGGGGACCTGACTCTAATTATGATTGTACAGCACCAGGTACATTGCTGGCACTATGTAAACAATAACACTAACAATATGAGCCATGATTACTATAGCAAAACAAGTTCTATGACTGGTGCCACTTTCTGATTCATTTATTTGAATTCATATGTCACCCTTCCCAAGGCTCAGGGCAGCACACAAACAATAAAAAGATAAAACTCATATTAAAAAAATACTCTTAAAACCCCCAACTGTCCCAATACCAACTCCCAGTTCCCCCCAAACACCCCCCCTCACAACCCTACCCCCAAATCACCCATAAAACCCACCCCTAGCCCCACCCATCAAATACTTTTTCTAACAAGCAAGTCTTACACTGCACTCCAGAATACGCTCGTGCTCAACCAAACCTCCAGGGGAAGGGAGCTATGGAACATTAGGACAGCAACCGACAACTGTGGTGCGCCCCCTGCTGAAGAAACCATCGTTGGACGTGGACGCACTCGCCAGCTACCGACCTGTCTCTAACCTTCCCTTTTTAGGGAAGGTTATTGAGCGGGCGGTGGCGATCCAGCTCCAGGCGCATCTAGACAGCATCGGTTTCCTGGACACTTTTCAATCTGGGTTCCACCCCGGCTATGGCACCAAGACAGCGTTGGTGGCCTTGGTCTACGATTTCCGCCAGGAGATGGATGCAGGATGTTCAGTGTTTTTCATCCTGCTAGATCTCTCGGCCGCTTTTGACACCGTGGACCATGGGCTGCTGTTGAGACGGCTGCGTGACCTGGGGGGTCTGGACAGGACTGTTCTTGAATGGTTCTCCTCATTTCTCTCGGGGAGAAGGCAGCAGGTGGTGTTGGGAGTAGAAACATCTTGCCCCTGCCCTTTATCCTGCAGCGTTACGCAGGGTTCTATTCTGTCTCCATTGCGAAATTAATGTATATATGCAGTCCTTGGGGGAGGTCATGAGAGGGTTCGGGGTGCGATGTCACCAATATGCTGATGATACTCAGCTGTACCTCTCTTTTTCAGCTGACAAATACCCTGCTGTCTTGTTGCTATCCCAGTGTCTGGAGGCCATGGCGGAAGGGATGTGGCAGAGCAGACTGAAGCTCAACCCCGATAAGATGGAGGTGATGGTGCTAGAGAGAGCGAGGGAGGTGTCAGCCCCCCTTATTGGGGGGGTTCACCCTCCTATAGCTCAGCAGGTTCGGAGTCTGGGGGTGATATTGGACACAGATCTCCGCCTGGATCGACAGGTGGAGGTAGTAGCGAAGGCCGCTTTCCGCCAGCTATATCTGGTGCAGAGGCTGCATCCGTACGTCTCTGGACTGGACCTGGCCTCCCTCATCCATGCCTTCATCACCTTGAGCCTGGACTACTGCAACGCACTCTACGTGGGGCTGCCCTTGTTCCTGGTTCAGAGGCTGCAGCTAGTGCAGAATGCGGCAACTCGGCTCCTGTCGGGGACAGGTCATCGGGAGCACATAACACCTGTGCTCCGGACTCTGCGCTGGTTGCCAATCGTGTGCCGAGCCCGGTTCAAGGTTTTGGTATTGATTTATAAGGCCCTTCATGGTCTGGGCCCCTCGGACCTCGCCCTCCGCGCCCCAGAGCAGCTCCTTCGGTCTGCCGGGGGTGCCTTCTTGGAGGTCCCCGTGTCAAGCGGGGGGCCACAATGGAGAGGGCATTCTCGGTAGCTGGGCTGCGCCTTTGGAATTCCCTCCCAGAGGAAGCTCGCCTGGCCCCAAGCCTTTTAACATTCCGGCGAAATTGTAAGACCTGGCTGTTCGCCCAAGTCCTTGGGGAGGGTGGGTTAGGGGTTTTAACCCCCTCCACTCTTATTTATTGTATTATTTGTTTTATTGTTCCCTAGCCGTGTTTTAATTGTTCTGGTTTTATGAGTATTTTATAATATTTTAATGATTGTATTTTATATTTTAAGATTGTTAGCCGCCCCGAGCTGGTTTCAGGAGGGGCGGAATACAAATTGTTAAAATAAATAAATAAATAAACATCACCTAGCAGCAGCAGTTTACTGGCTAGTAAAACTAAACTGTTCTGTTAATTTTGCGTGGATTTTCTGCCCCAGAGGAAAGCTTGAAGGTTTGTCTTTGTATTAGAATCAAACGTTCAAGCTGTCAGGGGATGTGGAATTAAGACTCCGGAATCTCATTCCCAGCTCTGCCACCAACTTGCTTTACAACGTTGGCAAATCCCTTAACTGTTCTTTGTCTCAACATAGCACTCAGGAAAATGAGAGTGATAATACTGGTACTTCTTTGCTTGGTAAGGCTGTTTGTAAAGTACTAAAATGCAGAAAATCTATTATTGTGTGGCCTACCCTCTCTAAAGAAACTCACTGAATATTCATATGCTGAAAGTCTGGAAATAATCAGGAAAAGTTTGAGTGGATCCCCCACTCCTGGCATTGATCTTCAACATGGTGCTTTCAGTGAAGGGAGAGGAATAGAAAAATAGGGTTGGCAAGTATACCGCTGATAGAAATTAACCAGGCTGAGACTAATGGATGGAACAGCTTGGCGAAGGAGGAGCCCAGAGCATTTCAGGCTATGCATAGACTAACACATAACACCTAGCCTATGAATAAAATCTTTCTCCAACTAGCAATAAACTGCTGTAACATCAGATTCAAGAGCCAAAGCGTCTTCTCTTTTTTCACTCCTCACCTCCATATGCTGGTTGTCTTTTCTCTGCATGAGGTGGTCTCTACAATGTAGAAATTCACCTTTGTAATAAAGCAGCAGTAAACTTCACTGGCCAAATTTTCTTTTGGCTTATCAATTGTTGGAACTATCTAGTGCACCCCACACCTTAGATTTCATTTATTTAGTCCTGAGCCTTACAGAAACTTAAATAATGTGTGTAATGTATTTTATTTGTGTAACTTCTACAAGTAATTAAGGCAGTCAGTCAAATAAAATAGTTAGCTGATTGAACTGTTGCTTTTTAAACCAATTAAGTTTTTTAATACCCCAGAATCTCAACACAGCTTTCTACAACACAGTTCAGAGATATTTTGGTTGCTGCTAAGTTTATTTTAAATGTTTAAAATTTTATTTATACATTTTTAATTTTTTGCTAATGCAACATTTTATTCCAGTTTTATTTTAATTTGTAATCAGTGCATTAAAATGGTGAATGCTTTCAGACTTGCAAGCAACAACCTTTTTTCATGTTGGCTTAACTGCAGCACTTATGTTCTCCATCAATAACTTCTTCTCTTCCTGGACAAGTAACAGATTGTCATGGCTGGCCGCCAGACCCGCTCTCAAGGTGCCAGGGGCAGCCAACCCCGGGTGCAGCACAAGGGCACAGGCCTTGGCTGCTCATCCGTTGTGGGGCCGGCTGCCCCCCTCCCGGCCTTAGGGACACAAGACACGGCGGGCGCTCAGACCCCGCCGCTGCCGGACCCGGAAAAAGGGACTTCCCCTGCCATCACACAGAGCAGGGGGGCGGAGCCAGTGCAGCTGCGCCGTTCTCTGCGCTTGCAGGCACGGTGGGGGGGCGGGGGGGGCCTGCTCTTTAAACGCCAGCGCTGTCAGACACACAGAGCCGGTGATCTGTTCCTAGACTGGACCCCTTTGCGCAGCTAAGTACCTTGACTATTTGTGAGATTTTGAATTGCGTTGTGTGTTGTGTCCCCCTGTTGGTTGTTCGTGAGCCTGGGTAAATGGGAATTTGGTGGGAGGTCTGGTTGGTGGTGTGTGTGTTGCTATTTCCCTTAAGCCTTCCTTTGACCGTTTGGACCTAGAGATTGTGAGGAGCGAAAGGCGGACGAGTCAGCCCTTTCCTGGGACCTTCTTCCATACCTGTTGTGTGCAAGGACCCCTCCTTCCCAGATCGCTCCCAGGGATCCCTCCCCTTGCTCCGCCACTGTGGTCACCTCTTCCCTTTCCACCTTGGTGTGCGAGGGTGTGTATTTGGGGGGTAGGGAGTGAGGTGGCACACTCTGGCTCAGATACCTTGGAGCCCTATGATGATAGAGTCCTAATCCCTCTGGGATTTAAGGGCTACCACTCTAACCTGATGGGCATCCTTCCTACCTCGAGTGTTTCCCGAGTGATCTCCGGAGTAGCCAGACCTCAAGGGGAGAGCGTGTGGGGCTATGTGTGTGTAAACCCCATTCCCTACCATCCCCTATGGGGGTTTTTCCCCCTACCCCCGTGACACAGATAAAACTCTACTGCTCTTACACTCTAAAATGTCTCTGGAAGTCAATGTGGGTTTTACATAAGAAAGGACTGTAGAACTTGTCCCAACATTTGCAAACTGTCCAAACTTGTGCTTAATGGTCCATGAAGTAATTCTGAGAGACAATACATCTAGTGAGATGAAATTATGCTAGCAGCAAATCCAGGTATTTTCAGAAGTGATACTACCATGCTTAGTCACACTTTACCACATTTAACTCCACCCTGGGGTCACAACCACCGTCACTTCTGTTCAGCGGCCAGCAAATGTTCACCACGCTTTGCCCCAGACCGTGGTAGCAGTTACCACTGATTGTGATCTCGGAAAAATGCAGGGAACAGCCGGTGGTAAGCACTACCATGGTTCAGGGCAAAGTGTGGTAAGACGCACCGTCATGTCTGTTCTGGGTATTGGCCTACCCCGAGGTGGGGTGGCAGCCGTTACCCCAGATTGGATCTAAGCGTGGTATCGTCACTTCTGAAAAATACCCTCCCTTCCTCCTCCTCAACTCCAGGATTGCAACAATATGGGAAATATTCATGCTATACCTTGAATGTCAAACAACTGAAGAAGCAGAAAAAAAAATACATACTATGTGTTGGATTTTGGTCAAAATTATAGCAAAAAATTGTCACTGTTCCAGGAGGAAGCCAGCCAGCAAAAAAAGCATAGCTCAAGTTATAGCTAGATTTTGAAATATCTTGGCGTGTTCTACTAGAGTGCGGAAACAGTGCATCAGTCATACTCCACAGTCTTTGGTCAGCCCTGTGCTTTGCTTTGCTTTGCTCTCTGTTGTGTTAGTTTCTGGAGAAAGGCAAGTCTCTACTACATAATGGCTACATCCTGGCTGCATACAGGGCCCTGTATCCTGGAAACAAGAAATCCAAATTCTGCAACCAGGGAACCCAAATTCTGCAAATAAAATAAGTTATGCAAATTTTTGGGTGCAAATTAATTTCTCAGCAGGCCATTCAATCATTATAACAGCATCGAGGGTACCCAGGGCTAAGTCTTATCAGGATACTGTCACCAACCTCAATCTCTTCAGGGAATTATTACTTAAGTATGTTTTATTTACATAGTATGTCCCATCACCATTTCTATCCATATAGCCACTGTTCATATCTGTTCTCCACCATATCTGTTCATATCTGTTCTCCACCATATACAAGTCTTAGGGCGTTTATAAACAAGACGAAAATGGCGGCTGATCCCTTTTACAGCCGCCATTATTTTCGTCCGTTTAAATGTCTGACGCGCTCGGCAGCAGCGTCTGGCTGGCCTGGCAATCCTTCCTCCTTAGACGCGGATTGCCGGTGTGCCGGCTTTAACCTGCACTTCCGGGTCACGCGGGCAGGGAGCGCATGCGCAGAGATGCTCTGCAAGGATGAGCATGCGCAGTTACTCTCTGGAACACGTCTGATGCTCTTTTAAACATCAAACACATCACGGAGAGTAACGCGGGGTTTAGAGGCGGGGTTGAGCCCTCTCCCACTTGGGAGAGGGCTCGTTTATAAGCGCCCTTACAATAAACACAGTCTTTGTGGGCCAGGCACAATCCCTCCTGCTGCCTGCCAAACCCCACAGTTCAGGCAACACCTGCTGAGCAGGGTTGTATGTGGAGACAGAGACAGGCTGTCTCACCGAGCACTCTCTTGTCTTTGGTCCCTTATCTCAAGTCAAGCTTATTATTATTATTATTATTTATTTATTAGCAAACATTTATATAACAATGTACCTGGTGCTTTACAAAGAGCCAGTTTCACACTGAGGCTCACCGGTGCTGAAGTTGCCACTCTGATTGATTCATTTAAAAGTAATAAGGCTCCTGGGTGGGACTTAATTCCAATTGAATTTCTTAAGTTATATAAAGAGTGGTGGGTCCCTTTGCTTTCTGCATTGTTCTCCTCTATTAATAGTTCTGGTTGTATGCCTTACACTTGGAGACTGACGATAGTGATTCCTATTTATAAAAAAGACCCTCATTTTATTCCATCTAATTACAGGCCCATCAGTCTTTTAAGTTCCATAAGCAAAATTTATGCTAAATTTCTTTTAGGCAAATTAAACACCTGGATTGAGGAGAGCAAAATTATACATCCTGGGCAGGCAGGATTCCAAAAGGGACGTTCTATTGTAGAACATTGTTTGATTTTGACCCACCTTATTGAAAAATATATTAAAATTTATGGCCATTTTTACGCAGCATTTCTGGATCTTAAGTCGGCCTTTGATTCAGTCAGCAGGGAGTTACTCTGGACTAAATTGGGCAAATCTTCAATTGATAAGAGACTCTTTTTCTTATGCAGAACTTATATGCCGACTCTAAACTTGCTGCGAAAGTAAGCTCTACTGGCCATATGTCAGAAGAACTGGAGGTGCCATCTGGAGTGAGGCAGGGATGTGTTTTGGCCCCCGTACTCTTCAACTTATAAATGATGTCATCCCCCTCATGACACAATTGCAATTTTTTCCCCCCAGACTGTCTTTCCGTTATGTAGGTTGTCTCATTTATGCAGACGATCTGGTTCTTATGTCGCAGACCCGGATTGGACTTAAAAGGCAGCTTGAGGCCTTTTCTCAATATTGTAACTCAAATAAACTGAAGATTAATTATAATAAGTCAAAGGTCATGGTTTTTTCTAATTTACGGAACTGGAAGTTGCATAACTGGGTGATAGAAGGGCATCAAACTGAGCAGGTTAAGATGTTTAGATACCTTGGCCTATATTTCCACTTCTTGGGATCGTGGAAGGAACATCTTAAAAGAGCTGAGCTGACTACTAGAGGGTCGGCCTTTGCAATCCTCAATTTTTTTATGAGCTCAGGGAAAGTTGCAATTAAAATGGCGATGGAAGTCCTTAACAGTAAGGCAAGGGCACAGTTTCTTTTTGGAGCAGAGTTGTGGACCCCACTTGTTTCAGCTAATTTAGATGCGATTCCATCTAAGTTTTTTCAGTCTCTGGTTAAAGCTCTGAGAGGTACCCCATGGGCTGCTATTTAAAGCCTGGGTTCTGTGGTATAAATTCTGGAACAAAGTTGTTAGACCCTCTGCCCATGGGCTGCTGGTATATATGAAAGATGATCAACATAAAAATCTCTGGCATGCCAGGGTTGAGGCCCACTTAAAAGAACTTCTTTTCCTGTGACCATCTGCTTTGTAAAAATCATCTTGTGGCACTGGCCAAAATACTCTCAAGATGGAAGGATATTGATAGGCAAAATGATGTTGCCAAAATTAGATCGTCGCCTCATATGAGTGGGTTCTTACCACTGATTCCTGAAAGGGGTAAATTGGTCTTTTACTTGCTTTCTCAGTGCTCTTTTTTGGGGGGAAAGCTGTGCGATTTAATGAACTTCCGACTAAGCTGCTGGAGGGGTGCTTTAATGGGCTTCCCTTTGTGCAATGTTTTTGCCCTTTTGACTTTCAGGAAGTGGAAACATCTGACCATGTGCTATTTAGATGCCATCTTTACGATAAACTGAGAACTGGGTTTTGGGGCCCTTTTCTGGGGAAGTACCCGGGTAGATCTGACTTAGTCCTGCTGGAATTGACCCTGGCGGACACTGATCCTGATCTCACTGCTGGTATTATTAAGTTTTTTATTGCTGTTTTGGCTCATCAACAACTATTCCTGGATTTTAAATTACCTATGGGTTGAGTCATGACACCTTGACCTGGATCCCTTTGATTTTGATCTTTGATTTTGATTTTTATGTTTAGCTTGTGTTCTGAACTAGTACTGATCTAGTACACATCAATGTGTAACTGATCTGTTTGATGGGGACTTGGGGATTAGATGTGTTATGGGGAATATTTTGTTTGTGTACTATCTCCAGCAACTAGATTGGTGGAGTTTATGAATTGATGTGTCCTTGGGATGGTCGGTTTGATTTTATTTCTTTTTGTATTTTGTATTTTGTATTTATATTTTATTGTATATTTTATATGTTTTGTCTTGTACTTATGAGCTATGACCATTGGTCACGCTAAATAAACAGTAACTAACTAACTAACCCTGAGGCTGTCCCTTGCTACAACACTGCCTTGATTACAGCAGTGCAGAATCAAAAGGGCCCTGCTTACAGTAGAAAGAAACCCGCTCTTTAATGTGGACAAAAGGTATGTGTCCTCCACGCCTAGGTTGTTAGTAGGGTTCCTGACTCCCTAGGAACTCCTCAAGATGTAGACAGACATCTACAGGCCTCTGAACAGCAGGAACACAGCTACTTGAATTGATTCCTCTCAAGCCTAATGCAATCAAACCCCAATAACTCAAATTGTATTATAGCAACCCTTAGCAGGAGTGCCTATACAATTACAAGCTACTACACACAGGGACAGTTTTACTGCAGGGTGACCTCCTTAGGCCTCGCAGTGGCCCCTGATTTCACCAGGGCTGGAGGCAGGAGCACTACCTTCTCCCAGTGGGACCCCAAACACAACCACTTCTAGTGCCCCGTAGAGAGGGTCCTTGAGGGTGGGGCCATGGGGAAGTGGGAGGGGTCAACAGGGCCCCTGCAAATTCTAAGGCCGACCCACTACACACCACTCTCCAGCTAATTCATTTATAAATTAACTTTCACTATAACACCAATTCAGGAAAGCATCTCTGTTCAAAAAAGGGCTTTAGTGTGTGCATGAGGTTTAAGCACATTTTAACCAGGCAGCTCGCTTGGACCTTGAGAAGTCACAGGATCAGGGCTCCAGTTCACCAAAACATATGAACATCAATACAAATCCAAACAAACAACATCCCCCTGAGCTGTTCCTCCATTTGGAGTACTCTTCCTTAGAATCATGTCCCTCCCTGCTCCAGGGGCGCCAAACCCTTGGGATTTTTTTGGGCCTGTCCCCATTGCCACCCAGTAGCAGACCAGCATACAACAGGGTCTTGGGCAAGCTCTTGCTTTCTGGACACTCCTAAGTCAAGCCCTCTCATTCGAGGCTCAGCCTCTCCCTAGACATCTTGTAGGTTAAGCACTGGCTCTAGTCTTTTATGGCTGGTGCTCCTCATCTGGAGCACTTAGCCCACATTAATTGGCTCATTAGTCATTCTCTGTTATCTTTTTATAGGCGCTGGGCACACAATGCTGTGCCTGTTTTTCTGCCGCAATGTGGGGTGACCGGCTACATGCATTTCATCCCCCTTGAAGTCATTGGGACTAAAGTACTTGTGCATTCCTGGGCTTTCCCAAATGTGGAAAAAAATAAATTTGTAGACAAGATCTGGAAAATAAACTGTACGCAAGTATCACCTCTGCCCTAAAGGAGCCTGAAAATAACTGAATGTCGGTATGTGGCTGGCCTCACTCGTCCTTAATATAAACAAGTCTACAGTATATTGAGTGCAGGTGTGAAGAAGAAATACTTTGGCAGCACATGGGGTGCTCCAGGGAGATTAGCAAAAAAAAAACACCATGCCCGCTTATCTTCAGGTTACTGCGCTGGGTAGATGTTGTCAATCTGCCTCCAAGACACGTGTTTGTGTGCTGGCATCAAGGCTCCCTCCTAAGCATGTTCAGAGAAGTCAGAGTAGAGTCATTAGTATATGAGCCACTTTCCAGTGCAGTGCTGGAGGGAGCTGCTTGGCATGCCCTGGTTAAAATATTGGCAAGACACCACAGGTGCTTTCAGTATTTTTGGCCTTGGTAGGTGTGACTTCATGATCAGCATTAGTTAAGGGAAAGGGGAAGGTTCCAAAATAAAGTTCCAAGTTCAAGTTCCAGAAGAAAGTGTTGGCTTGTAAATTAGACTGAGGTTCTGGGGCATGTAAGCTATGGACACGTGCAGGGAGATGCAAGCAAGCCAGGAGATAGGTTGATGTGCATGCTGAGGGAAAAGTAAGCATTCTGCAGAAATTTGACAAGTAGTAACTCCTCTACAAGTTCTTTGCCAAAAGAGAAACAGTTTCTAACCTCCTGCACATATATCCTGCTAACAACATGGGTCAGATTGACAGCTCCCGCTTCCCTCACTTTGTGAACTTTCATCCATTTGAAAATGGGATGCATTATTTGAGAGCCCCAGTTGTACATTTCCCACTGTTTTGTGGACAGCTGTGTATTTTCTCTTTACACAACAGCAACGATCTGTGTAAAACACATAGGCAGAGGAGTTAAGTCTGTACAGCAGCATGTATAAACAAAAAGGCCTACGCTGCTGCTGTAGGCAGCCACTGTGACAGTTTCTAAACTTAAGTACAATGTGCTCTACTAGAGACACTACTGACTTCCTAAATGTTACAGGGACAATAGTGAAAAGTTTAAGATGAAGCTGGAACAAGAATCAGAGTACATTCAAGTCAGCCATATTCATTCAGAGCTATGCCAGGTCTGTGCAGATAGCACAGGGGAACCAGAAGTTTGGAATAAAACTTACTTGAAAGGGGATTTGGGTGTGCAATTGAGTTCCTGCATGTAATTCCCTGCAGTATTAGATGTGGACAGATACAAGGGGAATGTGAAAGACAGCAATGCATGCCATTTAATGGCTGTGTTGCAGATGCACAAAAATATATTGAATATTAATGGAGTCTTAATTAAGACACATAAAACTAGTTTACAAGACAGTAAAAACAGTCACCCTCCTCCATTTTCCTCACTAACTGGGTACAAACACGCAAGACAGTACCATGATTTGGGCAGCCTTACCCCAATTTGGGCACCATTGCCATGCGATGCGGTGGCTCATATACCCAGCAGCTACCAAATGTTCAGCTCACCCTGGGGCAGTGGGCAGTTGGCCATTATGCCCTGCATCCTCCGAAAGAAGCCAAGGACGCAGCGCATGGTAGTGCTACCCAAATCGCAGTTACAAGCCACTGCTCACGGGCCTGGTCCTTGTCTGCCCTACCCCATGGCAGGTTCCGTCATGAAGCTTTGAGCGTCGGGCGCTGTTGCCATGTCTGCATGGCCATGTCATGGCCAGGGGCGGGATAGTGGGTGGGCTGAGGGAGCGTGGGTGGGTGGGGTAGGGCTGGGCAATGAGGGTGGAAGGGGAAAGTTTTTTTATTTCCCACATGTTCCTTTTGATGTTCCTGATCAACTGGACACCCTTTAGCTGGGGTATATCATTCTCGCCCAAGTGCAGGATGATGACATTGGATCATGTCGTGGTGCCCAGCACACTGGCAAGAGCTGATGTCACTTCATTCCGCTACGACCTTTCCATTGAATCACTGCTCGCGCGGACAAACCGAGCTGGGTTCCCCACCGGGTTTGGCCAGCCGCCTTGCCAAAGGCACCAAGCTGTGCCCGATGATCCAGACATGCTTCCTGCGATGGGAGGGAGCACCTGAGGGAACAAAATTAAGTTCAGGACTGATCATGGGAGGGGGCCTGCCGAACATAAGACTGGAAGGCCCCTGAGTGCCAATGTCTGATAGCATGAATGCTCTCCTCTGACATGCCTGCCGCTGCCGCAAAACTGACGGCCCCTATACGGAATGAGTGAGTTCCATATTCAGCTGTTGGAAAACCCAGGCAGGCCAGCGCATCCCTAAGCAAGTACCGCTGTGAATTGGTATCGAGTCAGATTCATGCCCCCGGGATGCCTGAAGAAGGGGCCGGATACCCGGGGCCGCACAGCAAGGTATGACTCGGTTGGCTGGACAGGGCACAATTCTGGTGTGCCAGCTCAGTATCCATCCACATCCATCCACCACCTGTCCTCTTCCCCTCTGATCAGTTTTTGATCATCGGATCCATAGGGAAATTGACACTGGGCTGATCTGGATGTCGCTGAAATTAAGCGCCCTACCTGTGGTGTCCCTGGCTGATTCAGCTACGAGTTCATTCATGTGGAAGGACCCAAAGAATGCCAATTTAAACACCGTACTAAACAAAGAAACCTCAAAACTGTCAAAACATATTTGGGGCAGAACCCCGCAAATGTCCAGCAGCAAGGGTGGGGTGATAGGGGTTCTTTGGTCTGGGGTGTGGCTCTGCTCCCTAGCCCAGCTCTCAAGCAAGCGGCTGGAGAAAAAAACCCTGTTGGGAGGAGGGTGCCCTGCAAGATTGCTCATAAATCCGAGTGCCAAGAGTTTGCTGGTTATGGTACCCAGGGCCACCTCCCATTGCCTCAGATGGAGGGCAAATTGGAGCATCTGGGGCTCTGGGATCGGGAAACCCCACTCCCACCCTTGGGACAACCGGTACTGTTGAAAATTCCTGAAAGCTCAGTCATAGGCAGGCAGCCCTCATGTGCGGTGCCAAGGATCCCTGAATGGTGGTATACAGTTCTATAACCCAAGGCTCCACACCGACGATGGCAGTGGTTCTGGGGTCTCCCTGACTTGTGGTGCCAGCGAGTGGAAATGCTCCATCTGGAAGCAAGAAAGTGCATCGGCTACACCGTTGTCGATGCCAGGAACATGCCTGGCTTGAAAAAGTATGTTCAAAGTCAGACAGGTGAGCACAAGTGCCCTAGCAAGCTTCATGACCCGTGGGGACCGGGAAGACTACGTGTTAATTATGTGGACTACGGCCTGGTTGTCATGCACCAGAAAAGTACCAACTGGTTTGTGAATTCCTTCGGCCAGAGGTGGACAGCCACCACAATGGAAAAAAACTCGAGGAAGGTGAGATCCCTAGTGATCCCTGACTTGTTCCATTCGGGTGGCCAGGGCGCTGCTGCCCACCTTTCCCTGAAATATACCCCAAAACCAGAACCAACAGCAGCATCGGAGTGGACTTGGAGCTCTGCTTCCAGCAAGCACTGGTCCCTCCAGAAACTAGTCCCATTGAAACCTGCCAGAAAGACTGCCATTGTTTAAAGATACTTCTTCATTTCCTTGGTGAGCCTGATGTAATAGTGGGGCAGAGGATAACCCTCAAGCTTGGCGTAGAGGCACGACAAGAAGGCCTGCCCCGGTGCCACCACTCTACATGCGAAGCTGAGGCTCCCCAACAATGATTGGAGTTGGCAGGCCGTAATTTTGGTTGCTCTCAGGCACTCATCCACTTTGGTCTGCAGGGATTTCAGCTTAACCTGGGGTAGGCGCGACACGGCTGTGAGCGTGTCCAGCTCTATCCCGAGATAAGTCAGCCTAGTGGCTGGTCCTGCCATCTTTTCTGGCGCTAAGGGAATGCCCAGTTCTTCCGCTACCCTCTGGAAAGTCCCCATTAGCCCCAGACATTCCTCTGTGCCAGTCTGTCCGATGAAGAGGAAATCATCCAAATATTTGGTGACTTCCCCACCCTCTCTCGAATGCTTTACGACCTACTGGATCAGGGAGCTGAATCTCTCGAACACCAAACAAGAGATGGAGGCGCACCCCATCAGCATGGCCATGTTGTAATAGTACCAGCCGTTAAAGTGAAAACCTAGCAAATGGTAACTCTCCGGGTGGACTGGGAGCAGGCGGAAAGCCGGCTTAATGTTGCACTTTGCCAGTTCGACACCAAGGCCGCAGCGCTTCACCAGTGCCACCGCCGAGTCAAACAACGCATATTGAACCGATGTAAGTTCTTTGGGTATTGCATCGTTGACTGAAACATTATTTATTTCTTAAATAATGTGAGGTGTGTACTGGTGCAACATGGGAGAAAGGAGATAAAAATCAGAGGGGGAGTGTTGAGGATTGAGGGGGTGGAGTATAATCAATAGAGTAATGCTTTCACATGAGACCGTGTCTTCTGAGATTTTCTTGTTCGCAGGATCTTCCCGCAATCTTAAAATCACACCATTTATTTTCTAGGCATTTTATTTATTTATTTATGTATTTATTTATTTAATGTCTCCCACGTGTCTCCCACAAATTTTTTCTTTGCACACTATACATGGACGTCACTAATCGCAGGATTTGCCATTCTCACAAGTGAATGGTATAATTCTCCCTTCTGCCTTGCGCCTGCTGCCTGGCTGACCTCAGAGAGGGGTTGAAACCCACAAGCAGATTGAAATTAACAAGTCAGAGCTGGGTCTGGGTGAAATTAAAAAGATGGCAGTAGAGCAAGGTCAAATTAACAGGCAGGCTGATATTAGCTAGCTTGGAACAAACCACAGTTCATTCCTGCTGGTGTGCTGGTTTCCACGCCTGCTATCTCATGATTGCAATACTGACAGGTATCCCCACTGTAAGAGTAGGATTTCAGAGCCTGGTAATGCACGAGCATTCAAGGTATAACTCGCAAGATGAACGTGGAATAGTGCACGCACACATGCAGTTAACTTGCAGAAACAAATTACAGCCCCGCAATTAGTGTCTCATGTAAAAGCAGCCTAAGAAAGAAGGTTCATTTGGATGTAAAGGAGCATTTTGCTACTTCCAAACCCTGGAAGAATGTATATATATATATATTGGGAACCTGCTATAGAGATAGGTTTCCCCCGGTTGCTCCGTGCATGTTGATGAATGGGGAGGGGGGTGCATGGGGATGTGTGTTAGGCGGGAGCACGCACACACACCCACTCATCATGCATGCCCGTGCTACGTCCTTCACACGAGCCTCTCCCACTCATGAACACCCAGATTTCTGAACTGGGCCTTTTTTACATGGGGCTCTCCACACCCAGTTTGTTCATGAGTGGAAGAGCCCCGTGTAAAAAGGGCCCATGTCAGCACATCTAATCTATTATCTACTTAACAAATGGAATTTGTCGAGTTGTTCAGTACAGTTTTCAATTAAATAGGACAGGGCCCTTTCCTTTTCTCCTTCCAGTTTTAAAAAGTCCATATTGGGACATCCCATTCTGCTGGCCAAGCAGAACTGGATTCTGCTCTTGGCTCGCTCGAGCGTGATTGCTCAAGAGCAATGTGAAGCATTCCCCCCTGTCAGGCTCTGGGTGCAGAGTGCTCCTCAGTCAGGGGAACAGGTCTCGGGATCAAGCAGACATCCTCTGCACGGCTGTACACTGCGTCACTGCTGGCCCAGTCTGTCGATTACACATTCCAATGTATAACCCAGCAGCCAGGTGATGTGTGTGCAGTGCTAAGGTTTTTTTAATGAGGCTCCCTGTGTGTCATAAATAATTCCATGTCAGCCCATGACATCTGTTTTCTGAAGCCAAATTGCACACATCTATATATTACAGCTAGTGCAGATACAGTTAAGGGCCTGTCATCATCTCCAGTTTTGGAGGGGTGCTCACAGGCTGTCTTGTTTCCTGTCAGAGCTGAAATCTGGCATTAGAAGCTCCACTGGAGATGCAAAACTTGTTTTTGTTTTTACCAGATACGATTTGCATCTGGTTATATAGTCCTTGGTTCCTGAGAAGAATTCAAAGACATTTAAATGAGCAAACTCTTGCAAGCGGTGGGATGTACCAAAAGTGAACTATTCCATTTGTCTATTTCTAGAGAAAGCTTTTTTATCTTAAAAAAAACACACACACAAAAACCAACTTGCTCTACTGTTTTGAAAAATATAGGCTAATGTCAGACATGATGCAAGGGGGTAGAGATAACATGTTGTCTCTCCAGAGTTGCTATGTAGTAGCTTGGGTGGATGCAGACATGTTGTGCGTGGTAGTGAGAGACAGCTACTACCTGGCAGAATCTTTTCAGGAGCTGTGGGGTCGTGTGTGGCATAGGCTAGCTACAATCAGGGGTGGCCAAGAGGTAGATCATGATCCTCTGGTGGATCACAAGCTAATCTCCCATCAGTCACAGTGTGGGGAGGGGGATGTTGGAATGCAAGGACTGTGAGATCATTGCATCCATTTGCCCAATGCAAAGTTTACAGAGGAGTGTGAGTAGCTAATCATCAATAAGCAGGCAGGAAGCATACTTAAGCTTAAGTAGCTTTATTAGGAAATACATGTAGGATAGGAAAGGCCTACATCTATGCTAAGTCCTAAGACTAGGTGTGTTCAAGAGGGAGGAAGGAAGCTCTCTGAGACACAAAGAGATGAGAAATCTCCTGGGGGAGGAGATTGACCAATCAGGTCCTGACAGGAGTAGGACAGATAGGATGGGGGAAGGGTTCCCTGATCTGTCTGTCTACTCCTGGTGTTTCTAGCAAACAAACAGGATGAGGTGCTTAGGGGGGATGCAACCAAAGGAATGTATTTCCAACACCCCTTCTCATCGTCCCGTGCACCGAATCATTTATGTGCACTGCTGACAATTCCCAATGCTTCTCGTAGCCTCTGGAAATTGTCTCTGGGTAGCGGTTTGGTCAGCACATCCGCTATCATTTCCTCTGTAGGACAATAAATCAGTTCAACAAGTCCTTTTTCTTGCGCTTCTCTCACATAGTGACGCTTGGTGTTGATGTGCTTCGACCTTGGCTTTATCTTTTCCATTTTCGTAAGCTGAATGCAGCTTTGATTGTCCTCATACATCTCAGTTGGCTTTGGTTCGTCTATTCCAAAGTCCTTTAGTAGTCTGTGTAGCCATACTACCTCTTGACATGCTTGAGTGGCTGAAATAAATTCTGCTTCTGTGGATGAAAGGGCAATTAATGACTGCTTCTGGCTAGTCCAACTGATTGCTCCGCCTCCATACAGAAATACATTTCCACTCACAGATTTGCAGTCAGTCTTGTCTCCGGCCCAGTCTGCATCCATATAGCCCATCAATCTGGGGTTCTCGCTTGCTGGTAGTTTTAAGTTTAAATGCATTGTGCCCTTCAGGTACCGTGCTATTCTCTTGACTGCTATCCAGTCCCTTTGGGTTGGTGCACTTACTTTTCTGCTTAGTATTCCTACAGCAGCGGCAATGTCTGGCCTTGTGACGGTGGCTACATACAACATTTTGCCAATTGCAGTTCTGTACTGGTTGTCCTGTGGTAGGGGCTCGTCGTTGCCTTCCTGGCTTAGGAAATTTGTTTCCATAGGTGTCCCCACTTCATTAGCCTCTGTCATGCCTAGGCATTCTAAAATGTCCTTTATCTTTTGTTTTTGATTGAGAAGGAAACTTCCATCTTTTTCTCGTTCTATTTGTATTCCAAGATAGTAAGTGATACCTCCCAAGTCTTTCACCTCTATTTCTTTGTTCAGATTCCTGACGATTTCATCACAATCTCGTTTGTTTTCATGGCATACAATCAGATCATCCACATAAGTTAGAATGTATGTCCTCCTTTTATTTCTGAACCTTGAGTATAGGCAGGGGTCAGCTTCTCCCTGTATGAACCCCTCCTTAAGGAGCAATTGATTCAATTTTTCGTTCCAGGCTTTCGCTGCTTGCTTTAAACCATAGATACTCTTTTGAAGTTTGCACACAAGTTCCTCCTTCCCAGGTTCTTTAAATCCCGGCGGCTGCTGCATGTAGATATCCTCTTTGATATCACCATGTAGGAATGCAGTCTTCACGTCTAAGTGCTGCACTTCCATTTTTCTTGCAGCTGCTATGCTGAGGAGTGTTCTTATTGTGGTGTGCCTTACTACTGGAGCAAAGGTTTCGTCGTAGTCTTCGCCGTATTTTTGGGAATATCCCTTGGCCACTAATCTCGCTTTGTGGCGCGTGATTTCCCCTTCTGCATTATGCTTGGTCTTGAAGACCCATTTGCATCCAATGGCCTTTTTGTTTTCAGGTAGCTTTGTGAGTGTCCATGTTTTATTTTCATTAAGAGACTCAATTTCTTCCTTGGCAGCATCTCTCCATTTGCGCGCCTCACTGGTTTGCATTTTTTGAATGTCTTGCCATGTTGAGGGCTCCTGTGGTTCCTCCACTTTTGCCGCGTAGGAGAATCTCGCTGCTGGCACTCCTTTGTTGTGTCTTTCAGAACGTCTCACTTCTGGTTCTGGTTCTGCTTCGGCTTCAGTTTCAGTATCAGCATCAGTGTTATCTTCTGGTTCCAGTTCTGGTTCTGCTTCAGTTTCAGCATCAGCATCAGTGTTGGTGTCAGTGCCCCCTTCTGGTTCAGGTTGATTGAACATGGTCAAATCAAATGAAACTTCAGCTTCCTCTTTTATCTGCAGTTCTGCAGTCTTTTTCTGTCTTGATGAACTTGGCCTCATTAGGTCTGGCATTTGATCAGTGCTTCCCTTTTCATTTTCATCAAAATAGACCACACTGCTTATCTTCACATTTCCAGTGTCAGTGTCCATTACTCTGTATCCCTTGCATCCTTGTGCATAGCCAACAAGTATCCCTTCTTCACATCTGGTTTTAAGTTTGGTCCTTTTGGCCTTTGGGATATAAGCATAGGCTTTAGAGCCAAACACTCTAATGTGTCCCACACTGGGCTTGTTCCCATGCCATAGTTCATAAGGTGTTGCTTTTGCACCTTTGGTTGGGAGCCAGTTCTGCAGGTATGTGGCAGTCATTAATGCTTCTCCCCAGTATTTATTTGGCAGATTCGCATCCAAAAGCATACATCTCGCCATCTCTATCAGAGAGCGATTTTTTTCTTCCTGAAACTCCATTTTGTTCTGGTGTATGCAGGATGGTTGTCTGGTGTTCAATTCTTTTTTGCTTCAAAAAACCTTTCATCTGTTTTGAAACATATTCACCTCCATTATCCGACCTTAGGGTCTGAGGTGATCTTCCAAATTTATTGCTGGCTCTTGCAACATATTCCTTAAATTTCTCCAGCACCTGACTTTTCTCTTAATTAAGTAAGTGAACGTGAATTTTGAAAAGTCATCTATGAAAGTCAATGCATACCAGTTTCCTGCTATTGTTTTTGTCTTTGTAGGACCACAGATATCACTATAAATGAGCTGTAGGGGGTGCTGTGTGGCTTCCTCCTTGCTCTGAGGAAGGGAGGGCCTAACTCCCTTTCCTTTTACACAGCAAACACATCTCTCATCTTTAGTTGCACATGAGTTCATTTAAAAATGTTTAACTAGGTCTGGAAGTGCATGCAACACATTTGTATCTCGATGGCCTACTCTCCTGTGCCATTTGCTTTCACAGTTCTTATGTCTGCAATCTTTTGCAGCATTTGCACACTCATTCTGTTGCAAGCAATCTACTTTAAACAAGTCATTTGAATCCAGCATTCCTCACGTAAAAAGCTTCTTTTCCTTTGAAATTCTGAAATATTTCCCTTCAAAATGCACTGAAAAACCTTTCTGTTCAGCATACTTGACACTTATAAAATTATGATCCAATTCTGGGCCATGTAGAGCTTCTTCAATGGAAATCTTCATTTGCTCTCCACCACCCAGATGACATAGAAGTTTAGCCTTTCCTTTGCCTTGACAATAAACTTTCTCTCCATTAGCCAATTATATAGAAGTTCTATAAGTCCTATCTAGTTCAATAAATCTGTCTATGTCCTTTATCAGATTTTTAGTTGCTCCAGAATCAACAAAGAAATCATGTGATGCAGTCTTGTCTTCTTTTCCTTCCATGCTTTTAAGTTGAGAGGCTTTTTCCTCAATCAGGCTGAAATTCCCTTTCTGGCTCTCTTTGTTCTTTGCAGAGGAGCTGGGAACTTACTTAACTGGTTTCTCTGCAGTTTCTTGCTTTCTGCATTGATATGCAAGATGGGTGGTTTCCCCACAATTGAAGCAACGTTTAACTCTTGAAAATTTTGTGAAAGGTTTTTTGTTTCCAGCTGCCTTGCACGCAAACTCTGGAGGGATGTTTGGCTGTTCATTAGTTTGAGCCATATTAAATTCCTCAAGTTTCTGAATAACAACATCCAAAGATAGGTTATCCTGCATTTCTATTATCTGACAGACTGTTTGAAAAGTTAGTGGTAAAGAGTTCAGCAGAAATGCCACTATCAATTCATCTGGTAAATTCAGCTTTTGATTTTCCAATCTCCTGACTAGTTCAAGCAGGTCATTAACATGAGCTGAGAAAACTTCACTCTCATCCATTCTCATATTGCAAAGTCTTTTAAGCATTTGTATCTTTGAAATATTTGACTTCTCTTGATACAGTCTCTGTAAAACTTCCCACATATCTTTTGCAGTTAACCTGTCACGTATATGCACATGTAAACACTGACTCACCGACATTGAGATGATCGCCATGGCCTTGTCATTTTTCTCATCCCAGAGCTCTTATGCTTCCCCTGCATTCATAGGTCTGGTGGACTCCAGCATTTTCCTTAGGCCTAGTCCACCAAGTGCCATCTTTGCATTATAATTCCAAGCTTCATAATTGGTAGATCCTGTGAGCTTCTCTGGAACAGAGAGCTTCAGCACAGAATCCATGGTCACAGAGACTAAAATCTTTCTTCTCTTTTCTGCCTTTAAGATTAATGCTAGCACTCAATCATACTCACTCTGCGCTGCCTTTTGGGTTGCCTGGGCCCATAACCCTTTGGAAATGCAAGGACTGTGAGATCATTGCATCTATTTGCCCAATGCAAAGTTTACAGAGTGTGAGTAGCTAATCATCAATAAGCAGGCAGGAATCATACTTAAGCTTAAGTAGCTTTATTAAGAAATAAACGTAGGATAGGAAAGGCCTACATCTATACTAAGTCCTAAGACTAGGTATATTCAGGAAGGAAGTAGGAAGCTCTCTGAGTTCTATCTCACAGACACAAAGAGATGAGAAACCTCCTGGGAGAGGAGATTAACCAATCAGGTCCTAGCAAGAGTAGAGCAGAGTGGATGGGGGAAAGGTTCCCTGATCTGACTCCCTACTCCTGCTGTTTCTAGCAAACAAACAGGATATGGTGCTTAGGGGGGATGCAACCAAAGGAATGTATTTCCAACAGGGGAAAGTGTTCCTTTCTAGTTCTGAGACCAGTTGCTGAGGTGCCGTAGCGGTGGGACCCATTAGGAGGGGTCCAGGTCTTGAGCACTGGAACCAGTGGGAAGGATCCTAGTAGATCACCTGAGGTTCTTGCCGGAATCAAGTGGATCATGTACACCATACATCTGGCCACACCTGCACTACATGGTACAAACTTATCACACAGTTAGCATTGTCATGTCTAAAAACATGAATTTGTGATAAATCTTCCCACAGCCTCCAGATATAACTCCCACCTTTGGTGATGTTTCATGAGGGGACATGCTCTCAAAGAAGTCAAAGAATGACAGTGTGACATCTGAATGCTTCAAGTGAGAGGTAGAGAGGGGTAAAATACTACCTGGTAGAATGCACTACATGTTTGAATCATCACATCTCAATAAGATCTTAATCTCCTCCACCTATTAAATTAATCATGCCTTTTAGATTTGAAGAAGCAACTATCACGGATCGTATCATATGTCTGCATGGCATGTAGTATGACAGGGCATCAACATGTTTGTAACCTTGTGATATTATATGAAAAAACATTCAGCATCACTATTAACCACAGCACCACCACAGTGCCACTGTGTATAGATCAACTTCTCATATTCATCACCAGCCATTGTTTCATCTGGTGAACTCTATAGGCTCATTCACACAACCTCTTTTCCCCTTGCAAGTTCACTCCCCATGTTCCTTAATCTGTGTATGCCTTCACCAATAGCAGTGCATTAACACAGCTGCTGATTGGCCTGCATTTCAATGCCCCCACCCCATGCATCAGATGGCAGAGAACAAGGGGTTATCAAGGAGCTCAGGAAGTGGTATTTCACACAACACTCAGAATATGGGCTTGTGCTACTACCCAGTCAGAAAGAGTGCTGTCCCGGTTGATAACACAGAAAGTGCTTAGCCAGAGAACTAAGGTCTGAATTTGAACATTTTGCCCTTTCCATGCAACTATAGTCCCATCTTTCCTGTTCACTGACTTTTCTTTGCTGAGCCTAGCTCGACTGAAGCAGAATATAAAAATTAACATGAGTAAAAGGATCAGAGCTGGGTCCTAATACTTCATGAAAAATATGAGCATGGAGACCTGATTCAGGCAGCCAAAATTCCCAGTAACTTCATGAGGGAACACACATGGATATAACATGAATGCATGAAATGAACGCAACATGTATTGGTCTGGCAATTAAGTTATCTTACCAGCTGAAATAAAGGGTGCAGCCAGATGAGCTGCAGTGGCCCATTGTCCGCACAGCCTCATGGTGTACACACTTCAGGGTCAGCGCGGAGAGCTGAGTAGACAGTTGTGGGGAGGTCGGGTCAGCCGGCCACTGCCGGAGCTGCCGTCACAGCCAGGGTGGGCCGCAGAACCAGCCACATGAGCAGCGAGTGCTCAGACCTGACCTGCCTCCCTCCCCTGGCCTGACTGAGATCCCAGCCCCAGCTGTGATGTGGCCTCATGTGGTGGGCAACAACACCCACCGCTCAAGGCCCCACAACATTGCTCCCTGCATGGTGGGGCAAGTTCAGCCTGGGGACATGAGCTGCCCTGAAATTAGCTGCCCAGCTGCTCCCCCCTCATACCAGGGCAGGGGGAACATCAGTTGGGCACCGGCCACATGATGCACTGCATCGCGTATCCCAGCTGCCCAGAGGAGGGTAAAAGACTACCCAAGGCACGGTAGTCTCCTCACTCTGTCTCGTGTGGCTTCTCCCAAAGTTATCAAATGCATAAGACAGATGATCTCCTGGGCCTATTCTGATAATATATAAATTCTCCACAAGCAAATGTTTGTACAAAATGCCAACTTTCAGCCCTGAACACATGGTTACCATACCTCCACTTTTAAAAAAGGATGCTTATCAAAAATACATGGTGCAGGGCTGCATTAGTTCCAGTGCAGCCCTGCAACATGTATTTTTCATAAATGTCCTCTCTTAAAGGAGAGGTATGGTAACCCTAATTGAATGTATTTTTACAATAGAGTTTTACAAATTAGAAATCCTGAAAAAACCTGGCCAACGGAAAATGCTGACATGGCTTTGATTGAATCATTGTGAGCAATGTCACACTACAAAATTTCAGTTTGCATCAGCGGCAGCAGTAGTGGGGTTTTTACCCAATAGGAAACAATGCTCTGGATGCAAATTTGTTTTGAATTGTCTGTGGTGCTGTGCTGGGAATCTTGGATTTTTCCCCCCTTTCTGTATCTTTGTTCACTTTCTGCTTTACTTCCTTCTCGGTATTGATATCTTGGCTCCTTTCCTCCACCTCTTTTCAATCTGCTTATAGGAAAGAATTCCTGAGAGCTCTGTAACCCTTTGGCTTCTGGATTTGATCCTGCACCCACTGAAGTCAAAGGCAGAGATCCCATTGACTCTAATAGTGCAGGCTCAGGGTCTCAGAGCATGCAGACCTTACATTGGGATGGAGACTGCAAGGTGCGCAGCATCTCATGAAAAGAGAAACCTTTGAGCCCCCACTGAGAGTGAAACATCTCATATTACTGTACCCTCAAGCAAAATGACCTTGAGAGTTTGAGTGAGGACTAGAGAATAGGAATCTTTGAGGAATCAACTATTGTGCCAGCAATTGGCATTCTCTATGTCTGTATAAAACTGCCTCTAGGGCTTAATGCTACTACCACTTTAATACCACTAAAGAAAGAAACAGTTTTCTGGCTGGACTTGTGCTGTTACAAGTCCCACTGAAGTGAATCAGAGTCAAATGATGGTAAAGGCTAACACTGGCACTAAACAGCTGAAGATTGCTCTGCTGGTCACAGTCTTCAAACATGCTCTGAAGTAGTCCCATGAAGCCAGTGGAATTTTTCTGGAAGAATCGCAGCCTAGATGGGTTTTGTGATGAGGGAATCCCCCAGTTGTCCTTTTAGGACTTAGAATATTTTTAGGTCCCCTTTTCCACCACGTACAGGTGGTAAAGAGGAGGCAAAGCATGAGTAAAATTCTGGTCTTAAATTTCTTCTTGAATTCAAGAATAAGCTTGGCCTGTTGCTCACTGAATTCCTTTTTTCCTATTTTTTTGTTTTGTTCTCATTAAGCAAATGTTTTGTGTAACTTTTATGACATGTACCGGAAAAATCTGGTATATACAACAACAAGCTGAGATACATGCAATTGTGGGATGTTGCAAGTTTGTGTCACAGCTGTAGGGCACAGGGATCTCCTATGTTCTCATCTGCACTCCAGTTTCTTTACATGCTGCCATTTTGCTGTTGAAACTCCCCCCCCACTTCACTTTGTTGAAACTTCAGCTCAATCCTCTGGTCACTTACAGTCTGCTCAGACATACACTCATTGACTCAGGGTTGCCAAATCATGATTTTACCATGTCTCATGATTTAGCAATTCAAGAATTTCTCCCAATAAAATGGAGCCGAAGTTTCTAAATTTCTTGGTTGTGGAGAGAAGCTTGAAAACTGTGATTAGTGTGCATTATGGGCTCAGAAACCAAAAGGCACATAAAAGAACCCCAAATATGCTATGTCACTAGGTAATCTCATGAGTTCAGGGGCCTCACTTCTGACAAGGCTGATTTTTGTCACAGTAATTTCTAGTGAGTTTGATAATTGGGGTGGGGAAGAAAGTCATGGACAAATCACCAAATGTAGTTTTTGCCACATCAATATACACTAGAGTTTTTAAGAAAAAGTATCGGATTGCAGCAGAATTGATGCACATATGCACAATTAAAATTGATCAAATGAAGACTACTATTTTTGGCTACTGGCAAGTTGGACTGTTACTCTAGAGCAAGGGTGGGGAATCTCAGGTCTGGGGAACAAATGGGACCCATGGTTAGTTTTTATGTGGTCCCTTCCTGGATCTGGCCCCTGGATCCAGTTTCCACCCCAAAACACTAAAAACCTGGGCTCAGAGCAGAGATGAGGGCATGCACACAAGGATAGGGGACAGATCAGTGGCACAGATCCATGATCTGGACCCTCTGTTTCCTAAGTGTATCCTTTAATCACCCCACTTCTAACTTCTATGTGACTCTCACAGATTGTACTAATTTTCAAAGAGGTCCCTGGAAGAAAAAAGGCCCCCACACCTGCTCTAAAGTACACCGAAAGCCAGTGTGGCCTAGTAGATAAGGTGTTTGCCGTGGGCCCTTTTTAATTTTATTTATTTTATTTTATAAATTTATACCCCGCCCCTCCTGCAAAAGCAGCCCGGGGCGGCTTCCAACAATAAAACATCATAATAAAATACACTTTAAAATCATCATAACAATATAAATATAAATTATTAAAACAGGGCTTAAAACATTATAAATACTGCATCAGGTGGGGGAGCTAAAACCCCTCACCCTACCCTCCCCCCCTCCCCGAAGGCCTGGGCGAACAGCCAGGTTTTGCAATTTCACCGAAATGTCAATAGGCTGGGGGCCAGGCGAGCTTCCTCCGGAAGGGAGTTCCAAAGGCACGGCGCAGCCACCAAAAATGGGGGACCTCCAAGAAGGCACCCCCGGTGGACCAAAGGAGCTGCTCCGGGGCGCAGAGGGCGAGGCGGTCCCTGAGGTATGAGGGGCCCAGACCGTAAAGGGTTTTATATATCAACACCAAAACTTTGAACCTGGCTCGGCACGCTATCGGCAACCAGTGCAGAGCTCGGAGCACAGGTGTAATATGCTCCTGATGGCCCGTCCCCGTCAGGAGACGAGCCACCGCATTCTGCACTAGCTGCAGCCTCCGAATCAGGAACAAGGGAAGCCCCATGTAGAGCGCGTTACAGTAGTCCAGCCTCGAGGTGATGAAAGCATGGATGAGGGAGACCAAGTTTGGGCTGGAGACTAACGGACACAGCCTACGCACCAGATACAGCTGGCAGAAGGCAGCCTTAGCAACTGCCTCCACCTGCCGCTCCAGGCGGACGTCACCGTCTAGTATCACCCCCAGACTCCAGACCTGCTGAGCTATAGGAGGGTGAACCCCCCCAACCAGGGGGCCCACTACCTCCCTCGCTCTCTCCACCAACATCATCTCCGTCTTATCGGGGTTGAGCCTCAGTCTGCTCTGCCGCATCCATTCCTCCATGGCCTCCAAACATTGGGATAGCAACGAGACAGCAGGGTCTGGGTCAGTTGAAAAAGAGAGGTACAGCTGTGTATCATCAGCATACTGGTGACACCGCACCCTGAACCCTCTCACGACCTCCCCCAAGGACTGCATATACACATTAAATAATAACGGAGACAGGATGGAACCCTGCGGAACGCCGCATGAGAAGGCGCGGGGGCATGATGTCTCATCCCCCAACACCACCCGCTGGCTTATCCCCGAGAGGAATGAGCAGAACCATTCAAGAACGGTCCCGTCCAGACCCCGCAGGTCACGCAGCCGTCTCAATAGCAGCCTATGGTCCACGGTGTCAAAAGCGGCCGAGAGATCTAGCAGGATGAGAAATGTTGAACATCCTGCGTCCATCTCCCGGCCGAGGTCATCCACCAAGGCCACCAACTCTGTCTCAGTGCCATAGCCGGGGCGGAACCCAGATTGAAAAGAGTCTAGGAAACCGATGCTATCCAGATGCCCCCGGAGCTGGAGTGCCACCACCTGCTCAATAACCTTCCCTAAAAAGGGAATGTGCATGTGCTGCATGTGCAGCGCAAATGCGGCATGAAGTCACACCACATGTAAAAATCCTGCTGTGGGGTTTAAACGCAACATATCGCGCATTAAAGCCGGTCGTACATTCTTTTAAAACCGCAAATTAAATACCTTGACATTGAGGTATTTAATTTGTGGTTTTAAAAGAACGTGCAACCAGCTTTAATGCATGAGATATTGCATCTAAACCCTGCCTGCGGGACTTTAACACGTCGTGTGATTTCATGCCACGTGTGCACCATGCACATCTAAAAATAGCCTTGGACCTGAGAGACCAGGGTTCAAATCCTGTCTTAGTTATAAACTGACTGGATGTCCTTTGGACATAACTATCTCTCAGCCTCAGTTCCCCCTTTGTAAAATAGGAATAATAATGGTCTACTTCACAAGGTTGTTGTGAGGATGAATTAGATAAGGATTGTAAAGCACTTTGAACTCTGAGTAAAAACAGATGTGGCTTTGGCCTAGGACCCACTGGCCTGTCTGTTTAGGTGCTGCCAGATGTTGGCCTATTTCTGTGCCGGGGCGTGTAGGCGGCTACCCTGGGCTGTGTACTTGGAAAATTTCTGAGGTCACAGCCCGGGCTAAGGGCTACCCATGCAGACCAACACAGGCTAACATATCTGTGTGGCCCTGCCATACCTTATTTATTTATTTATTTATTTATTATTTTTTATCAAATTTCTACCCCACCCCTCCTAAAACAGCTCGGGGCGGCTTACAAATATAAAATACATCTAAAAACAATTAAAACATTCCAAAATACTAGTATTAAAACAGGGCCGGGCATCACAATAAATAGGGTAAGGGGAGATAAAACCCCACTAACCCCTCCCTCCCCCCCTCCCCAAAGGCCTGGGTGAACAGCCAGATTTTACAACTTCGCCGGAATGTCAAAAGGCTTGGGGCCAGGCGAGCTTCCTCTGGAAGGAAGTTCCAAAGGGGCAGCCCGGTCACTGAGAATGCCCTCTCCATTGTGGCCCCCCGCTTAACGCAGGGGACCTCCAAGAAGGCACCCCCGGCAGACCGAAGGAGCCGCTCTGGGGCGCGGAGGGTGAGGCGGTCCCTGAGGTAAGAGAGGCCCAGACTGTGAAGGGCCTTATAGATCAACACCAAAACCTTGAACCTGGCTCGGCATGCTATTGGCAACCAGTGCAGAGCCCGGAGCACAGGTGTTACGTGCTCCCGACGACCTGCCCCCGAGAGGAGCCAGGCAGCCGCATTCTGCACTAGCTGCAGCCTCTGAACCAGGAACAAGGGAAGCCCCATGCAGAGCGTGTTGTAGTAGTCCGTGCCCCATATATGGCTGGAAATAAGGTTTGGGTGGGGCTGGCCAGCCATCCACACATTTATTATGCTCCCCAGCCCTACCTGGGCCATGCAAGTAGCAGGATGGCTCTCCAGCCACGGGCATATTAGTTTTGTGCCCCTCCCTGACCCGGGCTGTGTCAGCTGTGGTTTTCCACCCCGGGCTGGGCCAGGCTAGGGAACCGCTACACTACCTGCACATCTGTTTTTACCCACTAAAGCTGCATATAAATGCTTTCTAATAATAGAGTACAAGATGCTGGCTGTGCATACAGATAGCTTTCCATCATTCTGAAATAGCATGGTGCACACCATGAGGCTATCAGCCTTCATTCCATTCCATGTCTCTCATCTATAGGCCTTTTTTACACGGATAGTGCAGTAGCACCCATGGGTGGAAATGGATGGGTGAGCACACCCAGCGAACACCTGGTGGTGCCGAGCAGGGAGACTGGTACACGGACAGTGCTGCAGGGGGTAGTGGGATGGAGAGGGGAGGGGCCAGCAAACACCCAGCGGCCAAACACCCACCCCGGGAAGCACCCAGCAAACACCCATGACAGTCACACGGACACACAGGGACTGACCCATGACCCACGGGGGCCGGGGGGGGACAGCAGCCGCATCACCCAGGCAACCGCTCAGAACCCCCCACAGGTGCCCGTACAAGGGCACAGGAAAGCACGACACACACACACCCGGGGAAGGAACACCACAAAGTTTAATAAAATGGAACAGGGGACAACAGGTAGGGGCAGGTGTATGGGTCAACAGAAGGGGGGAGAGCACCATAAGTGGCAGCAGCAGAGCCAGAGCAACCCCCGGTCAATAGGGCCAGTGACCCCGCACCCGGGGCCAGCAATTTGCCTGTGCACGGTCCAGTCTGTGCAGTCTCTCCAGGATGTGCAGGAGGAGGTCCAACACCTTGCTCCCGCGTCCGCTCTGCAATCATCGCCTGCACTGGAAGGGACAGAGGGAGAGGGGAAGGCCATCAGAACCGGCCCCGGGCCTCAAGGAACCGCACCCCCACAGAGACACACAGGGACAGGGCCCAGAAAACAGGCAGCACACTCACGAATTGCATCCTACAGCCAGCTGGTTGCTCGCAGGTCTCAGGCCGCCTGCTCCAGCTGTCGGACCATCCCTGCCAGCCGTAAGACAGCCAGGAACACGACCACAGTAGCTGCATGGGAGAGGGGACAGGGAGATGGGGAACGGGTGAACCAACAGGGCACAGGAGGGCAGGGGACACCAACAACACAGGGAACACACCCCACTCATGCACAGCGGTCACCCTGTATAGCACCCTGTACCCCTGCTCGAAGGGGGACCAGAGGGGCACACCCCTGGGGCCCACAAACCCCCTACTCACGCTCAGCTGCCCAATGCGCCTGCTGCTGCTGCCCATCCATCACCACAAACACATACGGAGAGCACCAACAGGGGGCGACAGCACAGGGGAGGGGCAGGGCTTGGCCCGCACCAACCGATAGGGGAGCCCTGGGGGTTGCCCAGCCAGGCGCCCATCTCCAATACCACCACCAGCACACGGGCAGGAGTACGTGCCAAATCGTGGAGCCCCCAGGGTACACACAACCGGTTAGGTAGCACCACACAGTCCCAGTGACCACATGTACACCTCCAGCACACCACCACATGTACAGGGGCAGGGAGGCAGACATGGGAGGGGAGCCCTGGTGACACCGCTGGCACAGAAGCAAGGCAGGACTGACCATCACAGAAATGTGCTTCATTAGCGATTGGGGAAAGGGGTCCCCCACCAAAGAGTAGCAGGAGATGGGGTGCATGCGGACCCATGGCCAGTCACAAGTAGTCAAATACCAGGGCACAGGTACAGCCACAGCAGAGGGGCCAGGGCACAACGGAAACCCCTGCGGGATAGAGCCATGGGAACATAGACGAGGCGATGGGGTCAGGCAGTCAAGGTAGCTGGCAACAGGGATGCAGATGACAGCGCAGCGGCTGTAGTGTGGCACAGGGGGGCCAGGCAGTGCACAGTCATGGGCAGGGAGCGGGTGGCAGGGAGGCACAGCTCAGGGACGGTTTGGTGGGTGCTCCCGGAATGGAGGCCCCTGTGCAAGACCCTCCCAGGCAAACAGGCCCCTGCAGAACCCCCAGGAACACATATGAGCATCCACCAGGAAGCGGGGCAGCAGTTGGTTGGCAGTGGCGTCCACATGTACCGTGACAGAAGCTGGAAGTCATCTGCCACTGACAGGGGATCGCCCACNGTGGCACAGGGGGGCCAGGCAGTGCACAGTCATGAGCATCCACCAGGAAGCGGGGCAGCAGTTGGTTGGCAGTGGCGTCCACATGTACCGTGACAGAAGCTGGAAGTCATCTGCCACTGACAGGGGATCGCCCACCAACAGCTGGATGTCAGGGCTCAGCTATAGGGTCCCCAACAGTATGTTCACACAGGGCGACCACCCCTCCTCACCCCAATCCCTGCCCAAGGGCTCTGCACAACAACCTGCCATGACAACAGCGAGACCCGCTGCAGAGAAGCAACAGGAGTGAGACGGAGGGCGGCAGTGACTGGGGCCGCTTTTAGACGAGTGGCGTTCCGTTTCGCGTCGGCGGCACGCATATTTTGAAACCTCCGCCTGGTCTAATTAGACGAGATGGAAGTGCCGTAATATGCACATATTAAGCAACTTCCGTCTTGTCTAATTAGACCAGGTGGAGGATTCAAAATATGCGCGCCGTGGACGCGAAACAGAGCACCGCTTGTCTAAAAAGGACCTGGGACAAGCACGGGGCTAGCTGCTCCCCGTGCCCAAGAGCAACCTTGCATGCCTGAGAGAGGCTGGCCTGCTGGGGATGGGACTCCCCAACCCACACACCGGACTGATGAGATCCAGCACTGGTGATGACAGATGAGCGAGTCCATGGCTGGCTAGAGCACCAGGCCAATCATCCAAGCTAGGCACCATAGCAGTGCACCACAGAGCACAGCTGCAGCATGGCAGTAATAGAAGTAAAGCAGGTGCGGATGCAGTGGTACCCCAGGGTGCACGGGGCCAGCCCACAGGCAATAGGGCAAGGGCCAGCGCCTACGGACAAGCCGGGCCCCCCACGGTCCCATCCTCCTGGCGGGCAGGCGGCAGGCGCACACTGGTGGATGATCCACCAGGCCGGGGAACCCGGTGACAGTGCTCAACACACCTCTGGTCGAGCACCAATCATTGGGCAGCTAACACGGGGCAACATGGTACATAAGCGACCCAATGCAGGTGGTTGGGCGTGTAGTGTAGAGTGAGGTGGATGAGGTTGAGTGACATACAGAGCATAGGAACACATAGCAGGAGGACACAGAGGTGGATCAGGGATACCGGGGGTGTGGGAACCAGGGGCACAGGCCACACAGTGGTGCGCTGAGAGGCCAGGGTACAGGCGGCCGCCGGCAGGTAAAGCAGGAGCCAATCGCAGCAGTGCAGACTGTGGCGGGTCAGTAGCGTGCACCCAGAGGAGCAGGGCCTACACTGTGGTGCTGCCACCCGGTTGCTATTGGGGGGTTCCCAGGAGTGGGGACCCATGGAACCATGCTGCCGGAGGATGAGCCTCCTCAGGCCACGCCCATGCTGTTGAGTGTCCTGAGTGCTGGTTACATGCTGCTGTGCATACTGTTCCAGCAGATGGCCCAGATCTTCCTGCCAGGGCACAACTACTTCCTCCAGGGGGAACGGCGACAGAGGGCAATGAACCCAGAGAGCGGTGACGGTGCGATGAGCGTGATGGACTGCTGCTCGTTGCCATGCCATGTTGGGCACCGCAGTGTCCCTGCACACCTGGCTCGTCCTGGCCCAGTGGCCCCTGAACATGTATGGGCGCTGCATGACCCTCCCGACCCTGTGACGGCACTGGACTCGTTCCCACACCAGCGACTGGTGGGAGAACATGCTGGCCACGTGGACGGATGAGGAATGGATGGACCACTTCCATATGAACCGCTCCCTCCTTACCTGGTATGGGGAGCTCCTGAACCCCCATCTATGGAGGTGGGAGACCAACATGTGCTATCCTCTGCCACCAGGAATGCTACTGGTCATGGTGGTGTGGCGGCTGGCCACCCCTGATTTGTGCAAGAGCGTTGGGGAGCAGTTCGAGGTGGGGATGGCCACCATGAACAGGACACTCCATGATGTGTGCGACCTGATCTTGGAGCTCCTCCTCGAGCGGGTCATCCAGCTCCGCAATTCTGAGGAGGTGATACGCGGCTTCGAGGAACTGGGGCGATCGACAGCACACACATTCTTTTCATATGGCCCGCACACATAAAGATCGACTACATGAACAGGAAGTAGGCCTTCTTCATCAATCTGCAGGCCGTCATGGATCACAGGGGCCTCTTTATAGATGTGTACACCAGTCGGGGCAGAGTCATGATGCGCGTATACTGCGTGTGTCCCTGTTCTACGCTCACGTGTTTGACTGAGGGATCGCCCCCAACCTGTACCACGTGATAGAGGGTGTTCCCATGGCCCCTGTTGTGATAGGGGACCCCACCTACCCGCTTAGCCCGTGGCTCATGAGGACCTACCCAGTGGCGTGCAACCCTGACCACTGCACATTCAACGAACACCTGTTGTCAGCATGTAGCACGGTGGAGCGGACCTTCAGCCAGCTGAAGATGCGCTGGTGCCTCTTAATGAACAGGAGCCAATTTGACCTAGACAACACCCTCATCCTTGTCCTGGCAGCATGCATCCTGCACAACATATGCGAGACTGGAGGCGCCGCCCTGGACAACCCACCACCTGTACAAAGGGCAGGCCCCGTGCCCCTCTGCCAACATGCCCAGGGTGGGACATTCCGGTGCATCTCCGAGAACAGGGACACCCTCTGCAGCTGCATCATTGCCCAGGCGGCAGACAATGGGGCTGTGCCCGACCCACACCCCAGCCCATAAACCTGAGCACCCCATCAATAAAGCTGGGTGGTACCCTTAGCATCTAACCATGCCTTCATGCCTTGTGTGGGCAGGGGGGACCTGGGAACAGGTCCAGTGGGTTGCCTGGGTGCACCCTCCCTCGCTGACAGCCGCGGGGTGCTTTGGCTGCGCACTGTCCTGCATGCCACCACTCGCCGGCCCGCCTGTGCAGGGTAACCGTGCACTCATTGCACACACCAGTGCTGGCTGCGGCCTTAGTGGGCAGCCCCCCAGCCCCATCAGCTGGCCCAGCATTGTACCAGACCCTCACCCTGCCGGTGCCCCCCTGCCAGCCCCCGCCCCCACTAGTCCCGGAACAGAGGAAGCGATATAGAGGTACATGTGCAGCATTTTATTTTTTTAATATATTTTTTATTTTTAGTATCAACAAACATATACAATACTTTCCTTTTACATCATATTTGTTCTTTTGCCATCTCATTTCAATTTTGTACCTAGACGGCTGCGATATCTTACATTGTTATATCAATACTGTTATACAACCACTTGTGTGGATACCCTCAACTTTCCACTTTACTCTATGCATACATCCCCCCCTCCCACCCATTCCTATGCAGCGTTTTTATTTGAAGGGGAACTGTACAATGGGATGGGGGTCTCTATTTTCGGGGGTGTCCTTGCCCCCATTTGGCTGCATCACCGGGGCTCGCAGCCCAGCAGGTCTTTGCTGCCATCAAGCGCAGCGATCGGCGACTGGACAGGCTGGGCTCCCTGTCATCCACTGGCTGCTGAACAACAACTTCTGGTGCAGGACCCTGAGAGGAATAACAAGCATGGGGTGAGCATTCTACATGTGCACTTGGCGCCTTCCCACACCAGTGCCTGGCCCACTGGGAGTCCTAGGAACAGCCTATGGGCCCCCTCATCCCCTCCCCATGGGGTAGCGCCCCCCACCCTCAGGGGGCAGGGTGTGCAGCGGTCTTACCTGAGGTGGTGGGACAGCGGACACGGGCGGTTGGTTGTCCTGGGGTGCCGGGTCGTTGGGTGGAGGTATAGGGGTTGGGGTTGCAGCTGGGGGGTATTGGGAGGGCTGCGACCTGGAAGGGTGGCCCCACCGGCAGCTCATGTCGACCTATGTGGGGGAGGGGAACCCTTTGGACCAGGACCAGGAAGGGATGCTGCTGGGGAAACCAGGGTTGGCTGAAGTGCAGGGGAGGGGGCACCTGCACCAGTGAGTGGGGGCCGTGGTGTATGTCCACTGCCATCCCTCCATCCGCAGCTTGGCAACCCCTGTCGCACTGGGGGTCATGCCGCAGGGCCAACACTGCCTCCCCCATGAGGTCCATGACCCTTGCAGCCTGACCCTCCAGCCTGGCACAGGCACACACCACCTCCACCCTGTCACGCCGCTGCTCATGGTGGAGGGTGGCGGCTTGGCGCCTGTCCCAGAGGTGCTCGGTGTGGGACCAGATCATCATAGCTGCCAGGATTTCCAGGTCCCTTTCCCCCTCTCCTCTTAGGAGCTCCCTAGTGAGCGCGAGCTCCTGGGAGTGCACTTTGGCTAACCTTCTAGATTCCTTGAGCAGCTCCCTGCCCTGGTCCTCCCTCCGCTGCCGGTTCCTGACCCGCATCTCCTGGTTCCTCTCCATGCTGCCGGCAGCTGCACCCCTCGCACAAGCAGGTTGCTGTTCTATGAAGGAGAGGTTGCATCCCATGTTAGTAAGCCTGCCCGGTGTGCACCACTGCCCCCTACCGTGGTTCCCAGGGTGTCACAGATGGCGCCCCCCCGTGTGCTTGGTGCTCCGTCATGTTTCTCCTGTGTGGTCCCCCACCGACTGGGGCTCACTGCTGGTAGGGCCAGTGACTGTCCTGCGTTTCGTGGGGCCCACCATCACTCCCGTTTGCCCCCTCCTCCCCGACCCCTGTAGGGCATGGGTGGGTGGGGGTGCGGGTTCCCACGGTGCTAATGGCATACTGGGGCATCCTCTCCAGCCTTGCATCCCTGCAGCCCTGCACCCCCTGTGCTGCCAGTGCCCTGCAGCTGTGCACCCCCTGCATCCTGGATCATCTTCTATCCCCCCCACTGGCCTCCCCCCTGTGTCCTTTTCCCTGGGCATGTTTTCCCTGGCACCCCAGTGGGGTCCTGACCGGACTTCCCCCCAACCCACAGCCATGCAGTTGCACCGGTGTGCTGCCCCCAGGGGCAGTGTGCCCCTCTGGTGGGGTGCCCCATGGTGTGGCATGGCCTGGTGGTCCCAGTTCTGGTGCGGGGCATGTGATCACGGGGGGTCTCCCTCTCTGCCCTGTATGGCCACCTACCTCCATGCCGTGCCCCCTGTGGCCCCTTGGATGGTTTGGCCTACCATAGAGGTGCGCCTCACCAGGTAGTGGGGGCGCATCTGGCCCCTCCTCATCCACCTCCTCCGCAACCTCCACCTTGTGCACCTCCAGGCAACCTTGAGCTGCAATGGGAACTGAAACCCGTTAATGTTTACCGGCACCCAAGCCCCGGCCCCGGTCGCTGCGACTCTGCCCAGGGCCTCCTCCACCCTGGGCCCGCTGGGCTGGTCATACCTGGATCCTGTTCCTCCACCTCCTGGGGGCTGTTCTGTGTCTCTGCTTGCTCCACGCACGCATGCCCCCCTTCCCTGTGGCCGGGCGGCCTGTGGGTTTTGTGGGCGCACGCGAAGGGTGGTATTACTGTAGTTGGATCCCTGGGGTGCCTCTACCCCGTGTGGGACAGGACCCTGCCCGCTCACTTCCTAGCTGGCCTCGCATGGGGCAGTGTCCCCCCCTGCTCTGGGGGGGTTCGGCAGGGGGGTTCTGTGGTGGCCCTCCATCTGCCCCTGGCGAAGGCATTGCTGTGTGTGTGGGAGACCACGATGTCCCTGTCAGGGGCGGATTGGCCATTGAACCCACTGGGAGAATTCCCGGTAGGCCAGGCTGGACTGGAGGGCGGGTCCTGCTGTCTTTTTTTTATTATTATTATTTTTATTTTTTTTAAATTATTGGTCCCAACCCCTGTGGGGCCGGGTGGGGGGAGGCCTCACCTGCCTGAGTGCCTCTCCCTCCTAGGAGCAAAGCAGCAGCTGCAGCAACAGGCTGGGAGATAAGGCTGTGTTTACAAACACAGCTCCTCCTCCCCTCCCCAGTGCTGATCAGAAGGTTGCTACTTTGGAAAGAAGGTTCTTTGAGATGGCTCCCAACATTCTCTCAACTCAACTGGGTTGTGCACGCTCAGTGTAGGGATCATGTGATGGTCTCGAGCTCCTCAGGGGCAGCAGGTAGGGCCTGCTTGGGGGGGGGGCTTGGGCCTGTGGTTTTGGTCTCTTGGGGCAGGTGGGAGAGGAGGGGGGCAGATAGGGGCCAGGACTCTTGGGTTCTCTGGGAAGGGAGTGGGGGGCTATTGGTTTAGAGCAGGGGAGGCTGAGAGCAGGACTCCTGGGTTCTCTGGGAGGGGAGTGGGGGCTAGCCCCCCCCCC
>QEPC01010659.1:2351265-2383883 GCA_003113815.1 Sphenodon punctatus
TTGCTAAGCTAAACACAGGGCCTGTGGAATACTAGTGCAGCTGCTGTAGGAATGAAGAAGCCTTACTGTAGGATGCATAGCAAGGGACAGAGTGATTTTGGGTTGGGGGCCATTGAGCACTAAAACGGAGTGATTTGGGGAGCCAGAGCACTGAAATGAAGGTCAGTACCCCCACCAGTGGCAGTCTCCCCCCTGCCTCCCACTCACCCCTGCCAGGCTGCTGAGGATCTGAGTCTGGGGACTCAGCTGTGTTAGGCCCCAAATCTGGTGCACTTTGCCCGCCCCAAGCCACGCCCCCAAGCCACGCCCCCTTGGCCCATTTTCGGCCCGGCGGCGGCTGTGCCGCCGGCACAGGGCCACTAACACCATATTTTCCCAGGTCACTTTGATTTCCCAATCCGCCCCTGGTCCCTGTCCATGCGTAGGAACATGTCCAACTCCTCCTGGAACTCGGCTGTGCGCATGACATGGCCGGACTTGAGATTGTTGTCCTTGATATGTTTATATCTGGACCTCAAGTCCTTTGCCTGCTGCATGCACTGGGTGATGTCCCTATTGTACTCCTGCTGCTGCATCTCCTGGGCGATGGCTTAATAGACCTGTCTGGTCTTGTAGCTGCACACCAGGTCGTGCTGGACTCTTTCAGACCCTCACATATGTATGAAGTCCCTGGTCTCCTGCCTAGACTAGGGCTCCCCCTTTTGGGATCCGCGTGTGGGGGGCCATCCAGTTTGGCGGCATGGGGCCTGCCTGGTGAATGTGGTAGTTGTGGTGGTCTCCTGTAGGGGGTATTGCATGGGGGTTACTCTCCATTCCACTGCCCCCCTCTGTGCCCCCATGCCCCCATGGCGTGAGAGCAAGGGGACCCTTCCCTCTCCCCCCTGGGGTGACCTTCTGCTTATCTGACTGTTGGGGGGCCCTCCTTGCCCATCTCCCCGGTGGTGGGACTCTGTTGTCTGGGTGGTCTCCTGGGGGGATGGGGATGGGGATAAGGGTTCGGTCGCTGCCACCTGCCCTGTGTTCCCTCGGGCACGGTGCCGGGGCTAGGGGTCAGCCCTCCCTTCCATGGTTGGTGGGGGTCCCCTTGCTCTCACCTCGCTGTTGCTGCTGCTCCTCTAGCCATGCCCTGTGGCTGTGGTGGCCTGGGGTTCAGTGGATGGTGCTGCGGCCGCTGTGTGCCCTCGTCCGTGTGCCGGGAGACATGTGCTGTGGTTAGTCGTGCCATGTTCCCCCCCTGGACCAGTGGCCCAGGTCCCCCCCTGCACCGGCGGACCGCCCCCCCCAACCAGTTGGTTGGGCACCCCCCCTGGACCAGCTGGACAGGCACCCCCCCTTGACCGGCTGTCTGGGACCCCCTGCACCAGCTGGTCGGGGTCCCTCCCCTGAACCGGGTGCCCAGTTCCCCTCCCCTGGGCATTCCTGGGTCCCCGTGCTCACCCGGGCTCGTTCCTCACGTGATGTCACGCTGGCTCCCTTTGTCTTGTCTAGGGCTTTCCTCCTGGACATCGTGGGAGCGGACGCACTCATGTCATGTGTCTGTCCTCCTTTGCGGGCTCCTGACCGGATGTCTGGCATCACCCCCGGTGGGCGTGTCTGCATGGGGGCATGTGCGTGACCCCTTGTGCCAACGCACTGCAATCCCACCGGTCCCGTCCCCGTGGGTGTTTTTGTTTTTACACTGACATTTGGGTGTTTAACACCCATCTCCACCCATGGGGCATGCCGCCTCCCTCCCGGCTGCTCCGTGGGTGTTGGTGGGTGGGTCGTGCACACGCACCCACCCACTCGTGGATTTTTACACGGACATTCTCCCACCTATCCGATGGGTGTTTGTGGGTGGGTGGCGTCCGTGTAAAAGTGGCCTATCTTACACAACACCCATATGGTTAACAGGTACTGATAGGTTTCTCAAAGTCATTGCAACCGGGTTTGCAGTCCATATTCTTGTCAGTTCCTAATGCCAGTCAGGCTGCTGTGACAATCACAGTCCTGCTCATGAATTTTCAGCACTTCTGCTTGACATCCATAAGCTGCAGTGAGCCCATAGGTTGCCTTTACAAAAAGTTCTCCCATGGCCTGAGATCACACCACTTTGAGGTCAGAACGCAATTTATCTCATTTGTCTGTTTTTTTTCTTGGAATCACCCTGGGTCATTGCTTTGGATTATCCTGCACAATGTAGAATGTAAATAAAGAGCTTTGGTGGGTGACTGACTACCAGAAAATATCAACAATCAGCCTTATCTTTCCTCCGAGGCATTTATCCTTGCATGACTTTACCCCTTTGCTCTCTTCACTTTAGAAGGTGAAGGAGGTAAAACAACCTGCCAGTGCGTCTCACACATTGTTCCGCTTATCTAACTGGATGTTACCAATTAATAGTATTTTAGGGTGACTGCTTTTTGTTTTGTTTTTAAATAAAACAAAACAATTAAGACCAAGCAAGGGAGTATATTTTCTGGCAGTTCATCATCTTTGTTTTGCCTTGGGCCTTAATTCCACTCACTGCTCTACAATGAGCTCAGAGCTTCAAACCCAGCCACGACTGTGTTTAAAAAGATAATTGTTCCAAGTATGAGTCTACCACCGTTTCCCTGACCTGTACAGCTAGGGATTTCATTCCTTATAATCATCGTGTGTCCTAGTCTATCTCACGGCATTAGACCGTGATGCAGCAGAAATGTGAGAGGATGATTGTTGTGTTCCTGACATTTTCCTATTTAGATTTTCTTGCTTCTCCTGAGATTAGAAAAAACAGCAGTTATGAGTTATGGTTTCTTCACATCTCTAGTAGGATTGGGAGAGAAAAGAGATGAGATGAGTCATTTTAATGGTGGTTAAGTGATAGCAGGATCTTTTATTGTCCAAAAGTTAAAGCTGCTGAAAGGAATTAAGTTTGTAATCCACAAATAAGGGGGTAAACACATTACCACAATAGGAATGAAAAGGCCTTTAATTTAGTTAAGCCACTGAGAGATGAACTATGAATGAGCTCTATATCTCTCAGCCAGTGGCATATTTCCCAAAGTGAAGTCATTATTAGTTGGTCCAAACAGAAAAATATTTGTTTGAATTCTGACCTCAGTTCTTAAGGGGTCCCCTTGACTGAAGATTAATCTTATCAATAGGATCTGCTCCACTTTAGTGTAAACCTGGATCACACCGCATCAGATAACATTGGGTGTACATAGTATAAAACCTAAAGAGAGAGATAAATTGTGTTTGTTCTCGCAAGCATACTAGACATAGGGTTCACACTCTGAAAGAACAGCCCCAGTGCCTCTGTTCTCATGAACAGGGGGAAGCAAGAGTTTAACAGCTCCTCCCCTCCTTGATTTTGTTTCTTTGAAACTTGCAGGGAATTTTAGCAGGGCCAAGGAACTGGAGTAACAAGAAGTCCATGAGGCAGAGGCACAGGAAAACACAGGAAGCAGAAAGTGGAGGAAGTAAGCAGAAACATGAGGAACACACTGGAAGTAGAAAGTTCTAAGGGTTGTTAGGACAGCAGAGGGCTTCACAGAGGAATGTAAACAAGGAACGTTCCTCTCAACAGTACACATGATTATATGATCCCTGAAGTAGGAGCCTGCCTCCCACCCCAGTTTAACCCTGCTTGTTTACGCAGGCTGTTTTTAGACTGAACACACCCACGTGGGCCCACCCATCCCACATGGACCTGGGCGCTGGTTTGAAGGCAGCGTGGGTGGAGGCACACTCCCATGACCCCGCACGGAGCAACCTGGGTTTTTCCTGGTTGTTCCGTGCAGGAACATGGGTGAGTGGTGCGTGGGCACGGACACACCCCCAGCGCACACCCATCCTCTGCCATGTGAATGCCACCCCCACCCCCCTCACCGGGCGTGCACTGGTGCTCCACCCAGTGCAGATGAACCTGGCCGGGAGGCAGGTTCAGTCTAAAAACAGCCACAGAAGTAATTATTCCATTTTGATCCTCTGTGTTCATGTGAATGCAAGCAAAGTTTATATTTTATTTATTTATTTATATTTCCATTTTTACCCCACCCCTCTCTCAAAAAGTTAAAGCAAGATAGGAGAGAACTACTTCTAAACAAGCCCTAGTTAATCCAGCACCTGTGTAACCTAGTTGATAAGTTATTGGGCTTCGACCTGCAAAGCCAGGGTTCAAATTTTCTCTTAGCCATGAACTCACTGGGTGTGCTTGGACAAATAACTATATCTTAACCTTAGTACTTCATCTGTAAAATGGGAATAACAATGACCCACTTTGTACGGTTGTTGTGAAGATGTGCTAGATAGGATTGTTAAGCACTTTGAACACTGAAAGTGCTGTATAAATGATTAATAATAGAGACAATACGGAGATCTATTTGATACTCCAGGCTGCATCAGAAAACACTGGGATGGGCATGATATAAAAATCTAAAGCGGGACAATAAAACTGAGCGACAGGATGGACCTGTACAGTGCCCACTGCCCAGGAGAGTCATTCTGTGTTCTCCCACAGATTTCCTTAATGTACCTTAAAGCCCAATGGGGCTTGTGCCAGCAGAGTGCTCTGAGGTGTAGGCTCTTGGTCCATCCATGCCTCAGCTCTCTGTTTGCAAAGTGAAGGTTATAGTATTTCCCTCCCTCACAGAAAGAGGCAAACCTCGGCATTGTCAGCTTCACATCTTGCAGCTGTTGTAGACGTTTTCTTAGAAAGAAGCTCATGTGTGAAACCCTCCAACATCACAAGCAAATGCTTCAAGGTAAAATGTTTAGGGAAGCTCTTGCTTCAGCTGTCTAGCACTGAAATGTATGGAATGGAATTTGATAAACCTTTTTTTAATTAAGAAATAAAACTGGATTCTGAACTTTATCTCAAGGTCACTTTGGGATGATTTCTAGACAGAAAAATCTTGGCTTTCTTGCAGTACAGCTGTGAGGGAGTGTCATATTCATCAGAATACAATTTGTCCAAGAAAGCACGTTCCAAGTCCTAATCAATTTAGATGAAAACTTCCTGGACAGTGTTCAAGCAGGCTAGCTCTGGAGCTTTACAAAGCCAAACCCACACGTCCCAGTGGGCCACAAGCAAGATAATCTTAGCTTACATTGGAATGTTAACTTATACAGTTAAGATGCTGTGACATAGGCATGGATTTCTTTTTTTTTAATGATTTATTTATTTATTTATTTATTTTAAAACCCAGAAACATGCAAAGAATTAGAAGGCTTAGAGTAACAAAGGGAATGTCCCTTTTAAGAGTGAATTGCTCAGAGCAAGTGGATGGCAGTCAGTTGTGAACCTGAAGTGCAGACTCTGTTATGTTCCTTAGACAAGGAGAGCTTCCAAGAAGAGAATTAGATGTAGGTGTGCCTTAAAATATCTTTGAGATTACAAGCTGCTGAACACTGCTGATTGTTTGCAAGTGGCTTTATAGTTCCCCATGGCATGATGAGTTGTTATGCAATGAGTCAATAAGAGGAGATCAGTAATTTGGAGGAACTGTTACATAGCAAAAACCTTGGAAGCATACACTGCAGCTCCAAAAATATACACTGCATAGCATGAGACAGCAACAGTGGGCACAGAAAACCATAGTATACCACAGCAACAACCTTCTTTAATTGAATACTCCATGTGGGGGGTTGATGGTGGTAGATGCTTCTCTTCATTAGTGGGGTCCTTTGTGGGTCAGTCTGAGAGGGTATTTCCACTGTAAAGTCCTGCTTTTCAGGTACAGTATTCCACAAATATTCATACTGTTGTTGTTTGGGGTTGGTTGGTTTGTTTCTTTGTTAAGAAAAAAGAAAATAAGAAAACACTTACAGTTTTATCCAAAGTTATATCCTCCTTCTCCAAACTTTTCATGAGACAAGTGGTACCACCTACCTCTCCACTGCAGCTCTCTCTCCCTACATTTCTGGGTACCTAGGGAGCTCTCTCCAGCACAGTCAATGCTCTCAAGTTCTAGCAGGAATCAAGTCCCTTCTCCCAGCTTCTCGGGGTTTTCTCCTGGAGCTACTATCTTCTCCTACCCAAAGAAATTACGGCTGCAGTCCCCAAACAATGAAGGGCACTATCCTGCAATGGGACTACTCTGGAGTAAGTGGTTTGGAAACTGGATTTGTATTTGGTGACATGTGCCATTTTGGAGTGTACACTGTTATCATTGGATATTATTATTATAAACATTTATATAGCGCCAGTAGTGTGACCTGGTGCTGTACAGAACGTAGAAATAGACGCGGTCCCTGCCTGTGGCTTATTGGTTGCTGACAAAGGCCCTTTTTACACAGACGCTCTAACACCCATAAAATGGGTGTTACATTTTATTATACATGTTGCAGGGCACCACTGAAGCCAATCACCATGGGCCCTGTGCACACATGATGCCTCCACCCAGTTCCTCTGGGTGGAGATGGGTGGGGGCGTCTGTGTAAATGCCACGTTTGGTGGGTGTTGGTGAGTGTTTGCTCCCGGCCAACAGCCATCTCCACCCACCCCACACCCACGGAGCAGCAGACGCCACTGCCAGCTGCTCCGTGTGTGGAGATGGGTGTTGGCCGGGAGCAAACACTCACCAACACCCACCGAACATGGCGTTTACACAGACGCCCCCACCCATCTCCACCCAGGGAAATGCTCCCCACCCACCGGCCAGCACCCATCTCCACCCAGAGGAACTGGGTGGAGGCATCATGTGTGAACAGGGCCCATGGTGATTGGCTGCAGTGGTGCCCTGCAACATGTATAATAAAATGTAACACCCATTTTATGGGTGTTAGAGCATCTGTGTAAAAAGGGCCATAGTTACAGATCTAGTGAATCTTCAACTATTAGAAACCCTTAGGAGCTTAGGGACATTTTTTCTTTCTTTTAAACCTCTGAGGCTTTTGTTTTGTTTTGCTCATAGTTTCTCTGGCTCTCTTTCGCTTGTTTGTGTAAAACCTTTACTTGTTCTTCGCTTGTTATGTAAGGGCTGTCTTGAGTCATTCCCCCTTCTCAGGACCCAAACAAGATTTTCTATCCATTCAGCCAATTAACACCCTTTTTAAAAATATGTTTTAAATGGTTATTGTAAACATTTTGTTAAGTGGTCCCCAAAATACTTTTATTTTAAAAAAAATTAAAAATTCTGATACAACATAATTAAAATAGGACTTGTAAATCAGACTCCCATCTCTTTACAGTTTAGAAATAGCAAAGTAGTCTGTTCCCAGGGAGAGAAGCCTGTTGACTGCAAAACTTCACTTCCTAGAAACGCTAAAGTCTAAAAACACTTGTAATAGTAGGGCTAGCCCAAAGTGCCCTGTCAAATAGTAGATTTGTCATTCCATGTGTACAACAAATTTGTAGCTAAGAGATGCAATATTTCATTATTTTGAAGTCAGAGAATAGACAAGCCTCCTATGGAAAAGTGAGTCATTCTCTGTAGTACATTCTGTTCATTCTGTTACAATAAACACAAGTGTTTGTTTGTTGAGCCCATTAGCATCCAACTATAAACTTCGTTAACAGGAAAGGTTCTACAGACTGTCATTGGAATTAAGACTTCTGTGTTTCTAGTTTTTAATGGTGCCAGTCCGTTCCAGGATGTCATTGCAAGGAAAATAATGACAATCTTTTTATTCTTTCTAAATACACTTCAAAGTATGCTCACCCTAATACTTTCCAGGCTTGTCAAATTCCCCAGCATTAAGGAAGCAGCATGGAATACATTGTTGTGAGTATGTGCAGACGGGTTTGAGTCTTCCTAAGGAGTTGATGAAAAAGTAAAATAAAAACCACAAACCCACCTCCTTGTAAAACCATTTCCTGTTAATTTACATTGTCATGTTAATCTTTCTGCTACTTAGTTGGAGTTGGTTTTGCAAGACTAGGACATGAGCGAGCAGGAATGTTAATGCTTAGTTATCTGAATTTAAAATACTTGGTTCGTTTTGGTTTAGTGATCCTGCTCATGGTTCGAAGTTACATAAAAGAAGGCTTTAAAAGATGCTGTGAGAGCTGAAGGCTAGGTGCTTAACTTTTCTAGTCCTGTACAGCAAGAAGGCTAAACTGATGCTTCCAATTGGCTCACTGGTGGAGGAGTATATAAGATGGCCACAGCAAGGCTTCAGGCAATGCTGAGGGATGCCACAGACTAGGCAGTGAGAGATAACATTCTGGTATTGCGTACTGGGGAAAAGGTAGAAGATATGGGAAGCGATAAAGACTAAGCAACAAGGGATGGGTGGGTGGTACCAGTCAAGGGAGAGCGGGGGAGGGGGCTTGTATTATTAGGTGGGTTTGGAGAGCGATAGATGTAGATGGCACTTGTTAGTAGAGAAGTTAGACTAGCCGAGGAGAATGGCAGGTTGATAAAGACACTCAGCAAGGACATTAGAGGGTGTGGTTGAAATGGGAGAAGGTGGAAGGAAGTATGCTTGAAGTGAGATGCTGTCTGGAGAATGGAGACAGGCAGGCTGAAATTCCTGCTGGAAAGGGTGCATGACTTGTTTCTTACACCTGTTAATCTTGTTGAGTAGGGTGAGAAGGACGGTGATAGGTGTTGCAATGTGAAATGCTGGGGTCACGCCAACATTTCTTTTTAACTTCTACAGTGGCGCCGGCTAGAGGATGGTACACTTGGCAATACTACCAGGTTTCCACCAAGAGAGTTATTGCAGTGGTGCTTGCAGATGCGGAGGTCCCAGTGAAGAGAATGGGGGAGGGGGAGAGAATTTGTGAAGCCATGAACTCACTGGGTGGCCTTGGGTAAGTCACAGCCTCTCAGCCTCAGTTCCCCATTTGTAATAAATGGGAATGTGTGATTCTGTCTCTCCGTGTTCCCCTCACCCTTGTCCATCTTTTGCCCTTTTTACATGAGATGCACCCACGCGCGCCCACACGGGGATCTGTGTGGGTGAGTCCCGTGTATTCAGCAGCGGCAGTGGGTGGACGTGCATGCTCTTGTGAAACATACATGCCCACCCACCTCGCCCATCAACCATGCACGGAGTAACCGGTGACAACGCTGGTTGCTCTGGGCATAGGGATGGGTGTGTGCTAGTGTGCGCCCGTGTACATCCTCCCCCACACCATCATGCATACTGACCACCAACCACCCCAGCATGGCCCGTTTAAAAAGGGCCTTTGATCGTAAGCCCACTGGGCAGGGACCTGTCTCTAATTGTAAAGTGCCAGGTACACTGCTGGTGCTATATAGATGCTTATAAATAAATAAATAATAATAATAATAATGAGGACTCTTCAGAGGATGATGGAGAGGAAGGGTGTGATGAGTAATGGCATGTTATACTTGATCTGGCTGACTTTCAGTGCCACATTCCATCACGTATTGTTGCTCAGCTTTTCCCTTATGTGGTCATGTGAACAGAGAGAGAGAGAGAAGAATGTTGATTTGCGGGAGGGGAGGGAGGTACAGATTACAAAAGAATGTTGAGTCACATGGGGGGAAGGTATGGAATAGGACTATGCGATCTCGAGACCTAGTGATAGATCTGAGAGATGAGGGATGGGATTGCAGGGTGATCCCATTTGAAGCGGGCTGGCTGTAGAGGGTTTCTTGTCCTCTCACTGAAAGCCTTTCTTAAGCAAGCCTGTCTGGATAGTAAAGCTGTGTGAGGGATACTGGTTGGGCTGCTGCTGATAGAGCATCCATGTGGATTTTGCAGTTGCTTGCAAATTGCACAACACAGGGAGTTGCTGCAGATCTACCATCTTGAGTGGTCCTGAGCTAAATAGGTCAAACCTTCTGAGGAGGGTGACACTCAGCTGATAGTTATGGATTGTTTTTTTCTACCCTTACATGATCCATTAAAGTCAGTAAGCTTCCAGGAGACAGGTTGCTACTCAGTGGGAGTAAGTGGGAGCTGATATTAAACAACCTTTCATTAGCCATTAGGCACCACTGGCGGGGAGGGGTTAAAACCCTGAAAGAATGATCAAAGGCCCTTTTCACACAGACACTCTAACGCTGATAAAATGGGTGTTACATTTTATTATACATATTGCAGGGCTGCAGGTGTGTGTTCTAGGTGTCCTGCAACATGTATAATAATATATTATACATTTAGAAGCTGAAGTATCAGACATACAATTTTGGCCTCTGGCATATATAGTTAAGAACATAAGAAGTGCCATACTGGGTCAGAACAACGGTCCATCGAGCCCAGCATCCTGTCTCGAACAGTGGCCCATCACGGGGGCCTGGGAGAAGCACCCAACAGGTCATCATGCTATCCATTCCCTGTGGGTCATCCCCAGGCTCCCGGCAGTAAAGGGTTTTGTTCCCCAATCCTATCTGGCTAATAGCTGCTAATAGACCTATCTTCCAGATACTTGTCCTAACCTCTTTTAAACTCAGCTATACTGCTGGCCTTGGCCACCTCCCCTGGCAGTAAATTCCACAACCTAATTGTACGCTGAGTGAAAAAATACTCTTTTGTCTGTTTTTACTCTGCCACCTGTGAGTTACATGGTGTGTCCCCTAGTTTCCCCTAGGAAATAATATGTTTCCTTCATTCTCAGGTTATGCTGATAGGAAAGTAGAGTTCAGGGATTGGCTGCCTTCTCTATAAGAGTGAAGTGCACTCTAGGCCCTTTTTACACAGGCAGGGGTGGGTGGGGGGATGGGGGGGTGCCCGTTTCCATGGGCGCACACCCACCTCCACCCATCTCCACCCATGGAGCCTCCTCCAGTTTGCCAGTAGGTGATGGGTGCAGGTGGGTGTTGAGCGGGATGGTGCATGCACTGCCACCCACTGTCTGTGCTGTTTGCACAGATGAACACCCATCCCCCCACCCACCACCATGGCGTGTACACAGACGTGCCCCCACACACACATCGCATACCTGCCTGCACACCCAGTGGGGGTGGGGGGTGTCCGTGTAAAAATGGCCTATGAGAAGACAGAGGCAAGATGGCTGCCATAACAGTATGTACTTAACTGGCTCTTCGTTGTTGCTCAGTAAACACAGTTATTCAGACCCAACTGTGCCTGTGTGGATTCCCAACTTTTGTCTTTGTACTTTTAGACCCCATGTTAAAGCAAATTTGAGAAATGTAAAATGTGTTGAGCGTAGTTGGTCTGGTGAGCAAGAAACCAAGTCTAGGAATCTCTTGCATAAAAGTCCTCTTGGCTGACCAGTGTTGTTATTGTTGTCCTTGGTTGGTCATGCTCCACCGCAGTAGTTTGTCTCACTGAGTGCAGCCACACGAGATGCCTTCGGTAGGCTACCATGCTTTGGGCATCCTTAACCCACTCTGAGTAGCCGGACCACGCAATGCAATGCATTGTGTGGCCGGCAGCCGCCAAATCTTCCCTCCGCCACGTGGCGGGGTGAGCAGCTGGCTGCTACATGATATGTCCTCGGAAAAAGGCCGAGGATGCATTCCATAGCAATAGCAGCCTTACCCCAAATGGAGTAAGGCTGCCCAAGGTGTGGTAGCCCATGTGCCTGGGCCCCTTCTGCCCTGCCATGTAGTGAGCTCTGTGGTGGGGGTTTGAGCAGCAGGCGATTTTGTCTGTCACACGCAGCCATGTCATGGTCAGGGGTGGGATTTTGGTCTGGCCAGGGGAGGGAGGTGGGGTAGAGCCTGGTGCCCACTTGTGTGGCCAGCACCTCAGCCCGCCCTGGCCATGGCAGGAGATTGGTGATCGGAGAGTGGCCTGCCTGGCTGTCCCACGAGGGGTCTGTCCCATTCCCCACGCTGGCCACACAGTGGGTGCTTACAAATGTGATGGCACTGCCATTATCCCTTACAAACGTGGAAGTGGGGGAGGGAGTGACGTGCAACCACCCTGCCACACCCCCACACTGCTACCATCAGCCAACCCCCCTGCCATGATGGACAGCCATGGCTGCCCGTTACAGGCAATAGGCAATACTCCTCTTCCAGCCGGGAGAAGTCAGAGCTGGAAACAAACGTTCCTGCCTGGTTCACCCACTCTGGTCTGGCTGGGTGGTAGCTGAGCACAGACTGTGGGTCTGCTTTGATCCAGGCCCACATTTTCGGCCCAGCCGTCACTCCAGGCCGGGTTGGGACTAGGCTAGGGTTGCCACCTATGAAAATGTTTAAGGAACACTTATGAAAAATATATGTTGCCGGGCCTGCATTGGCATCTGACACCAATGCAGGCCCTGCAACATGTATTTTCATAAGTGTTCCTTAAAACTGTGCATAGGTGGCAACCCTATGCCAGGCCCACATCTGGTGGGCCCGGAACAAATGTGTCATCGTGACACTGGCCCAGCTGGAACAAAGCAGGGCCTGCAGGGCCAGCATCATGTCTGTAAACCCCCCGCGTGTGACGGCTGTGCTTTCCCACCACGGGGACGCACGATGATCAGGCCCTCCGCAGCTCGTGTGGCTGCACCCAACGTATTGCTTCAGCAGCATAGGGAGATTTGACAAACGCACTTTCCTGAGATGAAGAGTACAGTATGCAGATACAATGGAAAAGGCCATAGAATCATTGTATCTTAGAGCTGGGTGGGACCTCAAAGCCCATCTAGTCCAACCCCCTGCTCAATGCAGGAAATCCACAGCTACAGCATCCCTGACAGATGGCCGTCCAGCCTCTCTGTTTGACAAACAGAGGTGGCTGGACAAATACATTATCTGTGTGTTCATAACCGCTTGTAGGAAAGAGGTGCAAATATGCTGCTAAAAAATGCTGCTGAAAAAATGCAATAATCAAACCTTGTTTTTTGATGTTGAAACTGAGGTCGCATTCACACAAGATACTTAGCATGTGGGAGAAAACTCACTCTCTCCTTGTTTGTGAACATGTGCAAGGTTTAGGTCACAGATTGCACCAGGTGTAATGTCGGCAAGTCTCCAAAGTTAAGCCAGAAAAGTAAGGTTTGACATTCATGCTAAATCCATCACCTGCATTTCCCATGCATAATTGAAGTGATTAATCCGCTATCAGCACGAATGGTTGCAAGAGGAGAATAGAGGTGATTTCCCCCTCAGGAATGAATCCACCACTGCCTGCCTGGTGGAGATAGTGCATTGTCGATAAGAACTGCATAATAATAGGACACCTCTTAGCACAGGAGGGAATGTGGGAACAATTAAAATGCAGGAATGCAAACTCAAGCAATAAAGAATACAGGCAGAAGAAGAGTATCTTGTGAATGCAGCCTAAGGTTTTGCCAGCTGACCCTAAAGAGCCACCGGAACGTTTTCCCCCTATAAAAGAGGATGCCAGTTCTCTAGGAAATTTTTTTTTTTGCTTCTCGTGCAAATTAGGAAACTGCCTTGAAGACCAGTCTAGCAGAGTTATCAGTACTTGATTTTCCTCCTCACCACTTTCTATTGTTCACTTGTATAAGAGCAGACTCTAGAGAACCAGGCCTGTGTTCTGCTCCGCTGTCCTTCTGTGAGGCACTGCTTCTACCTCACACATAATGCTACTGGGAGTGGCTGCTGCTTGTCCATTCCCCAATGGGTGAAAACAGACATGACGCTAACGCCACTTTATCACCCCTTTAACATTTCTTATGCATGTTGCAGGGCTGCATAGGGCTCCAATACAGCCCTGCAACATGTATAAGAAATGTTGAAGTGGCGTTAGCGTCATGTCTGTTTTCACCCAATGTCTCCCCAGCACAGGCATCGGCCTGAAGCCACAAACGTATGCAGGCAGCGTGAATCTCTGGTACTTTAGCAGCAGCATAAATGTCATTGAAATGAATGGTGCTAACAACGCTGCTAAACAGCCAGCATCTCACCCCCTTAGTTTGTTGTACTGTTGCCATATTGATCCAAGATATAAGAAGAAAAATACCTTTTATTGGTCCAACTTCTGCTGGGGTGGGTACGCAAGCTTCTGAGCTGCACAGAGCTCTTCTTCAGGAGGGAATGAGAAGATTAGAACTGAATCTGAGGGAGCTAAACACAAGAAGGTTAGGTTTGGGTAGGATGTGAATGGGGCCATTAGAGACGGGCATGAAGTGGGCAACTAGCACATCAAATGGTAGCAAGGGCAATAAATGCAAATTCAGCAACATGTCCATCAGAGATTATAGGTATCTATCTGTGGGAGCTAGGAGTCTGTGGACATTTTTTAAAATGCACCCTCACTAATTTGGCCTGATGCATTTCTCTAAGCCACCCTGAAAGCTGATGATAAATGCCTTCACGTTCATAGTGGCTGCATTAAACCAGATAGATCAAGCAGTTTGCATCTCTGATCAATGTCTAAACCAGTTCAGAGCTCTCCTTCAAAATACAAGTCATACAAAAATACAAGTCATAACCCCCAATCAACTTTTCATGGCCAGGAGAAGAGTGATAGCATTTTAATACATTCATCTGCTGTTTGTTTTTTTGCTGTTGTTGTTTTTGTTTTTTTTTAAGCAAAGAAACTAAAAATGTGTTCAGCAAAGTGTGATTTAACTAGAATGATCTTCAAGCTTCACAGGGCCAGTCCTTTACAAATGCTAATCCTTATTCAGTTACCCTGACAAGTTCTAACAGGCTAGTAAAAGGCCCTTGGAAGGGGGGATATGTTTAATTTACGCACTGAGATTATCATGCTGTGAATAAAGGCACTTTTATTAATAGTTACCTCTCTGCCATGATTTCAATTTAAGCAGCTGGGAGTGTTAGTCTCTGCTCTTCATTAATTGTCTTGGATCCTTCAGGGTAAAAGCTCTTGATGCGTGTGATGTAATGGTATAAAAAGTTGGCTTCTGCTTAGCCTTCCACCCACAAGATCTAAATATGGAGCATGGCAAATCTCTTCAAATTCCAGAGAGAGGCTACGCTCAGGACGTGCTGCAGCCTTGAGCACCATTTGATTGCACCACACAACACAATTGTGTGCTCGTGCTCGCTCTCTTTTTTATAACTAGGATAATAAATATGACTCAGATGCACATGTTGTCTATGTAAGCACTTGAGGTTGGCTATCACTTTATGGCACTGGGACGAGGCCAAGCCAAATAAAAATTGTTTTGAGTAAATATTACATTTCTAGAGCATGAATAAGTTTTCTCTACAGCCAGATTGTCGCTAATGGGAATAAAAGGGAAGGGGAAAAATGGGAATGGGGAGAGTGATAGCTAAATCATCCAGCTAAATGCAGACAGTCTGCAGCTAGACCGGTTGTTTCAACTTGTTTGTGGTGTAATATCATGGCTAATTCTTAACAGGTCTCAGCAAGGCCATGAGGAGAAGGCATAAAAATAGCAAGTACAGTTCAGGTAGCTTCCCTCCTTTGTGCATTTTGTGCTCTCTAGCGGAACCTCAAGTAGCACTAGAGGAGGCAGGAATCTTATAAAGACGTATACGTGGTTGTGTGAAGCATATGTGTTCATGGAATTGTAAGGTTACAATTCTAGTCCTCAAGGGCCAACTAGTCAGGCCCATCAGAATCACTGGGACTATTCGTATGCTTAAAGCTAAGAAAGCTTATCAATCTTCTTATGATACTTATGAAGGGTGGGGTTTTCAAAGCACCTGAATGAGTTGGGAGCACAAATCCCCCATTCACTTTCAGAAATACAGGACTTTCAATGCTGCTGTGGCCCATTCATGGGAAATTCTGCTTGCTTGGGGTAATTTGCTCCTATGTAAGTCTACCTCAGGGTTAGTTTTCCAGGGGAAGGGAGTACAGTGAGCTGGTCCTATCTACAGGTTAAATTGTGGTAACTGTCAGTGAGTGGTAATTTAACCCCTGGGGGGAGGGGACTCGCAAACCACTGAACCCGGAGGTGCCTAATCCTTTGTTAGCAAAGTACTTGAAGAGACCAAATAAGGCAATGGGAGTCCAAAATCCTGGATTGCATTCCATTAGTTTGCTAGGTGATAATCAGGGCTTGTTCATACCCAGCAGAAAGATTATCACAGAGTAAAGCACTCCACAGATATCTACTCCAGGGCATACACACAACCCCTGCATTCTGTGGTAGTTCTACTCCAATGTGAAGGTAGAACATACCCTGATTCAACAGGGGTAGTTTTAACTCTGTCGCAATGGGTGAATTAATACCTGGTGATAAGCATAAAGTTGTATAAACATTTGGATAGTTAATTTACCATAGGATGAAAGACAGTTATTCCAGGGCAACCACCTCTTGTGAACAAATCCTCCATTTCCTCATTAGTTAGGTGTAATACCTTCCCATCAAAAATAACACGGGGGGGGGGGGGCTTAATTAACATTTGTAAAAAGCGCTTTGAGAGCCTTTCATAGCAAGTGTGAAAGAAGCACAAAATGCTGTTGCTTTTTAAAAAATATATCCGAACAAAATATATTGGTGGCATATGCAGAAGACAAAGAAATACAATCAGTAAATACCTGATAATAGAATAAATTTGTTACATAAATATTCCTCCAGTCCCTCAAAAGGTAAAATTCAGTTACAGCTAGTAGGATAAGAGACTAGTTGACTGTTCACACATTGTCTGTATGGTAATTCTGAAAATGGCATAGTCTCTCGTGCTGTGACCTATTGCAGAAATGGATCCATTCACTTTGTTGCATTTTGGAAAGTGTCTTTTCCATGCCCGTCCTGCTTTAAGCAGACGTCTGCTGTGCAGCAGAGATAAAACTCTGACCTAGGTTTTTAAGGAAGTGTTGTGACGGGGGGGGAATTGGAACAAGTTCCGAGTCAAACCGTGTGAGAGAAATTTGAGAAAGTGCTGTAAAATCTTAATTTACAAGGTTAGAACATGTTAGTAGGGTGGGGTCAATAGGACTCGTTGTCCTAATGGCACAGGTGTCTTTAGTAGAACAATTTAAAGTTGATTCTTAACACTGCAGAATGGAATTTAATTTACAAATAAAAATGGTTTTTATGAAGTTTGCAGGACTTCAGCAATTACAATCCCACTGCCAGCAAAAAAGTCCCCTCTAGGGACTAGTGCCGAGAATGGAGGCCTACTTGCCATGCTCTTAAAGCAGCAGGAGCTTAGCAATAAGTATTTTCCATGCATGAAAATGCTGCCAATGATCAGTTTCTGCCAGTATAACAGACCAAAGATCCTACTGGGAGCCAAAGACTCTGTTCCCTTGGTAATATATTTTGTGACTTGAAGAAACTTTTAAAAACACAAGAAAGTGTTTAAATAGTAGAGCTTCCAAAGTGTTAGTTATAGTTAGTAAACCCTCATTGATCTTTCAAGGAAATGCTAGTGAAAAATAACAGTGCAGATGTTGGATGAATTAATAAAGCCAGAAGATTGAGCCCTGTTTTTGAATATGACCTATTTTGAAATTTTTTATCCATGCTTGGGAGTCCAGAGACCCTCTTATAACACGTTAGTACCAAAATGTGACTGCCTAACTGTGCTTTTACTCTAGCTTAAGCAGTGGGGGTTTGAAAACTGGATCCCAGGAGCTCTTTTCTAGAGCAATAGTACCAACTGTTCACACTCCCCTTTGCTGTTTTGGTCCTACATCACTGGTGCTGGCTCGGTGATGTTCAGCCCAGGATTAATTAGAGCAGACTGAAGGTATCTTCCGCAGCCTGAGATCAGCCAGGCATTAAGGGAGAACTGGCCAGGATCCCTTTGACTAGTCATAGAACATGTGATCATCTAGATTGACCCCTGTACATGACAGGCCACCAACTTCCATCCTAAAACAGCAGCACTAACATAGACGACAAAACCCATACGCACAGAGTAATGTGTTATTGGCAGAGAGTACAAAGAACCAAGGTGCACCAATTCCTGAGACCCCCTTCAGTGGCAGAGAATACATTTGAGATATGTCCAGATGACTGGGAGCGTATGTGAATATCTAGGAGCAGCCACAGCAGATCTAGATGTAGGCCTGGACCCAGCAGGTTTGGGATTGCTCTACATCACCAAAGTGGTGGCGTACCAGTACCACAGAATGAAGGCCACTGCTTCTAGTATCTTCTGAAGTCAAAAGCTTTTTGCTGACATTAACTAAGCCTCATCAGCTTTACTTCACCAAAATCCTAGTGATTGCATAGCTGTGCTGATGATAGAATCTGACCCAAACTCCTCTAGAACTGTACAGATAGTCAGCAAATAGACGACAGTTTCTTAAAGAATGCAGAGCTTTGCAGCAAGAGGCTTTTCTTATTGCACCACTTGGATCCACTGATCTTGAAAACCAAACAAGGGAAGAGGAAGGAATGTGTGCACAACCCACTGGTGCATTTGTTGCTACCGCCCTTTTAACCTAAACTGGCAGGTTCCGATCTGTAGGTGAGCAAATGCCATCAAGGAATCACAGTAGCTTTGATTATCTGTTTCTGGAGTTCTGAGATCTCTGCTCCTTTGGTTGCTAAGTCAGCAGAGAGTTAGGCTGGCTGTGCCAACAAGAGAATGCTATGGAACTAATGCCACCCTTGGACACTGAAATCATGTAAAGACAGAGATTGTCTGCACCAGAAAGTTGGAATGGCTGTAAAAGGCTGGGCAAACCCCCACATTTTGTTTGAGTAGCTTATTACCACAATGCAGGACTAGGGGTAATTTCGACGTTACAGGACCACGATCAACCACAGTGAATCCCTTGTGGTGGCCGTTTGCCCCATAATGTCTATTTGCTCCCTGCCAGATGTTCACCACGGTGAATATCTGGCGTGAATCAAATTGACCACGATTCTGGACCTCCGGGCGGCCAGAGGTCCAGAATTGTGGTGGGATCGGGTCCCAACCATGATCACGGTGGCCACGATCCGGGATGGGCCAAAAGTAACATCTATTACATTGGCCCATCCCAGATCGTGGTCCAGACTGCAATACAGGATCTCCCGGAAGGCGGGAGGCCAGGGTGTGTGTGTGGCAAGGCTGTGCGGCCGCATGTCGCAAAGCCCCGCTCCCTCCCCAATCCCCCTCTGGAATCAGGCTGGCACATCTAAAGGACGGACGGCCTGATTCCTGAATGCCCATTGTCCCCATAGCCTTTTATTTAATTAATTAATTTGTTTAAACTTATAGATCACCTTTTCTAAATGGCTTAGGATGGCTTACAATTGATTTTTAAAAAAAACCCTGAAACATATATTTTAAACCCCCAATTCCCTCCCCAGGAACCCTACCCCTAAAACCCCCTCTGAAAACTTCCCTAACCCCCTCCCCCTGACCTACAACCGCACATGACCTCCCAAACCAACCCCAGTCCCAGGGGAGGTCATGGGACTGCCTCCCAACCTCTTCCCCCAAGTCCATACCTCTCCTCTCAGCGGGGGCGGGGGATCGCACTCCTTGCCACCCTCTTCCCCCATGCCCTTACCACCCCTCTCACCGGGAAACCAAGGCACTCCTTCCCACCCTCTACCCACATACCCGTATCTTTCCCCCTCTCACAGGGGGTCACGCTCTAGTCCCCCTGGCTCCCCCTTCCTCCCATTTTACACAAGTTTCTCAAAATCAACAGAGAAAGCACCTTGACTTAAACTAGTGCAACTTTCTCCTAAGACTACTTGCATGACAAAAATCTATTTCTCTTCCACACGACATTCTCCGGTTGACCATTCCCCTGACTTAGAGCTTAATAAGCATTGACTGGCACCAGCCACAGAAGCTGCATCCTTGGGTTCCACTGATAATTGATCCAGCAACCTGCATTGCTTGAGAATGGTGCTAAACAAGACTCCCAGGAGCAGCATCACAGAGATCTGTGCCTTTGCCTTTAAGGAGTGTTCCCTGTAGCACAGCACTTGGCTGCTAAGACTTCCTTGACCCTGGCATTTTTACTTTATCTTTCATATGAATTTTTGTTTTATTGCTGGCCCTCACCGAATATTTATGTGAGGTCCAGTGGACTGTGTGCTGGAGTTAGAGCTGGGAGTCCTGAGTTTAAATTATTGTTACAATTAATATTTTCTATAGCACTTTCATTGTTCAGCATGCTTTACAGTCCTTATCTTGTTCAGCCTCACAATAGCCCTGTGGGGTAGGCCATAAATCCCAGCCTCACTGTGTGGCCTTTGGTAAGATGCTAGGTGTTTTTAAATTAGCAAGGCGGGGGTGGGTAGCACAGCTGTGGAGTGGAGTGTGTGGGGAGGGATTCTAACGGGGGGCTCCCAACACAGCTGCCACAGCAGCCACCATGCATTCGCCCTGCCACAGATCATGGGGGATGGGGAAGCATGCCGGGCTGGCCTTTGAAATTGACACATCCCGGGCGTGAGCACTGGAGAATCAGGCTCTCCAGCGCTCACTGCCAGTTTCTGTGACTTGCAAAGTCCGTGTCCCCTGCCCAGATTGCGGGGGACCTGCCTTCTGGCATGGGTGGCTGCCCCCGTTCATATGGGATGGGGATGTGTGGGTGCCTGTTGCCGCACACTTTGGGCTTCCCTGCACAGTACACTCTGGATTTCTCAAAGTGGGTGCAGTGTGGCTCATGGAAGTGTGCATCCCCCCACGCTATGGGCAGTTGGATGAGTGGTTCCTGGGTGGCCATGCAGGTTAGCATCTCATTTAAAAACACCCACTGTTTCCCAGCCTCAGTTTCCTCTGTAAAATGGGGTAGTTCATTGTCAAGCCTGGCCAGCTGGATGGTGGCAAGGTTGTCCGCTCCTTAGCGCTCTGAGAGTCGCCTTCCCCTACTAGCAGCATTAAGTAAGAGTGGGTGGCACACGCTCAACTGGTGTATTTTATTTTGACTTTCTGAGCAACCTGTTGGGGGAGAAATACAGGTTATAATGTTATTGTATGGCATTAAGCAATATGGAGGGCTTTGAGAGCCATGTGTGGTTGGTAGAGTGGTGTCTGCTGCCATCTGGGCAGATTATAGTGACTAGTGAAAGCATCTGCAGATACCACCAAGCTACAAGCCCGCACCCCATGGTGGTAACTGACACTTGACAACCTAGTTTTCATCTTATGAGCCAGCGGAGAATAGCATTTGAAATCCACCTGCAATGTCTACATCTTTCACAGAAGAGAGCATTTGAGGATTCTGAATTTTGGAGTGTGCAATATTCAAACAACCAGACTAGCGGGACTTGGAAGCTCAAGTCGAAGGTCACTTTTCCCTAGATTTGCATAGATTTTGTGTGTGATCCTTTCCTTGCTAAAATATCTATTCTGTGATGCAAGTATAGTACATATTTCATAAAATTTTTGCTGATTTCTAAAATGAAAACACACTCATATATCACATCTGCTCTGCGGAGGAAACAGAATCTGCTCAGAATTCAGAACATTGCTGGTGTATGTTTCATAGTACAAATCTGCCACCTAGTGTACAGTCTCGGAGATGCACTTTTAAAAGTTCTGACGAGATGTTTTGTTTAATAAAGCCTTTACTGTGGCAGTATCTCAAAGTAGTAGGTTGGGTATTGATGGGCAGGAGATGAAAAGACACTGGAAGCAAACAGAAAACTGTGAGAGTGCTAGCCAGATAATGCAGGTTCATGATACATCAAAAATAGCTGTAATGTAACAGCCCACTAGAGTACATTTAGCAGTTTCTAGGGGTGTTAACAGACATCATGCTGGCTTGGTTTGGCCCACTTTGGCTAACGCGATGCCTGAATGTTTGTTCTGGACCCGCCAGATGTGGGTCCAGAACAAACTCTGCCAGGGTGGAGACTGAGCTGGAAATGTGGGCCCGGAACAAAGCAGGCTCACAGTCCACACAGCCAGTTATTATTATTATTATTATTAACAAACATTTATATAGCGCCAGCAGTGTACCTGGCACTTTACAAAGTAATAAAATAGACACTGTCCCTGCTCCTAGGGCTTACAATCTGAGAGACAGGAGCTGGGGGAGAGACTTAGGAAGGGGAACAGAGGGAGAGACAAGGGGTCTAACATTCATGAAGATGCGAGGTCTCAAGTGCACGTACTTGGCTTGGTTACGATGAGAATGACAGCAGGCAGGTCCATGTTGCAAGGATAAGGGAGTTGCAGCCCATCTGGGTGAGAGTATATAATAATATTTATATAATAATATTTATTGTGACTAGCTTTCACCATGGTCAAATACAAGCAATTATGACAATTATAACAATTATGATAATAATAAAAAGAAAACTCTATACATAAATTATATATATCATAGTTCAATAATTCAATTTAAAAAAGATAAAACTCCCACAGGACAAAAACACATAAAACAATACTTATTTAGTCAGACATTACTCTGATAGGCACCAGACACAGCCCTTCTATCCTTGCCAAAGGGCCTCCCCCCTGTTATCACAATAGGGCTACGATGTAAGCAATTGTCTTACCCTTAAGTCCCAAATAGCCATAACTCAGTCCATCAATCCACCATCTCTTTCCATGCTTTAATAGCAAGAAGAGCGAAGGTAGCCACCCACCCCATTTCCATCTCCGATTGTGTAGTTAATAATTTTCTAATCCTTTGATCGGAAGTAAGATAAACTTTCCCTCTCAGTAGTGGGGCAATCCATAAATCCCTTATATTGGTATAGAAAACACAATAAAACAGAACATGCGGTAAATCTTCTATATTCAGATTGTTACATGAATAAAGTCGACAAGAGAGCGGCGTACCCTTGTATCGACCCAGGGTAACAGCTGAATGGAATAACTGGAAGCGCAAAAGAGTAAAACATCTGTGCAGACTCAGGTCCCTGATCTTATCTAGGTAACTCTCGAATCTATGAACTTCTTTCAGATGTGAATACCATGGCGCAGCTTTCCAGGTTGCTGCCACTGCTATATCCTCTTACCCAGCTATATCTGCAGCTCTAGAAGAGAACAAACTCCTTTGCTGAGTTACGTCCTTCCTCCCAAAGCAAATAAAAGATAGGCCCATAGCCCTTAAATGGGATAGAACCCCGGAAAGCCAGGGGTACTGTCACGCCCCTTCATTAGACAGCTCTTCCAGTAGACATTGAGCCGCCAGGGTAGAACCGTTCCATGTACATAACTTAGACCAGTAACAGAGACAGGACTGTCTCCCAGTGCAAGCCACCGGGAGGGTACCTGTTTCAGCTTTCACTACCGCTCCTGATACACCTCACCACCACTGCCATCTTCCCTCTGTCCCAGTAGGGATGGTGAGTGGAGGTGATGCCCCCGCTGTGCTGGTGGGTGGCTCACCAGGCTGCTGGGGGTGGGGGCTGGGGGTGCACTGCTGAGGGAGGTTCTGGTGGGGGAGCTCTGGATTGGGGGTGGGAGCTTCACTGTGCCCCTCCCTACTATTGAGAGTCACCAGTCCACCTCTGCCTCCAGTTTTTATGCGACTCTTAGCACTTTTATACATTTTTCAATTGGTCCCTGGGAAGGAAAAGGTTCCCCACCTCTGATATAGCACTTTCAGCATCCTTCTTACAAGCTCTAAGACCAGTGAATAAGAGAAAAAATTACATGGAAAAATCCTTAAAATCCCCAATTCCCAGTGGCATCAGGTAAATTCAAAGGGGCTAACACTGTTTTCCCCTTTCAAAAACACTAAATCCACACAGGACTGCATGCAAACGTCAAGGCAAGCATTTTTGAAGTGTTCGCTCTGCAGCAAAAAGATTGAATAGTAGAAAGACAGAAGGTGAAAACAGACATGACGCTAACCACCCTTTAACCACCCTTGGTGGTTATTTATGCATGTTGCAGGGCTGTATTGGTACCCTATGCAACCCTGCAACATGCATAAATGACCACCAAGGGTGGTTAAAGGGTGGTTAGTGTCATGTCTGTTTTCACCCAGAGTTCAACAGAAAGTTTCTCAGGCATCAGATCACTCAGGAAGAGGTATCGCAATAAAATCTATTTTTATTAATATCTTACGTTGTCCTGCCATGAAGAAAGGAAGATAGAAGAAAGCTAGGCCCAAAGGCTGTGAAAGGAGCAGACTTGGTGACTGTATTGAGAGCTATGCTGGGAACAGCAGCATGGAGCAGCATGGAAGAGGGAGAAAAGAGGCCAGGGATTGTCCTGTTTCAGTATTGTCAGAGATTGTGATGAGACAAAAGACAGTCCTAATTCAGGTATTTTCCAACCCAACAGTCAACATCCTGCCATCCAGGGACAATTGAGTACTCTAGCCCCAGTAAGGACAGAAACCATTAGCAAGACTGTTGAAGCACAGCTCCTCCACCCAGGAGATCCCTAGAACCATTCATTCCTGATGAGGTCCATCTCAAAGTCAGGAGAGAACAATGTGCCAGGAAGATTTTAATGTGCTCAGAGGGTTGGGAGCTGGGAGACTCACCTTTTTCTCTACAACAATTGGGCACCAAAAGAACTACTGTTAAGCCTCAACGATCCATAAACAATGGAAAAGGACTCTCTCTGCAAAAGAAGAGTGACATCACCTCTTTCCCACAGACCCTCCTGCAGATCTTTTTGTGAAGCAAGCACCTCAGCCCCTTCACCTCCACATTTTTAGCAGCAGAACCTAAAAGGTATATAAGGACTGGTTCGAACAGATGGGACTTTGAATGACGGCTTGTGGTCACTAGCATCAGCAGTGAACCACGTGGTGTCATTCCCTTCCTGACATTGCACACATGAATCACACTCTCATCGTACCCTAGCAGCCCATCTCTCCAGCTTCACCTGGGCCCCCCTTTCAGCCTTCCTGAACCAACACCTGCACAGACTCCAGCTTGTGCCACTGGACACGTAAGAAATATTATTGTGTAGGGCTACTCCTGCTTAGGTGTGGGTAGCGTTGTTACCTGCCAAGACTAGGAAAACAGTACTTGTGTTTTTCTTTTTTTCTAATAAAATTATACTTGAAATTAAAGTGGGTTGAACTTAAAGGCAATCTTCGATCCTGCTCAGCTATCACTGCTCATCGTGCTCATTATTGTGGTTGGACCTTCCCCAGTCCATTGTGAACAATAATTGAGTGAAGCTACAGAGGGACAAAACTCAAAGGAGCTATCACAAGAAATAGCACCACTATAAGACAATATAAGGTCACATGAAAATAAATATTTTTGAGGTGTTCACGCTGCTACAAAAATATTAAATATAAGAAGTCTGCAAGTAAAGCTTTTGGAAAAACTTTAAAATTCTGTTTGCATTTTTCTCTGTTAGACTCAGACAACGCACAAAATATCTAAGGCAAATATCTGATATCCATACTAAATACAAACAAATACAAACAATTATGTATATATAATGTATATATAATAATAAAATGTCAAAAAAGTATACGGCTGTTTTTACACATGACAAAAATGCAGCCTTGTGAGGGTCACATCTGGTGGGTCTTGCAAGGCTGCAAGATATTGCTACATAAAAGGGGAATAGTGCGTTCACACATTACAAAACTCCAGCATTTATAACACCCGGTATCATCTCAAGCATTTATAAGAACCCATTTTTGTTATGTGTAAAAGCAGCTTGAAATATATCCAAAAAATACATTCAGTCAACACACAAAATAGCCAAACCAGAGAGAGAGAGAGAGAGTTTGGTTTAAAAACATCCACAAATATATATTAAAAATATTCAAACCACCAAATATTTAAAAAGCCTTAAAAATAAATACAAAATAAAATAAAAAATCTATCACTCAGAGAGGGGGCACAATTAAGAGGGGCTGTACCGTAGTGAAGAACAGTACTCTCCAGTCCTCAGGTACAATGGATTGACCTGACTACCACAGAATAGCCAGAGCGGTGTGCACCAGGGATGCGGTTTCCTGTCCCATGCCAGAGCCTGGAATGGACCCACTGAAGAGCTAATATATGTATAACTATTGATTGCACAGCACCAGTTACATTTTCTTGTGTTATATAAATAAACAAATAAATAATAATATTTGATCTGTAGTGGGAAGGGAACCCCTTGAGCCAGTGATACTGTGAGGTCTGTTTCTGTGGACAAAATATAGCTGGCAATATTTGGTTCGTTCAGTGTGCTTCGCTTGCATGAAGTTCTTCCCCTTGTGGATTCGTTGACTGAACAGAGATGCTCACTCGGTGCTTACTCCAAAATAAATTCTCTGCCTTGACCTATCCTAACATCCTGGAGGGAAAGTGACTTTGAGAACATGATTTGAAGCATGTTTTCTTTTAAACAGGATCTCTCCAAGCAACATGCCAAACATGTCAGTTCTGCTGCCCTTTCACCCAGTGAAACTCTGCACCCTGTAGCCAGGGAGGGGGAACCTGCTCAGCCAGCTTATAGATATGGTCTATAATTAACCAAACCAGCAGAACACCGAGCTGCAACAGTCTGCGCGGCTGTTTGTATTTGACTGGAGAATGTAAAGAATGCCAGTGATGCAACTGGATCTCATAAGGGTAAAACTATCTTTCCTATGAGAGGAGTTAACATAAACCCCCTGTAGGAAGAGCGTGGCGTGCAATAAGAGTCAGCCAAGCCAGATCAGATTTTAAATAAAACAGAAAACATGGCAGTGCCATCTCAGTGAAAAATAAATAGGCTCTCTCTTGGGGTTTATGCTGATAAAGGCAGGCTGGGAAACATGTCTCATTGCAGTGTGTTTTTCATGTCCACTGAGAGATAAACACACACTGGGGTTTGTAACCCCAACCTACCAGAACACAATTTGCCCTGCAGAGAGAACCATTGGGAGAAATTTGGGGCCTCATTACATCCTTGTAGCTGGGTGCTCCCTACCTCCCAACCCTTCTTCAAAGGTTTTTAAATCAATTTCTGGAGGCCATGCAGGTGCTTCATTTGTACATGTATAACTTGCAATTATTACTTTATTTGTCATATTTTAGTGTATATTAAGGGAAATTCTTATAGTTTTTCCCTCCTCTCATCCATGCTTGGCTCCCTGATACAACTGTATCCTCATTTCTCTCCTCTTATTAGGTATACCTGCAGATACTTTGGGGGAAATTTATCACGCTGGACTCGGACGCACACTCGTGGTTAGGATTTTTTCTAGCAACTTTATTTTTTCCCAACCAGCATAGGGAATCCACACACAAACTCTATAGGTGCTGTACTCCTGGGAGAGTGAAATACCATGTGTAGTGTTTTTCCAGATCAGATACCATCTTTACTCTGCTTAGATATTTAACAGGATGGCAAACCTTTCTGAAATGAGACAACCAGTGTCACTCATGGAAGTGATGTGATATGACCACCTTTAATCCAAACAACTCAGATCCCAGGTGTAAAGGGTCAAAGCTTCAGCATAGGTATGTCTTGTACCTGAATTTTCAGCCATTTTAAAACATGTTTTACATGACACTTAATTTTAGTACAAATGAGGACAAAAACAACTTTGTGCTGTTCATGTCACCCTAAGGCTAAACACAAATAGATAAAAAGGGAAAGGTGATGTTCTACCTACATATAACCTGTTCAGACCTGACTAAAATAACAAGCACTCTTGTTTTGTACATGTACAAGAACTGGAAATATGTACGTTGTATATGGAAAATGGCATTTGTCTGCTCAACAAGCTGGTTTGCACAGGGAATAGATGTGCTTCACAAACCCAGCAGGCATTTTGTAGGAGGTAGGTAGAGTTTTGTCCCATAATATATTTTAATGTCTGCATAGTCTCAAAGAAATGGAGACAACGTAGTTCAAATGATTTAGGCCCTTTTCTAATGGGTGCGGGTGCATGGGGGTGCATTCCCATGGACCCCCACCCACCTCCACCCACTTCCATGCACGGAGCATCAGGCACTGGCGCACGCTGCTCCATGCGTGGGTGATGGGTGGAGGTGGGTGGAGCGCAGGAGCATGCATGCACCCCCACCCACTGGCTACGATGTTCCCACAGGTACCCACCGATCCCCCCCGCACCCACTGCGGCATTTGCACTGGTGCCCCCAGGGGGTGGGGAATCCATGTGAAAATGGCCATGGTCTCAGTGATACTCGGTTCTCTCCCTCCCAGCTTTCTCCACTGTAGTTGCAATCAACAAGCCTCTTACTCCAGAGTAGTCCCAACAAGACTACTCCAGAGTAAATTGTTGTGAATTGTAGCAAGTATCATTTGGGAGGGGGCATAACTTTAATCAACACCCTGTTATTGCTCTGGCCATTAATGTTAATCCTCTCTCATTACCTCTGTAGATCAGTTCAAGTGCATGGCTGTTAATAGACATTATGCTGGCCCAGTTTGACCCACTACAGCCCGCCTGGGCCAGTGTCTCACCCCACGCATCTGTTTCTGGGCTGCCAGATGTGGGCCCATTACAGACTCCGGCAGTGTAGGCAGCTGGCCCTGAAACTTGGGTTTGGAAGGAACCAGGCCCACAGTCTGGGCACAAGGAAAGCCCAGGCAGGCTATAGGGGGGCAAACCAAGCAGGCACAACTGTTTCTGCACCAAACGTCTGCTTGCAGAGACTGTGGGTGACTCTACATGTTATGTTAGCCACAGAGAAAATCCACCCTGTCGTAATCACACTGCAACGTCATCCCAGGGTGGAACACATGGAGAAATGTTCATGCGACATGTTCCATGTTTATTCTGCCACTCCATACACTGACCAGCAGGGGAAGCCCACTGGGTGGCAACATAAATAGGTGAAGCCCAAGCTCCCAGCTGCAAAGCAATCCTCCTCACTGGTGACATTGACCAGACAAAGCTCCCACTGCAAAAATAAGACTCCCTGTTGGTGAAATCAACAAGCACAAAGCCCCCAGCTGATGAGACTGACAAGTTTGGTGAACAGACATTCATTCCGTGACGTGTCTTCTAAGGATGGGCGAACAGAACCGAGTACGGAAATTCGGTTCGAAAATCAAGTTCGGTTCGGAAGTTCAGTTCAGTCGACCGAACTATTTGAGTTCGGTCTGAACTCCGAACTTCCAAACAGAGTTTGGAAATTCAAACCCCATTGAACTAAATGGAATATTATCTTATAGGGATGGGTGAACAGAACCGAGTTTGTAAATTTGGTTTGGTTCAAAAATTGAGTTCAGTTTGGTTCGGTCAACCGAACTGATCGAGTTCGGTCCGAACTCCGAACCACGTTCGCCCATCCCTAGTGTCTTCAGCTACCCTGGGAGTCTGCTGAGGCATTCCCCAGATTTGTTCCAGGGAACAAACTTCCACAAACCTGAGTTCCCTCCATGACTGACTAGCTCCCAGGTTTGTGTGTCCAAATGTAACACTTGCCCCCTTGTTAGGCAATTGGAACAATGGCAAGCGTTACATGTACAGACAGCCAGTGTCAGGCTCCTGCTTTAACCCTTACCTTCTGACTTTAAAAAAATTGCACTCGCTGTGTATTGGGGTCCATATGACCCCTATGGGAAAAACCCATTATAGGTGGGGTCTATTTATCCCCAAAATATAGTCTGTGTCCCAAAACCTTCAAACAAAGCCCTGGGAGCACACACACACACACACACACAGAAACACATGAAAGAGTCTGTTTTATGGGGATTGTTTTCACTCCCCAAATTTGCCCCAAAGGCAAATTCTCTCATGCAAATTACTGGCTGTGCCTTATAGTCAAACTTTACTAAGCACAGTTAAGTACACTTAGCACCTTTATAGCCTGCTATTTGCATTTCTTTTGTTGTTGCCTAGGATGCTTCAGGGCTTGTTTGCATTTCTTTGTTTGCCTAAGATTNGATTCTTGTCTCCACAAATTGACCCCAGAAGGGAAACATAATACTTGGCTGAAGAAATGAAATCTAACATTCTCAGACTTCTTGCCTCCACAAACTTGCCCCAGAAGGGAAACTTAAACTTAGGCTGAAGAAATGAAACCTAACATTACCTGAACAGCTGAGAAATGACACAGAAAATGTTTGTGTAAAACCAAATAGGAAAACTCCATTGACACCTTGTGTGTGTTTGCACCCTGGCACTTTTTTGGCCATTGGAGACAAACGATAAGAGATATCTGGCTGAAATTTGAGTATGTTATGGCCAGAGGTACCAGTGACAATGTGCTGCAAGCTCAACATTGTAGATCCAATACTTAGCATATTTTCATGGTTTTTTTCAGTTACGATACAAAGGCACAAAATAATAGCAGTGAAGGGGTTAATTTTCATTGCTGCTGCCAGTCTGAAATGGCCTTGAGTTCCATGTCCCCTTGCTATCCAAATCGTCCTTGAAAACTGTTTATTTTGGTTTATTTTAAGCTGGGATTGATTTAACCCCTGTTGAAATGCAGTGGCTTGGGGTCCATTTGACCCCAATAGGCAAACTCTATGGAAACCTGGGGTCCGTTTGAAAAATGCCACTTTTTTGTTTATAGGAGACAAATGGTAAGAGGTATTAGGCTGAAATTTTAGTATGTTATGCCCAGAAGTGCCGGTGACAATGTCCTAAAAGCTCAAACTTGAAGAGCTACTAATTAACATATTTTAATGTTTTTTGTACTCGCTGAGTCAGTTTAACCCCAAAACGGAAGGTAAGGGTTTTAAAGAAGTCTCCTGGGAAGGTATATGGGTATGTAGACGTATCTCCTCCCCATCTCCCCCTATCCACTATATTCTTTATATTTTGTATCACACTGGATTTTTCCAAGTTGACATCTCTGAAGGGTGCCTGCTAAGCACATCTTGTTCTTGTCATTTGCTCAACTCTGTTGTTGCAGTCGTTCTAAACTACAGTCTGAAGTACTAATCAAAACAAGAGGTGACTCCAACCTGCCAGGTCTGCTCACTGTTCTGTGCATCCCATCTAACACCAGTACTAATGTGACTCTACCCTGTTTTGTTTCATTGCTTCTCAAAAACAACCTCACTAAAGAGTCAAGACACCAACTGTAAATTCCTCATGATCAATAGGTTAACAAAACACATCCTGCATCATAAGGAACTGCAGTGTGCTACTGGCTGTTGAAACTTAAAACACACAATGGGATTTCAGCAGGGATGTGGTGAAATGTGCTCAGTTGCCATCTTAACTTTTGGCAGCAAACTTGTAGACTTTGAAGCAATTATTTACATTTTTTGGCAGAAATTTCTATTTTCATTTTACATTACTCAAAGTGGAAAAAGTCTTGGTCAGATTTTTTGCACATTTCCACAAAATACTTCTTTTTTTTTTTAGTCTCCTAAAATCTTAGATCGTCAAAGACAAATTTAGTCATTTGTGGTCCATTTTAGTTTTTAAAAAAACAACACAAATTAAATGGAAATAATTTTGCCTTAGTAAAAAATTCACTTTTGTGAACTATGCTTCTAATTTTTATTCTAATTTTCTGTGCAATTTTTTTTTACCAGCTTTAATATTTTGGCTGTTAGGACAAACCCTAACAAAATGGGGGACAGGACACTCTTTGTATGATCTAATTTAGGGCTCATTCACACAACACTCTTTTAGAGTGAGTAGTGATACAAACCCATGTTTTGAGGGTTGTGTGAAATCCTTGCCACCTCCTGTGCTTCCATTTGATGCAAACTGGTGGATCATTGGAAAATGCAGAAAAGTCAGCAGCTATGTAAATGCATTGCTACTGGGCAGTAGGCTCTCGAGCAGGGCCCTTTATCTTATTCTCTGTAAAGCGCCAGGTACATCGCTGGCGCTATATAAAAGCTAATAAATAAATAATAATAATAATAATTAATAATAATGTAAACACAGATTAAGGAACGAGTGGTGAGTTTGCAAGGGGGAGAGGTGTTGTGAGAATGAGCCCTTAGTGAATTTTGAAAACTGGGCTCTCCCAGAAACTGAGGACAAACAGTAGCTTATCAGGGATTTGGGGATCAGAAACACCTGTAGTCAATTTGAAAGCAATGAAAGGAGGGAATGACCTTACCGCAAAGTGTGAAAGAGGTGGCAACTCAGTCAAATTTAAATAAAGTGGGTTTGTTTCAGATTACCTTTCCTCTATTCAAATGCTGAAACTGGTGAAGGGAAAGTTGGGAAGGTCCAAGGAACAATCTGACATACTAGAGGTAGTTAAGCATCACTGGCTATGTGGCCGTGCAGTAACCAAGGTCTGTCAGATGAGGAGGCACCTGGGCGGGCACTTTCCTCTCGGGGGTGGCCCCACTAGGTGAATGAGTGAGGAAAGCGGTAAGCACATGGAGACAAATATAACTAAAATTTGGCAGATTAGGGGGAAGTTTTGTTATTTTTAACAATGAATAAAGTTAAAACTAGTGATTTTATCATGAATATTTTATTACTAACAATTGAGAAATTGTTGAAAGACCGACATTCTTACATATGACAACTTACATATGTCTAAACGTAACACAAGTTAGTATAGTATAGTTTATTTACGGTTATAGGCCAAAAAGATAACATGAGGTCAACTTCGTAACAATGAAACACGTGCAATAGGTCTGACAGAGGGTATTTTCAGACGTGACGGGGCCAATTGGCCCCGTCATGGAAACAAACCTTTGATTCCCCGCCAGGGCCACCACGTCACAGGCGAACAGTCGTGGTGGCGGCTCCCGTCAGGGAATTGGGGAGGGGGCGGGGCCACGCGGTGCAATGTGGGGCCGCACGGCCCCGCCCCCCCCACGCTCTCCTGCCGCCCACCCTCTGGGGAGACAGGTGGGAGCCGCAGCCAATGCGGCCGCAGCGCCTGCCTGAATTGACCACGGCCTGGAATCCCTGCGGGGATTCCGGGCCGTGGCTGCCATCCAGACGAGACGGCTTGGTTCATCACGGCGGGGAATCACATTCGCCACGCGACCAGCCCCGGCCCCGCAGGTTCAGCTGATCGCGTGGTGAATGTGATTCCCCGCTGCGATTGACCATGATGAACATCTGCGTGGGAACTTCCGTTCCCCCCATCAGATGTTACAGGATCACTTTCACCATGTGCAGATTCGCTGTGGTTGACTGTGATCTCG
>QEPC01010659.1:2384694-2415564 GCA_003113815.1 Sphenodon punctatus
ACATGGACCTGCCTGCTGTCATTCTCATCGTAACCAAGCCAAGTACGTGCACTTGAGACCTCGCATCTTCATGAATGTTAGACCCCTTGTCTCTCCCTCTGTTCCCCTTCCTAAGTCTCTCCCCCAGCTCCTGTCTCTCAGATTGTAAGCCCTAGGGGCAGGGACCGTGTCTATTTTATTACTTGTAAAGTGCCAGGTACACTGCTGGCGCTATATAAATGTTTGTTAATAATAATAATAATAATAGCTGAGAACTGTAACTTCATCACATGAATGAAATTGTTTGTTCAGACTTTGGCAGGTTTGGGACAGTGATAAGGGAGCAATTGATTTGCAAATTGACCTCCACACTGATCAGGGGACAGCCAGGCTAACTAAGGGGAGAGTCATTTGCAAAGCATCAGTGGGGACAATTAACTGGATTCTCCAGCCTGAAAAGCCAGGCAAACTCAAAGCATTAGAAAAGGAGGAGAGTTGCAGGGTCCTCCCTCCCCCAATTCCCTTGGAAGACAGCACAATGTATGCAAAGTCTATATCTCACCAGCACTTCGCCTGCAGGTGGAACGCCGAATGCCGATCTCAGGCTGTACTGTGCCGAGCGTGCTAGTACTGCTGTTGTCGGCTCAGAAATTTAAAAACACGGCCAGCCAGGGCTAGGTTAAATAGGGTGGCACTACACTTGAATGGGCGGGCACAGGCCACCCCTTGGTTACACCACCAGTGTTAGAAGAACCCCTACACCGGTGAGTTGACTCTAAGGTAGAGGTGGTAACAATAATAAAAACTTGAGAATTCTTTTCTGGAAAGATTTTTAATCAAGTTGGGGAAATGTTTTGTTGGAAATTTCTGAATTTTGCAAATTTTAAGCCAGATGAATTGCACAATTTTGGTTCAAATGAAATGTATTTTACACAAGTCAGTTCAAGGACAGGTTGGGGGGGCGGGGGACACATGACTTTCATTTTGAGCCTATGGGATTTTACTCTAAATTGATGTTTTCTGACTTAAAGACTTACTTTGTTAAAAAAAACAAAAAAAAAAACACAGAGAAGCAATCAAATTATACAAAACACTGGGGGAGGGGGGGAAGGTTTCTCATTTGAAGAGAGTTGTGAGGATGGGAGCAATCAAACGTTTTTTTCAAAATAGCCCTACTCATGCTTAGCATACAAACTGCCACTAGAGGGCAGCTTCAGACCATGATTTAAACCGTACCCTCCATAGAACCTGCAATTGGTACTGATGTTTCTGTCAACACTTCGAGCTCCCCACCTCTTTCCTTGCACTAGCCCATGGATTTTAGAGCAAGGAAACCTTTGTTGACTGATTCAGTGGGGTGGGAAGAAGACTGTTTTGTGGTGATAAAATAAGTCCACAAAAGCAGTCAAATTTGTTGAAAATTATTCTGAGACATAGGGTGTCTTTAGACATAACGTCAACGGGTGTCTGAATGTGTGTTTTGACCTTGATATGAACACTGGTGGCCCTGTGTTCACCATGTAGCACTGCGTGCTTAGACACACACATAAATAAAACCATAAAACAATAAAACCATAAAATACAATAAAAAGGAAGGCACAAACCAAACCGCCCCTTCCCCCCATCCCACCCTACACCCCATCTCCCTCACCAAAATCCAGGCGAAACAGTCAGGTTTTACAGATATGACAGAAGGAGGGAAGATCTGGGGCCACCCGGGCCTCCACCGGGAGGGAGTTCCACAGCCTAGGTGCAGCCACCGAGAACACCCTCTCCATGGTGGCCCCCCCAAGCCACACGGAGGACCTCGAGAAGGGCACCTGCGGACCGCAGAGGTCGCTCCAGAGCGCGGAGAGCGAGGTGGTCCCGCAGCGAAGTCAGGCCAAGGCTGTATAGGGCTTTATAGGTCAAAACCAATACCTTGAATTGGGCCCGGAAGACTCAAGGCAGCCAGTGCAGAGCCTGGAACACCAGTGTAATGTGCTCATAGCAACCCGTCCGTGTAAGATGGGTTGCAGCATTCTGCACTAGCTGCAGTCTCCGGACCATCATCATAGGTAACCCCATGTGAGTGCGTTGCAATAGTCCAATCTCGAGGTAATGAAAGCATGGATGATGGTGGCCAGGTCACTGTTGCAATAGTCCAATCTCGAGGTAATGAAAGCATGGATGATGGTGGCCAGGTCATTATCCGAAACATACGGCCGAAGCCATTGCACCAGATGTAATTGGCAAAATGCACTCCTCGCCACAGCCCCCAGCTGGAAATCCAGGTGAGCTTGTGCTTGATTTCAACTTGGGCTCCATCCCCCCGCACCTTGCATTGACCTTTCAGTCCCAAACCTCTTCCTCTATAGGTTGGGGGCAACACTGAAGCTGGGAAATGGAGGAGGTGAGGGGGCAGCGGCAGAGCTGGGGGGGAGCCCGAGGATTGGGAGAGCAGGGGCTGTGAGTGGGGATTGACGTGCAGCAGGAGACCTGGGGAGACAGGTAGGACTGTTACAGCAGCATGAACAGAGTGGCTGGAGACCTAAAGTGTTGCAGTCCTCATGCTGCTGCAACAGCCCTAGAACCCTCCCACCTCTCCTGCTGCCCCTCAGTCACCACACCCAGGCGATGCTCTCCAAGTCCTGGAATCAAGCACAATATGTGAGACTATACAATGTCTTTACTGCTTACATGGCTCACAAGTTAAAGCAGGAGCTTTAACATGCCATTTCCATTCTTTTTAGTGCATGATTTAATTTGCAAGAGCCTTAACTATTATTATAAACCTGAGAATTTTTTATTATCTAATGTCCTAGCTTTTAAAAGGGATTTATAATACAGAAAAAGGTTGCAATACAGAAAAACTCATTCTGCTGATGCATTAGGAACGTTAAGCAGCATAAAGTAAAATTTCTGATTTTCTAAGGCTCACCATGTACTAAAATGTGACTGCCCCTTGAGTGTAGGAAGTAATAACACAGGGAAAGCTAGCACCACCCTCCCCAAACATAAAAATGCAGATGGCACAGGGGCAAACCAAGCACTGCAAAAACCACATATAGGAAGGCAAACCTGGCACCCTCCCTGCAAAACATAAGAATGCACAGTTCACAGTGGTGATGGTGTTTTTTTAGCTGGGTGGCCCTTACCTCAGATGCTGCTGGGCCTGGGTCTTCTGGGGGGGGCGGGTAGTCAGAGCGAGGCAAGCTTAGGTTGATAGGCAGATGGAGGGAGCAGGTCTGGTGGGTCTCTCCTTGGATTGGGTGGTCGCTCCCTCCTCCCCTCCAGCAGCCATGATGTGGGGCAGAGGTGAGGGGACAGCCACAAGGAGAGGTGGGGGGCACAGGAAGGTAGAGGAAGAAACCCCCTCTCCTTCACACACACACACATTCTCTCTCCTTCTCATTCTCTCTCTCTCACACGCACACTTTCATTCCCTCACACAATTCAAACACACACACACTCAAACGAGAATGAGAGCAAGTGTGCAGGCCGGTGGGTGGGTAGGTGGCATGAGTTTCTTCCCCCCACCCCTGCCGAGACTCCTGGCAAAGGCAGGCAGGGGAACACACACACATCTCTCTCACACACACACACATTCAATCACACACATTCATTATCTCACATACATTCAAACATGCACACACATTAATTCTCAAACACACACACTCAGGGGGGGACCAGAGCAAGCGGGTAGGCAGGTGGGGGGGCAGCATGAGTTCATCCCTCTCAGGGCACTGCTGCTGGCAATCTCTTGCTATTTGAAATGTCCCTGCTGCATGCCTCCACACAGGTGCACATGCTCAGGTCATTTCCTGGATTGGGCATGCTGGGAAATATAGTCTGCACACACCAGGACAAGGAGGCAGGCGGGCAGGCAGGCAAGCAAGCGGCAGCAGCAACAGGTGGGTGGCGGGGACGGTGGTAGTTCCTCCCCCTCTGCCCAACAGGAATCCAGACAGTGCATGCTGTGGGGGCCCCAGAGAGGCAGAGGGACACTGACATATGCTGCTCAGTGGCAGCAAGGGGCAACGGGGGAGTGTCCCCACTGATGCCCCGAAACCCCAGGGAACAATTGTCCCGAGCCCCAAAGGCCCTTTTTACATGGACGCCCCCCTTCGCCCACATGTGCAACTGTGTGGGCGGGGGTGCGTGTGTCCTTCTGACCGCCACAGCCGGTGGGTGGGGATGCATGTGTGCTCCACTCATCTTCACCGATCCCCCACGCATGGAGCGGCTCCTAAATTTCTCAGATCACTTTTGGTCTCTTCTCGCTACGTGTCCAATTTGGCCATTAGAGCAGAATGTGGTCTTCCAGCACTTGAGACAAGAGTGTGGTCCCTCGTCATAGGTTACTAGCTGCGGTTCAAGTTTAAGCAGGCAGCTCCTCTTTCTTAATTGGTGTTGCTTGATAAAGTCTTTGGGCACTGGCTGTTATGCAGAAGGTTCAGTCTATTGGTTTTTCCATTGAGGCATTACTTCCTTTGGGAATCTCTCCCAGTCTACTATGCCTTACTTTAATTGCCTTAAAGATAGGAACAGTTGGAGACTGTTCATGGCAGCCAGGTTTAATGCTTTCCTATCGGCAGTGTTAGAAGGTCAGTTCAAAGGAATTCCTTTCCATTTACATGGGTACTCTTGAAATTCTAATGCAGTTGAATCAATAAACCACATTTTTTTAGAATATGAGTTTTATAGAGAGGCCCGTCTTAGATTAATTCAACCAATATTAGATAGGCCATTTTTACACAGGCGGAGGTGGGTGGGCGGTGGGTGTTTCAGCGCGGCAGGTGTAGGTGTGTGCCCGTTTACATGGACACCCACCCACCTACACCTATCCACACCCACCTACACCCATGGAATAGTCTCCGTTCTCTCGGAGGGCTCCGTGGGTGGTGGTCGGTGTGCGGAGGGTGTTGGTGGGTGTGCGGCAGGAGCACACACACACATGAACACCCACCGCCTGTGGTGTTTACACAGGCGCACACCCGCTGCACACCCATCCATCCACCCACCCACTGGCGGCCGTATACACGNCCTGAACATTGAGTGGCGGGGGCGTCCATATAAAATCAGCCATGTATACCTGCCAGATCATCTGATCAATATGTCCAAACTCTATTGGCAGATACCTCATCCTATATTAAGTGTATAACTGCATGCTTATTGTACATACAATTAGATGGTGAATTGTTCATAGACTATTATGTTTGTATTTTAATGTGTGTACTTGCTATGGCCTGTGGCTATGCAAATAAAACGATGATGATGAGATTACAACTTTAAAACTACCCTCCGTTTTAGAAAAAAAATAAAAAATAAGTAAAGGTACCCCTGGTCGGGAGGCTTAAATTTTCTGAAAGCTTGTCAGTTTCACAGACAGTATTTTAAAACCCTGAAGGCTATGTGTTCAGTCTGATGGTCAGAAATTTACAAAAAACTGCTCCCCAATCTGCAATTTGTAAATGGCTGTATTTCACCCATTCTTTATTGGATTTGGATGAAGTTTTCACAGCTTCAACCTCTCACCCAAGAGACCCTCTATGCAAACTTTTAAAATGATACCATAAATCGTTTCAATTTTTTAATTAATAGAATGTTCATGCATTATAATGGAGAGTGCTATACGCCTTCCTTGACAGGAATGGGTTGCACCAATAAAGCACTCTAAAGATGGGATTCTAAGAAGTAAAAAATAATGGGAGAGAAATACTTTACTTGAAGAAAATGCAATACATTTTCATTTTATTTAAAAAACACCACCTAAAACCCTGATTGACAAATGTTGACTACTGGATCATGAGGAAGTTGTTGCAGTACAAGTATTGTTCCATGATTTCCATGTTTCGAAGCACCCATGCAGCATCACTGCATACATGAGAGTTAAGTCATTGCAAAAACAGGTTGGGTGGTCATGAGGGTACTTACATATTTTATATTATTGTACCATGAGGTACGTGAATGTAGGGGAAGGTTTTAGCACGTTCTTCAGCGCCGCCAATATGTTGTTCACCAAGAGGTCATTTTTGCTTTCAATAAGATAAAAAACCCAACACTGAACATACAAGTCTCTGGTCATACTGAAACAGGAGTTACATATCTTGCGTTTTATTGAATAGCCAATTCTAAAGAATAATAAAAAATATGTGAAAAAACATGCATCATTTGGTGTTTCCTAAAAAAAAAATTGATCCAAAATATTTTAAGAATGTTTGCAAAAAATATAAACTAGTTTAGCCCACTCTACATGACACTGTTCACAGACAAAGTGTTTGTAACACACAAATACTGTCCCATTGTTCCATCTCCACCATGTTTCAATACTGTGCTAACATTAGTAACTTTGTTACTACAGTATTTTCACATGTTATGTAAACATTTATAATCCAAGGCAACTAGGGAAAAGAACTTATTAGCAGACTAAAGAATATATTGCTCTTTACTGTACAATAATTACAGATGTGACATTCTAGGATTTGCTAACACTCATGAATATCTGTTTAGTGAAATATTAGAAAAGATCGCCATTAGTATAAAAATATAACCTCATAACCACACGTACAAAATGATCTTCAGTGTTTGATTCTCAGTTCATATGCAAAAACAGGTGAATTCCCATTCTAAATTCACAAGGATGCTTTTGTTCAACACTGATACCATGAAACTATATGCGTTAAAACCATACAGAGTCAGTAATGCTACTCCGTACACTAATAAGAGGCTAAAAAAAAATCTAAGTGTTTGCTCTTCATTGACCTACAAATAATTTAACATACTTAGCTGCCCTACATCAGACTAAGAAAAATTATTGTACAAGTTTGGCTAATAACGTTATTATTGTACACGTTTGGGAAAAGCTGGCTAGCAGCATGCCACACAAACAGGCACCTGTCACTCAGAAAAAAGACACAGCACTCGTGTTCAGTTGTGCAGATCTTTGTGGAAATGTTTCATTCACCAATAGGCATACTTTCTTCACTTCAAAAGCAAGTTTCTAGAAAGCAAAGTCACAGAGTTTGGGTGTTTTTAAATGAGATGCTACCATGCATGGACACCCAGGAACCACTCATCCAACCGCCTGTCTGAAGGTAGAACGGTTGGATGTGCGCTCCCACGAGCCCCTCAGCGGCCACTCACAGGACACTGCTGAAAAACACGGAGTGCCCCACGAGGGGCAAGCCAAAACATCGTGGCCATGGGTGCCCACGCATTCCCTGCTTGTATGAACTAGGGCAGTCACCTGCGCCAACAGACAGGTCCCCCACTCATAGGCACTACGGCTGGGGGACACGGCCTTTGAAATTCACAGGAACTGGCCACAACAGCTGGAAAGCTCGGTTCCACAGTGCTCACGGTCAGGACATGTCAAATCAAAGACCAGTCTGGCACACTTCCCCCTCTCCTATGGTCCGTGACAGGGGGAGTGTGAGGCAGCTGCCGTACTAACCACACTGGGAGTTGCCTGTTAGAATTCCTCCCCACGCACTCCACCTGAGTGGCTGCTTCACAGCCGTGCCACTCAGTGGCCACTGAACAACCCCCCCACCCCCTCAAGCCTTGCTAGTTTAAAAACACTGTATAAGTCACAGAACATTTCTACTTGTTAGAGAAATAAGTTTTTTCCCCCACAGAAATATCTTTAAGGCACAGTGCGCTAGACTTGTTGAAGAGTTTAATATTAATTACTACCATTTCTGATGCTAGACTTCTAGTAACACCAAAGGGGTATGTTTATTAAAAAGATATTACTAATACGCAGTTAGGGAGGTAATAGAGGTTTTCATGCCAAAATTATGATTTTTAAAAATTATAACTATATTTATATTTCCTAATAGTGATCCTCAAAATATGGCCTGCAGAATTTTTTCTGGTTCAAGTCGCATGATGCTGGGTATCACCAGATATAATGGAAAACACAAGGAAAATCCAGCCTGTGTTTCCAATCCTGAGCTCCTAACTGGTTGTCCATATATAATTATAGAGTAGCTGCTATGACCTGACAGGAGGTCGGGGCATAGGGCTTACCTTGAACCCAGGAGCAGAGGCTGCAAGGACCTGGGAGCAGCAGTGGCCCTGCTAGTCCCAGGGTCCTCAGGTAAGCCACATTCTCCTGTGCCATGCCTGTAACTACTGTTACCAGATGTAGGAGCTGCTCCTTGTTGTTCACCCGCAACATTTGTGGGCAAACAAGGGAGGAGCAATCAGGTAGCAAACACCTAGCGAGTCATAAAGAGATTTAACACGCTGTGTGCTTGCCACTCAAACAAGTTGGTAGCGTTATGTGTGGTAACACACACTGACTTCTCAGTGTTTCCAGCTCCTTCATCAACAGGCAGTTAGGATCATCTTTACAGAAACATGCCTGGATGTCTGAAAAAGTGGATGGAACCAAAGACATGGGGACAGCCTTGCTACCTCCATTAGAGGGCCAAAAAGATCAGGAGGAGACAGTGGTTGGTAGAGGAGCCTCCACTGGGAACTGAAACCACCAGCCCGGCGATAAGTATCTAGTGAAGAAAAGAGAGTGGCAGTGCAAGCACGGGGAACATAGGGCCAAGCGTAAGGTAAGGAGAGATGGAAGAGGAAAGGGTGATTTTGACCGGGAGGGGTCTCTGGTTGTCTCTCCCAATATATGGCTCAAACTTCAAAGGAGCTTGTCAAGCCCAGAGTTACATGATGCCACCTTCATGACTACATAGAAAAATTCTATTCCCTTACTTTCACAAAGGCTGAAAACGAAAACAACAGTATTTTAACCTATTAAATGCCACCAGGTTTATTTTTCATGTCAGTTTGATACCAGATAATTTTCAAATGAATAGTCTATAGCAAAAGAGACTAGGCAAATACTTTTCTCCATATAAATAAGCAACTTTCTGAAAACCAAGTGTTCCAAAATTTATGGTATGTCGATAACTGCTGAAAACCCTTAATACACAGAATATGTAGGGGACTGTATTGAACAAACTAATCTCACGAGAAGCAGTGAGCCCTTTTTGTAACTGCATAAAGTGGAATGTTCAAATAGTTTTTTCTCTTCATGTAAATTATTCCAGCCTTCTTCATTGCTCAGAAGAGCCCTTCTTTCCCTTCCAGCTCCTTTCTCTTTGCTCCAGTTCAGCTTCAGTGAAGGCTGCTGGTCCCCAGTTTGTGATTAAGTGAGGATTCTTGGAACCTGGAACACAGATTATAGAACTTCGATACAAAAATCTAGGCATTTATTTCAAGGTCATGTACATAATAATCTGTGGTATCGCGCTCCTGCAAGTTGTATAGTGTGTAATTTTTCTTTGCAAGACAGTTACTTCGGTGCATTTATTGAAGATCTGCAGTACTGGCTGTGGACAGCATCTGGGGGCAGGAAGATGAGCTCCATTTTTCACCAATATCGGGTAAGCACATGAGCATCAAATAATTTCACAGTAAAAAAGCTTCATGTGCACTTGATGATTTTATATTCCATTTTAATTGATCTCTTGAGGAAGAGATCACAGCTATGGACTCTTAATAAATTTTGTTTGCAAAAAATGCTGGAGCTTGGGTGAGAACTAAAGACTGTTCGCAGCAGCAATCAACGACTACAGAAAACTAGAAACAGTGGTTCCATGAGGCCATTGCCAACAACCCAAAATGTAATACGCAAAGATTCCATGTTCCATTGCATAGCACATGGAACAGCTAGGGGAGGAGACTAGCACGTAACAGCTAAACTAGGGTCTCTCACACAAGAGAATAAACATTTAAGGGTGATTTCTGACATGATTAAATGTCTACTTCCAAGGGCGAGTGGCTTTGATGACAAGTGTGTCTTACTGAGCTGGATTTTGCAGCTCGGTAAAGCGCACTTATCAGTGTGCTGAAAAGGTTCAATCATGCATGGGGCATCTTTCTGACGTCATCAAAGCCACACCTAATTTGGGTACGCGGCTGGTCACCTGTTCTCGGAAGTACACATTTAATCACGTTGGAAAGCACCCCTAGGGCAGCTACACACAGGGTTTGTGCAGTTTAACCACAGAATGTAATACCACCATGTGTATGGGACATAAATGATTAGCTAGCACTAATGTCTGTTTAAAGCAGCAGTAGGTGAAATCTCCATTGTTTTGCATTGGGGGAAGTATGAAACTGTGGTAACCTTTGGTCTCAAAATCTTGCACAATGCATTCTAATTTCTCAATGTGCTATGTGTCTGTGAAACAGCAACCGTTTGCAGCAGAGTTCCCTATCTACTCAATGCTTATTTAAAATATACTGTTTTTCTGGCTGCAGTATTGCCCAACAAGGTAAAAGAAAACACAGCTCTAGCTGAATCAAAAGCTGAGACAACTTGGATATCTCAAAAATACTTATGGAAAAAATCGATTAGCAGAAAGTTGACTGAGGGTGTAAACAAATGGATGTGGAGGCAGCCTGCCCAGGAGTTGCTCCAGGGGTGTACCCCCATATCCACCCACTTACAGCCCCACCTGGGTCAGTTTTATATGGACCCGGCAGCTGCCCCAGCCCATGGCCCGCCCACGACCCGCCCACACACCACAGAGTTGCAGGTGGATTGCTCAGCACTCTAGACTGGGCCTCCCAACTCTATGGTGTTGCCCAAGGCAATGAACAGTTGAAAGCAGAGCTGCAGCATGGATCTGCTAAGCATTTGGGCAGCAGCTCCACCTCAGACCAATGCCCTGAGTTTGGCCATCCCACTCTGCAGGCAGTGCTCCAAGATATTCCACAGTGCCGCAAGCAGGGCTGGCCTGGAAGAGGCAGTGCCTGCTCTGCTTTCACATCTGGTGTTGTGCCTCTCGATGGATGGGGCACCTGTGGGTGAAGTGGGCCGGCACAGCCAGCACCAGGGTGACCCAGTCATCTCAAAGCACCCAATGTGTGATTTCAAAACTGATCACCTACCTGGTTCAATTAGTCGAATTAACCCCTCATGATGAGCTACTTTATCTTTCCAGCTCTTTGTCTTGCTAGCTGCCATTTCCAACTTCTTCTTTACCCCCTAAAGCAAAATTGAATCCATTGTAAAAAAGAAAAGAAGTTTATTTCAGGTACAAAGATACCATCTAATCATCCACCCTACAAAGACTTAGGAGTTTTAGACGAGCAGGGGAATCTAGCGGATTGAGAAATCTGCTCTTTAAAAAGTCACACAGGGAGCGTTTACACGCACTGGAAGTCGCCGGCCACCATTGAAAACAGTAGTGCTCCACGGCTCACGCATTATTTTTAAAACAAGATTTGTAAAACCTGAGATTTTACAAGTACGCAAATACGGTTTTAAAAATAATACGCGAGCATTAAACTATATCTCTAAATCTGCAGACTTTATTCTGTGTTCAGACTAAACAATTCAGCTTAGTCAATTTAACATTAGCCTAATTATTACCAATTCACTGTGTAGCTGGGTGGCTGGTGCCAGTCCTGATCCAAGCCACTTCGGTGTCTGAGGATTTTTTGTTGTTGTTATTTACTTATCTAGGATGAAACTTTCTTCAAATCAGTGAAGGAAAGATGCTGGATTGACAGTCTTGTAAAACAAATTTATTAATCCATATAAGTGCAGGGTGGGCTACAACAGCACAAGCATTCTACACCACTGGCTCCTACCTGCTGGCCCATGAACCCAGGAGCAGCTGGTGATCATTGGTTTTTGACCTGACTGGATCTAGACTGGAATGACTTAGCATTACATAAGAACATAAGAAATGCTGTACTGGGTCGGATCAGCAGTCTATCTAGCCCAGCATCTTGTCTCTGACAGTGGCCAGCTCTGATAGCTCAAGAGAAGTTCATGTACAGGTCATGAAGGTGCGACCCATCTCCTGCTCACTGCTCCTAACTACCAGTAGCCAGGGGTTTAAGCCCCAGCTAGCAGACGTTTATGGCTTTATCCTCTAAGAATTTATCCAATTTCCATTTGAAGCTAGTTTTGCTGCTGGCTTTCACAGTCTCCTCTGGCAGTGAGTTCCACAACTGTATTGTCCGCTGAGTGAAAAGGTTCTTTCTTTTGTTCATTTAAAATCTGCTGCCATTTCACTTCAGGGAGTGTCCCCTTGTTCTCTTATAGTGGGAACGGGCAAACCACAGATCTCTATATACTTTCTCCATGCCACTCATGACTTTATAAACTTCTATCAAATCCCCCTTAATCACCTCTTCTCCAAGCTAAATAGCCCCAACCTGCTGAGCCTCTCCTCAGATGGAATTTGATCCCTTCTTTCATCCTTGTTGCCCTTCTCTGAAACTTTTCCAGTTCTATTACATCTTTCCTGAGATGGAGCGGTCAGAACTGCACACAATATTCAAGGTGGAGTTGTACCAAAGATTTATACAGAAATATTATTTATTTGTTTGTTTTATGATTATGATACTATCCCTTTTATTCTCTACTCCTTTTGCAATAATTCCTAGCATTTGGTTAGCCTTTTTGACTGGTGCCACACAGGGTGTTAGCAGACATAATGCGGGCCTGGCTTGGTCCGCTCTGTCCCGCCTGGGCCAGTGCTGACCCCGCATGTTTGTTCTGAGACTGCCAGATGTGGGCCCAGTTCAAATCCTGGTGGGGTTGGCGGCTGGGCTGAAAATGTGGGACAAGAATGAACCAGGCCTGCCGTCCATGGTTCAGCCACACATTGCTCCCCGCCCCTTCCCCTGTCCTCAGCTGGGTCTGGCCACGGGAATATGCGTTCCCACCGAAGGAACTGCTCCAGCCAGGGGTAGGTCTCCCCACCCCTGGGCGGGATGATGGCAGCGCTGTCACTTGTGTTCGCATCCACACTGAGCTGATGTCTTCAAGGAACTACCCACAATGCCTCAGAGTTTCTTCTCCTGAGTGGTTACCCCCAGATTAGAACCTAGCGTTGTGTATGTAAAGTGAGCATTATTTTCTTTATGTGCATCACCTTGCACTTATCAACATTGAATTTCATTTGCCATTTTAATGCCCATTCACCTAGTCATGATTACATACGCATGCTTTCCTGGAGGTTCTTCTGTCCGGGAAAATTTCTGTCTTGCCTCTGGGAGAGAGGAAGAGGGGTGTCTGGAGAAGCCAACTTCTCCAGAAGGCACATCTGAAGTGGATCAAAACTCTGGCAGGCCACTGCAAGGATTTTTGCCCCTCTAGGCAAAAGAAATTTTGCTGTCCTTCCTGTGAAAATGTTTTCACAGCCCCCCCACACCATGTGCACAACCTGTGTGCAAGTTGGGCACTGAGGGGTTGGTGCCCCCAGCTTCCCCTGCCTCCCAGCCTCTGATTCAGCAGCCTCATCAGTAGGGTTGCAATTTTCGCCACCCCCTTCAACTTGCCGCATTAAGCGGCTGCCTGTGCTGCCTATACGTTAGCGCTGTCCATAGACTCTGGGACAGGAATGGCCTTCACAGCACTGCTACTGAAGTATGAGGCAGGACTATTTTTAAAATTTTATTTTTATTTTTTATTTATTTAAAATTTATATCCTGCCCCTCCTACCCACAGGGCTATTCTAACACTATTAATTCATCACCTAATGGTTTGCATTTTAAAAAAAGTTTTTGACAATTCTCAGAGTCAAAATGGTTCTGAAATACTGCTATATAGTACCCCAATCATGGGACTCCATTCATGCTGTAGAAAGGCCATTTCTAAGGGTGAGAAAACGGTTCAGCCTCCATGCCTGTTCAATCCTTGTTCCCTCAGGCTGCCTCAAATTTGTGATGTGTTCATGGGTACAGACGTTTCCGTTTCTCAGGTGGGAGCTGACCCTGGGCACAGGAGTGGGGAGATGCAAACAACAGAACAAGAGCAGTCCTGTCCTTCCTCATAGTGCTCTGACATGTGAGGCTTTTGCCTACTGTGCTCTGATCATGGGGGAGAAATCACATGCTTCATGGGGCAGGAAGCGGGTACCACCATCCCTGCATCTCTGAGGAGGGGAGCAGGAAGCAGGCAAGTGCGAGGTGGGTTGCAGGTCAAGGAAGCAGACCATCTACCCTGTGCTCTGCCCACCCCACTCTGGGCCAGGCTGCTGCTAGCACGGGGGCGGAGTGGGGAGAAGTGCCGCTGCTCTCCAAGCTTGGGCTTCATACATCCCAACTCCACTCACAACGTCACTGCCACTTCTTTTTATTTTGGCCTCTGGAGTTCCCCAGTGCTACTGCAACCCTACTCCTGCCACCCTTCAGACTTTCCCAGGGGCATGGGCTCAGGGCGTGCCCATGGCTGGGTTTACATAATAGAAATGTCCACAGGGAAACCGGACTCAACACTAAGCATGGTTCAGAAGGGCCATTGAAAAGCCTAGTGATAAAATTGTTCACTATTGACCTGAGTTGGATGCAAAAGGCTCAATATCCCCATTACCAACTCTTAAAACTATTTTGCTTTGATTCAAATATCCAACATACGTTTCAGAAAGGCCTGCAATGAACACAGTGGCACTGAAGTAGCTTACCTCATACTGCTCAAGTGCATGCTTTCTCTCCAGTTCAAGTTGTTCTAGTTGCTGCATAGCAGCCTGAAGAGCACATTCCTTCATAACCCTCTGGTTCTCCAATTCCTGGTTCTCTGCTTCCGTCAACTGAATGGTCTGCTGTTGCTGCAAGTGCCATTTTTCCAGTTCAACTCTCTTTGCCGACTCTTCCTCCAGTAACCTACAAAGAAGAGACTTTTCAACTCCCGTGAAACTCCTGTGGTCACAGGACTCCTGTGGTCACTCTTAAATCTACTCCACTGACTAGGAGGTATGTGCCAACTGCAAGAGTAGTTACACAATTTGTTTTTTATGATTAGCTTGGCAAGCATGGTGAAGAGAGGACTTTGCACATAACTAGGAAGAGTCTTTGCCAAGTCATTCAAGTGTTCAAGATCCCATTGTTAGAAAGTGCTGCTCAGGGAATTAGTTTGTTCTTGAAATGGACAGTGGAGAAGAAACAGAAGCAGTGGGTACGAAATTAAAAAGTTGTCTTAAGATGGGAGGACTGAAATCCACAGAGGGAAGTGAAGATGCAGGCCACTAACTGAAATAAATTGGGATAAAATATTAACTGTTGTAGAAAGCAGATACTCTCTGATTTGTTAAAATGGATGTACTAGTAAAATCTGTGACTCTCTCTCCAAAGTAAAAAACACACACCCCTTAGACCTCATTTAAATAAAAACAAAATCATTATCTCAGGTGCTCAATTAGCAAATTCTGAAAGGGGCCTGATTTTCAGAGCAATGGACACTCAGTCTGGTGCGGGGGTAGGGGGGAACCAGCCCCTGGAAGTGTCATGTTGGGCACTCAAAATCACCAAGCACTTGGAAATGTAGACTGTAGAAACTAGGGCATACAATAAACATGCAGGTACACTCAGAGCACACACACACACCAAAGGCGTCTAGCACACTTGCATTCAGGTTCTTGCTAATAATCATTGCTATTATTTATTAGGTATTTCTAGCCACCTCAACCCCATAGTATCTTGGTGAGCCAATTTGATAATGGCCACATTTCCTGGCCTCGCTAATTTATTTCCACAAATGCCTCTAAGATTCAAACCACACCTGGCTTGAAGTTTTCTTACAATCTCTTCATCTTGACGCGCCTGTTTCTCATCCTCAAAGGCTTCCTGTAGTTGTTTATACATCTCCTCAAGCTCCCGTACCCGCTGCAAGTACTGCTCTAGTTCAGATGATTTCTGGGCCACCTGCTCTTCCATTTGCTGTCTGACCTGACAAAGTGGAGTGCAGGCTTGCATTAGCATCATCCCTGGAGATAGTGGGAAAGAGCCCTCCAGTTTTTCAGAGAGAGGAACCCCTTCACTTTACCTGCCAAGCTTCCCACCTCAAATGGGATTTCATGTGCACACTTCTCCTGCTAGTACTAACATCACTAAACCAAGCTGAAGAAGAAAGAGTGAGGAGACCCAAGGGCAGAGGCAAGAAACAACACACCATGATGACCCTGCTACCTCCTCCAACCCTAGCAGGTGTGGGAATCATGCACACCATTAATCCAGATCCTCCCCGCTTTACTTCACTCATGTTGGGTGATAAATGAAACATCAGCCACCCACAAATGGATGGGTATTGGTCCATTTATTAAGTGGATATGGAGTGGGAACACATGTCTGTTCTCCCCTGCACGGCGTCAGCCTCAAAATTGAGGAGGATGCTATGCAGGATAAGGCAGGAACACACATTAGCCCCCGGGCCAACACATATTCCTGCCAGCTAATAGGGGATCACTGCGAGAGAGTGTAAGGATGCACTTCCCCATAGCGATTCTCCCACCCTGGCGCTGGTCAGTTTCAAGCCAGGGAAGTCCTTCCCAAATTGAAACTGACCAGTGTTGGGTGATCCTTGCTGGCCAGCAGCACTGTGTTCTCCCAGCAAGGATCCCCCCTCACGTCAATTTCAAGCCAGGAAGGGCTTACTGTCTTGAAATAGACCAGCAGTGGTCAGTTTCACGCCAGGAAGCACATTCTGGCTTGAAATTGACATGGGGGGGATCCTTGCTGGGAAGCACAGCACTGCTCTTCCTAGCAAGGATTCCCCCGTCCCCCTGCGGATCTATTTCAAGCTGGGTTAGACCAGCATGGGGGATGCAGCCAGTGATGGTCCCCTTCCCACTGGGTTCCTTCCAGGAGGAGCCCAGCAGGAAGGGAACCACATGGGCCCTGTGTGCAGCTGTGAGTGTAGATGACACTCACCCACGTACGTATATAAGGTGCAAATGCCACACTCACAGCCCGCACACAGGGCTATTGTTTCATTTGTTATCACCCTCAATCTCTGCACATCTGTCTGTGCTTTTGTAGCCAATGGCTAGAGAAGGAAGCCAAGCACCATTGGTTGTGCTGCTTTCTCACTCTGCTTGGCTCCCTGTTCTCTCCACCAGTCATGCAGACCAGGGAACACTGATCACTAGTGGAACTGGAAGGGAGAGGGGGAGGGAAATAAAGCTTCTGTTCAAAAACTGAAACCACCACCAAGCCTTTGTAATGTCTTGGCTCTTAATGTACTCTCATGCTGCATGCCAGCATTTAGAAGGCTACAAAGCAGGACTTGCTTCTTAAGTTTAATATGTGACTATATGTTACATGATTAATAATACAGATTTGTAGGGATCCTATTTTAAGTGAGGCAGCACAGACTGGGAAACAGGAGAGTTGAATTCTATCGCTGAATTCACAACCAGTTCATATCGCAGTGTGCAACAGTCACCTAACCCCAACGCGATTTTCCCATCCTTGTAAAGTGCACCTTGAGATGTACAACTAAGACATTTCAAAGCCAGGTATTGTTATCACCACAAATGCAAAGCTCACAACCTAGCCTAACAACATTACTAGGAAGTAAAAATGATAGCTTGACATAAAATGACAAAGGAGAAGACACCCAAACCTCCTTCCCGTTTGCACAGACGTAATCAAGTCAAAGTCCATGCCTGAGCCCTGTGGCTTAGTCATTTGAGTTCATCAGAGCAGTGTGGTTAAGGCATGCCATGTTTGGTAGCCTCTGGTACGTAATGACCAGCACAACACAGTTGGGTTTCGCCCAAGCCAATGGGTCAACCACCCATTCACAGCTGCGTGGACTGGAAGCAGTGGTTTGATGTGAGAACAAACAAGACCTTCAGGACATAGCTGGGGGCTTTAACCACCCAGCTACCGCTCATCTTAAATTCATGATATTCTAACTCTTCAACGGCTTCTGTTTGGAAATGTATTATTGCATGTGAATGCCATGTTACTGTACACTATGGGTGTAAACAGACATGCCGGGGACTGCTCACCCTCAGTGCTGCTCCGGGGGTGTCTGCCTGTGTCCAGCCCCACCTGGGTCAGGTTTACACAGACCCAGCAGCTGCCATGGTCCACCCATGCAGCGCCCCCTCCCCCACACCACTGAGTTGCGGGTGGATAACCTGATGCTCTAGGCTGTCGCTGGCAACTCTATGACCGGCAGAGAGTGGCGCTGCAGTGGCTGTCTGCCAAGCCGATGGACTGCAGGTCCGCCTCTGGGATGTTCTGGAACACCGCAAGCAGGGCTGGAGCAGCCTGCTCCACCTCTGCTCCGCTTGCACATCTGGCGACCCACCTTTAAATGGATGAGCCACCCGGGGGTGAGGTGGAGCAGAGGCAGGGTTGCTGTCTATCTTTGTCTGTTCTTGTATGCCACTATGTGAAACCCATTCTGGATCCAATTTAGTGAATGCCTTTTTCTAAGACATATGGTGCACAGAGGTAGTTGTGAGCCCCTAAATGGTTTTCTGCTATTAAAACACTTACTGATTTTTCTCTCTCTAGCTCCAGACTGAATCGGTCTTGCAATTCCATTTGTGTTTGCAGGCGTTTCTTCTCCTCTTCTGCAGCTCGAGCTGCTGCTTCTTCAAGTTGCTGTGCAAAGAGAGCAAGAGCCAATATTTATATATATTATATATTCTTACATCAAAAAACCTTCTGTTTAAGAGAGGAGTTAAGGATTTAACAGAAGGTTTGCAACACTGTTGCAATACAAACACAATGGGCGACCTGTCTTTCCATTTCCTCTCCACATCAAAACTTCACAACTATACAATGGATTTTCAAAAACTAAAAACACAAAATCCATTCAGGCCACACTTGAATTTTCAAGCACTGCTAAGTTCCTTAATACTGCTCCCAGAACTAGAACTAAAAGTCTCCATCTGCAAAAAAAAGGTCACATAGGGAGAGAAAATGTCATTCTGCCTCCAAAATTCAAATATCTGTAACTTTCTTCCAATTTACCTGAAATTTGGACAAAGTCTATCCCTCATCCATGTGATTCTCCCTACCAAATTTCACAGTGATAGAACTCATTCTGATTTTATAATGAACAGAAAATTTGTGATTTTAATACAGTAATGCAGCTGCCTCAACTATAGAAGCCGCTCCCACAGCTCTACAATAGTGTGTATCTCAAACTGGTGTACTTATATGTCACATAAATGGTTCAATGCCCACACATAAACTCTACTTTCAAGAAGGCTGAGGTAGAGCCCCTTAGTACTGAACTGTGTGTCCTGTGCTATCGAAGAAACCTGCTCCGCTTCAGCATCACCTACACAGTCATGTTCTCAACTCCCATGTGTCGTTTCAAACTCGAGGTGGAACTTTCACCAGCAGCAAACAGTAGAGGGAGGGGGCGTGGAAAGTGTTAACCATGGAAGAGCAATATCAAACCACAAGCAGCGAGTGTCATAAATAAGAAAACTTCAAGAACTGGTGCAGAATATGTCTGAAATTATTATAAAACTGATTATTATTAAATACATTTTTATTATATATATAAACTTACAAAAAAGTAGCAAATGAATTCCGAGCATAAAGAAAACTGACTTTTGTGAGTAAGAAATAGAAAAGCAACTATCTACAGGGCCCAAAAATGACAGGGGAGTTATCTCCTTAAAGTGTTGCTTCTAATCCCACAAGAAAAAAACCTACCTCTCTCGCTCTCTTATGTCCTTTTATTTATATCCCATCTGATGCAGGCTTTTAAAGCAACATTTCCTGCCCCCCCAAACCCTACAAAAAAGATGTTCTGTGCTTGGTATAGGGAACCCTGATCTAAAAAACTTGGCCAGTGTGTCCTTTACTATATAAAGAGAACTTGTGACTGCCTGACACTGCTTTTAAACGAGGGCGCGCTGAAGCGCCTCCCAAACGCCGCATTAAAGGAAAGCCGCCGGAAGTGACGTTCTCCCCGTTGCCGCCGGCGGCAGCGGCTGGAGACACGGGGCTTTGCAGCGGCGCGTTCTTAAGACTTCAATTATCAGGCTTAAGAACGCGCCGCTCCAAAGCCCCGTGTCTCCAGCCGCCGCCACCGCCGGCAACGGGGAGAACGCCACTTCCGGCAGCTTTGCTTTAATGCGGCGTTTGGGAGGCGCTTCAGCACGCCCTCGTTTAAAAGCAGCCTGAGTGTATGCTGCATTTATGAAATGTACTTATATTTCAAGAAGCTTGATCTCAACAACTAAAGTGCCACTGTAGTTTCAGCAGTGAAACAAGAAATCTGAGAACTCAAAGAGGCTAGCAACCTGCTCCTACCTTTCTAACGGTCTCCAGTTCTTTCTGCTTGTTCTCATTGGCTATTTGGAGCTCCTTCATCTGCCGCTCTAATTCCTCTTGCTCAGCTAGCAGCTTCTGGCGCAATTCTTTCCGTTTTTGGCGAGCCTCTTTGTGAGGTGCAGGACTACCCAATCTCAACAGGTTTACGGTGGATTGAATAGCTGTAAGGTTCACAGGATTGGAAAGAAAAGAAAATAGTAAGAGAACAGCTGAACTCCCTCAGTAAGAAACAGTCGTAATATTCTGATCATGCATGACTCTCTCCCCACCTTGGCCCACCCTCTTTAAGTTAGCAAAATGTTTACGTGCAATTCTGAAATAAGCAAGATTTCCTGCATTCCAAAAAGGAGAATATCCAATAGTTCCAATAGAGTGACCTTGGGTATAAAATTTTTGGCCAATTTCTTTTTTTCCCCTTTTTATTATTAAAATGTTATTTAATAGCAAATTTCCATATTTCAGGATACAGGAACAAGAAGGCCTGCTTGGGGCTGGCCCAGTACAGAGGTGACCTTCTGAACAATTTGGCTTATAGCGCTATTTGCTATTCATAGAACTCTTTCAAATGCCTCTTCACCTGCAGCTAAGGAGGTACCTCATAGTTATCAACAAAGAACATATACTAAATAAATAAATAAATAAATAATTTAAAAATAACACGTTGAATATTAGGCTTTTGAGCTGCATTTTCAAAGTAACACACAAGTTCTGTTCTGCAGATTGCATTTCAGTAAATAGTTCTTTCATAAGGCAAGTCCATTTTTTCTAATTTAGATTTGGGTTAGGCAAATCTTCGGCATCGGATCTTGTGTGTTTGTGGACTCTTGAATTATGTCCCAAATTCTTGACCAAACTGTTTAAAATCCTTTGAGATCTCCTCGTATATCTGCCCGTATACGCTCCATAGTTCATGTAAACCATAACTTCTGTATCCATGTACTGACTGATAGGTCCCAATCAGATTTCCAGTTATTATTAATTATTATTATTATTATTATTATTACAAACATTTGTGTAGTGCCAGCAGTGTACCTGGCGCTTTACACAGCAATGAGAAAGACACGGTCCCTGCCTATGGCGTACAATCTAGTAGACTAGGAGGGGGGAGACAGGGATAGGGACATATGGAAAAACAAGGGATAAAAACATTCAAGTGGATGCGGAGTCTCAGGTACACGTGCTTGGCTTGGTTGCAGTTAGGTGGACAGTAAACGTTGAGAAGGGAGTACTAGCGGGCATTGGGGAAGGCAGTGAGGAAAAGGTGGGTTTTAAGGAGGGATTTGGAGGAATGGAAGGAGGGGGTGAGGCGGATGTAGGCAGGGAGGGAGTTCCAGGCATGGGAGGCAGCTAGGGAGAAGGGACGAAGGCGGTTAGGGGAGCAGGGGAGAGGAGGGAGAGCGAGGGAGGTGACAGAGGAGGAACGGAGAGTGCGTGCAGGCATGTGTAAGGAGATGAGGGCCGAGAGGGGGGGGGCAGGTTGTGGAGGGTTTTGTAGGTAAGTACCAGGAGTTTGTGAAGGATGCTTTGGGGGAGGGGGAGCCAGTGAAATGAGGAGAGGAGAGGCTGCACGTGGTCGAAGCGACTGGCCAAGTGGATGACCCTAGCAGCAGAGTTTTGGATAGAAATAAGGGGGGACAGATGAGAGCAGGGGAGGCCAGTAAGGAGAAGGTTGCAGTAGTCAAGGCGGGAGATGACCATGACGTGAACAAGGGTTTTGGCTAAGGAGACAGAGAGAAAGGGGTGAATCCGAGCAATGTTATGGAGGGCAAAGTGACAGGACTTGGCGACGGTGTCGATGTAAGGTTTAAAGGAAAAGTGAGTATCGAAGATGAAGCCCAAGCTACGGGCTTGGGGAATAGGACGGATGGTGACTCCATCAATGAGGATGAACAGAGAAGGGGAGGAAAGATAAGGAGTTCAGTCTTAGCCATGTTGAGTTTGAGCTGACGTTGGGACATCCAGGCGGAGATATCAGAGAGACAGTTGATTTGGCGAGCTTGGACAGAAGGGGAAAGAGAGGGGGTGGAGAGAGAGAGTTGAGTATCATCAGCATAGAGGTGGTATAGTTACAAAGAATTGTGTGGCGCACAGCCAGTCTTAATTGTTGACATGCCAATTTGCATTCTTCTATAATATTAGGGAAGATTCCCAGTATGGTCAAGGATGGCTGAAACGAAGTTCACATCCAGCCAAATCCTGAGGGTAAGTTCATATTTTTTTTCCAGAAGCTCTGAATACGAGGGCACTCCCACCAGCAGTGCAAAGTTGTGCCTGCAGTCTGACAACCACTCCAGCACATCTCTGGATAATTTTTATTCATCTGGTACAGTCTCTTAGGTGTTAAGTACATTCTATAAGTAAATTGTGTGGGGGTTTTATTTGGAGCATAGATTGAGGCCAGTGTTTCAGTTCCAGTCTCTCCAACAATTAAGAGGAAACGCCCTCCGTTATCTTTTTCTATTTTTTAAACTGTACAGTTAAGTGATTTATTACCAAATATTAGAACCCCCCACCTTCTTTTTTTGTTATTTGTTATTTGAGAAAAACAATTGATGGTTCTTATTTTGGAAACGCAAGTTATCTTTTTTTGTTAAGTGTGTCTCCCGTATAGCAAAAAAATGTAGTTGCGTTTCCTTAATGTGCTGCCAGACTCTCTTCCTTTTGATAGGATTACAGAGTCCACAAACATTAAAATAAATTATTTTTAAGTTGGCCATAACCCAAATATATCTTGTCTAGGTTGCTGTCTGATCTTATTTTGAATTCTATATTTCCCAACCCATTGCAACAAGGATTGTTTTATACTTGTGATTATTTGCAGATTTTTGCTTGTGTGCATCCAGTTTAAGTTACACCTTTCAAAAATCATAAGACACTCAAACGTTTTTAACCAAACTAATGTCAACGATATCACTGTCAATAAAAACCTAAGAAGGGGGAGCATATTCAATGGAGAGACGTGTCTCAAGCAGTTGCTAACTGCACAACCCACAATCTGTAGTTTAGTTTATCAATATTATAAAGTATTGTGAGCAATCGTAGTTCTTTCTTTGGGACCCAGTCATTAAATGCTCATGGGTTAACGGTTTCAATTTCTATTTCCAATAAAAACTTGCTTGAGGTAGTTTGAACAGAACGCTCTCTTATTTATAAGCATTTCCCACAGCATTTCTTAGACTTAAGGAGCCCTCTTTAGAACAACCAGCAAATACCCTGTGAATCTGTAGTACCTACCTATACAAAGAAGGGCACGTTATCTGGACTTAATAACATATTTAAACAATTTTACCTGAAGTTGAATATACCACATTGCTGGTGCTTGTATATAGCTAGTAAAGTTCTAGTGATGTACTTAAAATATTGTGACCTCAGTGTATTCATATCCTAAGACATTTCCAACCTTGTCTTTAGTATTTATCCTACTTTCTGTAGGGCAATAGGGCAATATATCATCCAACATCAACTTAAAAGTAGGCTTAAGGTGTAGGTTGCAAAATATAAATGCCTTGTCCAAGTTTACTAAACTATCAAAGCAAATGTACTCGGAGTTAGTATTAACACTTAAATCAACAGCACTAAACATTAGAGCTCTTAAACACCAAAAGTAGTTTACCCTTTTTACTTTCATGTTCTACAGTATTTTCAGCAGCACCTATGGTGCTTTTTTTCTTGACTTACAAAGTGTATACAAGTCATCCACAGCACCTCATATATTCAAATGCACTTTTTACAACTAGCATTTAATGCTTGAGACTAATTGCATAGTTATATAAATAACTATAAAAGAACCAAGCTAGAGAAATATTTTAATTAAATTGAAATGCTCAATTTCAATTAACCAAAGGTAAACCGTATGTCTTTCATGTCCTCAGTCTGCATTTCTATTTCACCCAGCACTTCTAAGATTTTTCTCAATGTAGTAGTCTAGTTCAGCTTGATCATTGAAGAATCTTCACTTGCCACAGTCAAAAAAGGAGAAGTGAGCAAGGTAGAGAATTTGTGCTTTAATACCCATTTTGTTCAAATTGTCTAGCTGCTTTCTCCATGCTTTTCTTCTCTGAGCTGTTGCAAGAGCCACGTCAGGAAAACTTGATTATTTTTTTTTACCATCATATTGAAGGTCTGGCTGAGCTTTAGCCACTCTAAGAACAGTTTCTTTGTCCTGAAATCAAAGACACCGGACAATAATGGCACATGGGGGATCAGGATCTTTGGGCTTGGGGCAAAGTGATCTGTGTGCCCATTCAATCTCAATGTTATGCAGGGCCCAATTTTCAGGAAAGAGGTCTTGAATGATATTTAGGATTAGCTTCCTTGAACCTGCACTTTCCAGCCCCTCGCTCACGCCCAGAAAACTTAAATTATTGCAGTGAGATCGGTTTTCTAAATCCTCAAGCTTATCCTTGAGCCGACTCACCGCGTCTTCTAACTGAGAGATCTGGTTGTCTTGCATGTTCCCTCGATCTTCCTGATAGCTGAGTCTCTGCTTAGCGTGTCTCCTCTCTGCATCATCCTATACATCTTGTCATCGAAGCCATTTAAGATAATATTGATATTACTTATGCCTTCTTTAGCTGAGGAAATCTCCTCTTTAATGAGTTTAAACATGTTCATTATCTGCTGTGATGGCTCTTCCTCACGCAGCTCTTCCACCTCCATAGCATCTGCCATTTTCTCAGGCCTGGTCTTGGCTGTTTTTTTGCTCAGCAGGGGTGAATAAAAGTTTCTAATTCAATTTTTGACTATTTTTCTCTGACCCTTGGTCACCTTGTTTTCCTAAGTGGTTTAGGGTTATCTAGTGGTTTTTCCTTTTAAAGTGCTCATTTTCCTTGCAGGCTTGCAGGGACTCTAGCCTTTCACGTCCTGAGCCTGCACACACTCATTGGCGCCCCCTGGCCAATATCTAATGGAGTGCTGGCAAGGTTAAGATGTGGATTCCAACCAGTTACAGGAATAATTTAAGGAATAAAGTCCTACGTAGAAAGATGCTAGTTTCTCTCCAACTTCCTAGACACAATTTCCAGTGTTTCTAATCCAGTTACAGTAGTTACAGTTCTTAGGTACATGCTGACCCAAGGACATGTACCGTCTCATATTTAACACTTCTTTTCAGCCCGAAGGATCACCATTTTAGAAAGGCTCATATTATAAAAGCATGAGACCGCACTTGTTACTGTTCAAAGATTATGGATTCTTCTCATAAGTAGAAAAAAAATCAACAGGGAGTTTATTTCAGCTTAGCAAAGAGACAATGCAGGGGAGGTAACATAGAGGTCTACAAAATCATGAACTATGGGTATTTTCAGACGTGACGAGGCCACTATTGGCCCTGTCATGGAATCACCTATTGATCCCCCACCGGGATCAAAATGGCACGGCCAACAGACGTGCCGACTGATTCCGGCGGGGAATTGGGGGAGGGGGCAGGGCTGCACGGCTCAACGTGCGGCCGCATAGTCTACCCCACCCTAAGGCCGCCCGCCCTCTGGGAGACGGACGGGCGCCACGGCCAATGTGGCTGCAGCGCCCGACCCCCGGAGCATTGACCACGGCCCGGAATCAGCGGTGGGCACGGCTGCTGATTCCAGGCCGTGGTCAGGGGACAGACGTGACGTTCCCACGCTCAACCACGGTGAATTCCCCATGGTTGAGCGTAGGCACGTCACATCTGTTGGCCCGAACGCGAGCTTCCCACCAGGTGTTCACCCCCGTGAATCACAGGCGGGAATCTCTTTGATCACGCGAATGGCGATGGTCCGGGCAGGACAGCCGTTTGCGTGGTCAAAGAGATTCCTGCCCCTGATTCACGGGGTGAACATCTGGCGGGAATCTCTTGTCGGGCCAACAGACGTTACGGTCCCTTGCTCACCATGTGGGAATTCACCGTGGTTGAGCATGGGATCATAACGTCTGAAAATAACATATGTGAAGAAAGTGAATGGGGAACAATTATTCACCCTCTCTCATAATACAGTACTAAGGAACATCAGATCTAACGCACAAACAAAAAGAAGTACTTTTCCACAAAATACACAACTAATTTCTTGAGCCAGCTGTGTTTGTAGAATATCATAATGCTGCTATATAAAATCTGTGGTACAATCACAATCTTGAATATTGTGTGCAGTTTTGGTTGACTCATCTAAAAAAAAAAACCCACCATAGTTGAACTAGAAAAAGTCCAAGGAAGGGTAACAAAAATTATAAATGGGATAGAACAGTTTCTGTATGAGAAGAGGCATGATAGGTTAGGGCTTTTCAAGCTTGGAGAAGAGATGACTAAGAGGGGATGTTATAAAAGTTTATAAAATCATGAGTCGCACGGAACGAGTAAATAGGGTGTTGTTATTTACTCACTCAGATAATACTAGAACTAAGGGACACTCCATGAAACTAACTGGCAGCAGTTTTAAAACAAATGAAAGACTTTTTCCCCCCAGTGCAACACACAATTAACCTGTGGAATTCATTAGCAGTGGATGGGGTGATTTCAGACGTGACGGGGCGTCTATTGGCCCTGTCACAGAATCACCTTTTGATTCCCCGCCGAAATCAAACGTCCAACAGACGTGCCAGCTGATTCCGGCAGGGAATCGGGGGGGGGGGGAGGGGGAGAGGGCTGCGCGGTGCAACATGCAGCCGCATAGCCCTGCCCCTCCACGCTCCCCCAGCCGCCCGCTCTCCTGGAGACGGGTGGGCGCAGTGGCCAATCCAGCCACTGCACCCGATTCCAACCCGGGGTCTGGGCCATGGCCCGGAATCAGCAGCGGTAACAGACATTACCATCCGCCAATTCCGGGCCGTGGTTCAATTAACCACGCTTTCGGGGATGGTGCCCAGACCATCCTCGAAAGCGTGGTTATTTTGCTCACCGCCGGTGGTTCACCATCGTGAACATCTGGCGGTGAGCAAGCAGACGTTACGGGACCATCCACCACCATGGGGGATTCACCATGGTTGAGTGTGGCAACGTAACATCTGAAAATACCCGATGTAGTCAAGGTCAGTAGCATGGCTGGATTTAAAAAAGGATTGGATAAATTCTTGGAGGATAAGTCTATTATTGGCTATTAGCCATGTAGGTTGGGGAATGTAACCTTTGACTGTCAGAAGCTGGGAGCAATCAGCAAGGAATGGATTGCCCCATTATGACCTGTTGGGTATTTCTCTGAAGCAAATGAGAGTGGTCACTGTTGGAGACAGGTGCTGAGCTCGATGGAACACATATCTGACCCAGTAGGATACTTATGTTCTTATGTGTTGCAAAGGCCAGTAGTATAAATGGGTCCAAAAAAAGGACTGGACAAATGAAAGGAGGATAAGACTCTCAGTAGGTACAAACCAAGATGGTCAGTAGATGCAACCTCATGACTCAGGGTGTTCCTAAACCTTTGATTGAAAGAATCTAAGAGTGAACAACAGGGGATGCATCTCCCCTTAGTTGCCCTGTAACCTCCCCTGAAGCATCTCATACCATCTCACCATCAGAGAGAGGGTGCTGGGCTAGATGGTCTATTGGTCTGACCCGGTAAGGCATCTCTTATGCTCTTCTTTCCGTATTCTATTTGTCCCCCTTCTTTATGAGTATGAAGCATTTCTGTCTCCTTTCTGGAGTGGTACAACCAAGCATGTGTCACATGCTTCTGTAATTAAGCACCTGTCTTAAATAATGAAGCAGGCATGAAGATAGGTATTTAGCCCTTTGCATTTTCAATGTCCTCTGTATGTTCGCTAATCTTTTTACACTATGAGATAGAAGCCTTTTCAATTCAAAGGAGGTCAAGTTCAAAAATTTCAAGCAGGGCCATGCACCTACCGTCTCACTGAGATCAACTCATTTGTTTGGTGACAATCATGCAGCAGAGCAGTAACAGAAGCAATATTAGCAAGAGGCGGCTTTTCTAGTGCATGGAGCACTGGATTGGGAGAGACCTGGGTTCAATTCCTGGCTCACTACAAACTTCTGTGTAACCTTTCACCGATCACATAAATCACCCTTGTGCCTTGGGTAAGATTATTTAAATTTATATGAAACTCTACATAATAATTCTACTTTATAGTCTCCAGTTCAACAAAGCACATCATTAAGCACACTGCTGAAATGGTCCTTAATTCCCACAACATTACTAAGATATAATAAAATAATAATAATTATTATTATTAATTAATACAAAATATTTATTGCACTGGCCTCACGGCCTTGTGATAAAAAATTCTATATACAACCACACTTTCAGCATATAATTTTAAAAAACAGTTTGCATAGGACTATATCTCTTTATCTCTTCTTCCCATTCCACCTACCCTCCCAGAATTAGATTTAAGATATCATACCTTGAAGCCACTCTTGTTTTTTCTTCTTATCTGAAGCACTGATCTCAAAGGTTTTATCTAAACATTTTATAAGAAAAAGGCATTTCTTTCCATCTTTGTCAGGCAAGGACTAGAAAGGGAAAACAAAGTATTAGTTTACAATAAAACTAAACACCATTCTGAAATACTGCATCCTACTGAAGCACTGATCAGTTCACATACATGCATAAGATTATAAATAAGTGCAACTCTGGTGGAATATTAAATTGCAAGTATATCTTTTATATGAGACAGATATATTTATATAATACTGTATATATTTTTCAATATAAAACAGCCAAGAAACCATTGTCTGCTGTTTGATCACTATCTTCTCCAAAACTATTCAATTCGTTGACCTTCTTGACTTTGCTTCCTCCCTCTCCCCCCATCTCTCATCTAACTCCTCTACCACCTGCCCAGACTCTGCTGTCTCTGCCTTCAACTCATCCCCTTTCTTCCACCCTTGACACACTTGCTCCCCTCTCGTGCTGTCCTAGCTGTCGCATAAACTTCCATCCTGGGCTCACCCCTGCCATCTGCCACCTCCGATCCTGCTCTCGAGCTGCCGAGCGCCTCTGGCAGAAGTCTTGTGAGTTTGCTGACTTCCTCCTCTTTAAGTTTGTGCTCTCTGAATTTAGTGATGCCCTTTCCCTGGCCAAAGACCGCTATTACTCCACATTAATTGAATCTCACTCCTGCAACCCCCACCATCTCTTCTCAACATTTGCTTCCCTCCTGAAGCTTCCCTGTCCTCCTGCCCCTTCCCCTTTCTCTGCACAGGATCTTCTCTCCTTCTTCAACAACAAGATTGATAAATTTCACCTTGCTATTGCTTCTCAACCTTCTTCCTCCCCTACTTCATTCCCTTATGTTCCCCCTCCTGCCTCTCTTCTCCTTCTTCCCACCTTCTCTTGATGAGGTCACATCCCTCCTCTCTTCATCCAACCTCCTCCACTTGCCCCCTTGACCCCATCCCCTCTCATCTCCTAATGGTAATTTCCCCCACTGGTGCGCCTTCTCTGCTGAACGTCATCAATCTCTCCCTCTATACTGGTTCATTTCCATTGGTTTCAAACATGCCACCATCTCCCCTATCCTTAAGAACGCCACTTTTGACCCCCTCCAAACATTTCAGCTATCGCCCCATTTCTCTCCTACCCTTCGCTTCCAAGCTCCTGGAGCAGGCTGTCTACACGCGCTCTCTGGACCTCCTCTCTTCAAATTCCTCCCTTGACCCCCTCCAATCGGGCTTCTGCCCTCTCCACTTGACTGAGATTGCCCTTGCCAAAATCACCGATGACCTTCTCTTAGCTAAGCCTTAGGGCCTCTACTCCGTTCTTGTTCTCCTCAATCTCTCTACTGCCTTTGACCCTGTCGACCATGGCCTCCTCCTGGATTCACCACGCTCCCTTAGTTTCCGGGACTCTGCTCTTGACTGGTTCTCTTTGTATCTCTCAAATCACTCCTTCAACATTTCTCTTGCTGGTACTTCCTCTACATTGTTTCCCCTCTCTGTGGGAATTCCCCAAGGCTCTATCCTGAGTCCTATTCTCTTCTCCCATTTTCATTCTTTCTCTGGGTAAAGACTCATTGAAATCCATGGCTTCCAGTGTCACCTGTATGCTGATGACACACAGCGCTCTCTCTCCACCTCCATCCAGTCTCGTATTGCTGACTGTCTTGCTGACATCTCTGCCTTGATGTCTCGCTGCCAACTCAGGTTTAATGTGGCCAAGACCGAACTCCTCATCTTCCCCACAAAATGTACCCTTCCTACTTCCAGCTCAATTTCCATTGAGGGAGTCAGGCACAAACCCTGGGATTTATCTTAGACTCCTCCCTCTCTTTTACACCTCAGATTCAGGCTGTTGCTAAATCCTGTAGCTTTGCTCTGTATAATATTACTGAAATCAATTGCCCTACTGTTTCCACTGCAAAAAACCTAATTCATGCTCTAGTCATCTCTTGCCTTGACTACTGCAAGTCTACTACTTCCTCCCTACTGGCTTCCCCTGCTCTGATCTCGCTCCCCTCATCTCTGCAGCCAAAATCATCCACCTTGTCCATCACTTTGACCACGTTCAGCCCCATCTCTCCACCCTACACTGGCTCCCTGTACATGAACACATTCAGCACAAACTCCTGGTCTTCACCTTCAAGGCTCTTCATGGCCTTGCTCCCCCATTTCTATAGCCCTAGGTCCGTTTATTCGGAGCCAGGGAGCGTTCTCCCTTCCAACCAGTAGGAGGCAGCACTGACTTTTGACGGCATGCGTAGGGAGAGCGTGCCCTCGCTTCCCCAGTCGAAAGTCTGCCTCCGAACGGATAGGTAGCAGCGCGGGGGCTCTGCTCCCATTCTGACTTTCGTGCCTCCCTGGTCTCTGTTTGAGGCGGGGGGGGGCTACAGAGAACAGCAGTATCTTGCGGCGGCGAGACAACGTGCATCCATTGCAACAGGGCGGCTTCCTCGCCTCGGAGCCGGCACTCTTGG
>QEPC01010659.1:2428774-2444151 GCA_003113815.1 Sphenodon punctatus
TACCCTGCTTATTTCCTAATTTTAAAATGTTTGCTCTCCCTTGTTGATGTGAGAAAGGAACAACAGAGGAAAGTGATTAACCGATAATACAGGGATACAGTGCTTAAATGCACTAAGTAGCTCCCTTTCACCTAGGTCCATCTTAGGCACTTGCAAACTAGCTCAGAAGATAGATATTTGTTTTCTATATCTGTGGTCTCTCTTCAGTATAAATGTTGGCAATGTTTTTGTTGTTTTGATTTTTTTTAAGAAAAGCAGGCCTGGTTTAAAGAATGTATTTAAAGCTACATAATAAAGACATAAGTAAGTTTACTAAGGACTAGGCTGTGCCCTCAGATACAGCTGTAAGCAAGAGCTGGCATGTAAACTAGACCACTTCAAAATGAGCACTGGAAGGGGCTTGCGACACAAGACATCCAACAGCCACCAAACTTCCTCTTTTCTCCAAGAGGGTAGGGTTTTGCTGCTGGTACAGGACAGCAATAAAACGCACTATCATTTTGCACTGATGCAGATGTTCTGGTCAGCAACTTGGGAGGTAAGTCAAAGTCACACCCTGAACTATTTCCTGAACCTCAGTCAATGCCTGAGTCATCCTGCACCATTATTACAGGAACAGGGGTGCAGATCCCCACACAGCATTTGAGAGGTCCACCCCCATTTTACTGTATCTCTCCCCCTGCCCCCCCAGTCTAATCACCCAAACTCCAATCCGGGTGACCTTGTTGCTCATCGGAAGGGAAATATTTACAGGGAAATGTTCTGTAAATTTCTCTTCTGCCCCGCCACATTTTTTCCTCTCCCCACAAAAAATGTAAGTGAGGTGTTGCTCCTCAAGCTACCACGCAGTCTGCACCCTGTGGGCATTTCCCTCAGATGTGCTCATGTGTCATCTGACTACTCAGATGTTGATCACGGGCCAAGCCCAGAACAACAATGGTTTCCCTGAGGTTATGATGAGTAGCCCTGTCATGTGCAAAACCTTCACTTATTCCTCTGCACCTGGACTGAATGTCAGAGAAAGAGTGTAGGAGTGTCAAGAGGCAATTCTTACTTCCTCTTTCTCCCTTGCACGGGGAGAGGGGGTAGTATGTTCTGAGTCATAGTAGAGTGCTAAACGAATAAGGATTTTCCCACTTCAATAGCCACTGAGTGAATTTGCTCTTTAAAAAAAAGAGAGAGAGAGAATCCCACATATTTTTTCTTTTTAAAAAAATCTGCAATCTGGGAGGAAATTCTACAAAAATTGCCATTTTCTTGTAAATTTCAAATGGCCCCACTAATAAATTCTAGTCATTAAGAGTTATCCCCGCCCCCCAAAGAACCAATGTACATTAGTTATATATGAGGGAAACAGCTTTCAAAAAAAGAGAAACCCCTCAAATGTAAGTCTCTTGCTCTTGCAAATTTGTATCCCAAACCTGGGAAACTCCAAAATTATATATAGTAATGGGGCCGAGTGTGCAATGAGATATTGCCTGGGAATGCTAATTCATGAAATAACAATGTGAAAATAATAGTGTACCTACAAGCATAGGGTGTAGGAGGGAGAGATTCATCTGAATTCATGTGAATTGATTCACAGAGAAAAATCAAGAGAACTATTTTTAAAAATCCTTTTCAAAAAGAGAGTGACATCTCTAAACAAAGGCATAGTCACCAGCAGAGAAAAGGCCAGCAGGGAATAATCTAGGTCCTTTATCAACCCCTTTAAAACAGAGACAATGCCCTGCCCAGTTGAAAATGTTTTATTCATCTAAAGACATATGAGAAACTTCCTTTCAAATCTCAAGTGGGTGGCTTGACCTAACATTAAATACCTCAATTTAATAGTATTTACTGAAAAGGTTTAATTTAATCCTCAGCTGATTGTCTCTTGCAGGGGAAAAAAAAGGACTTAGCAAAAAATATATGCTTAACATTGTCCTATGTCAATTCTGAACATTTCCTGCTCTAAAGACTTCTGGGATTTCTTTTGAAAGGATCTGGAAAGTCTGCCAAGAAAGCCTTTGTTCCTCCTTATGAAGAGCTCAAGACAAGAATCACTTTTCGCCATGGTACATATGAACACAATATAAGAATTACATTAATTTCACCATGAATTGAAAGAACCCCCACCTGAATTAAAATTCTAGGTATGTTCAGGAATATTTTGCGGCTATTAAATGAGCTCCATAACATTTTGGCTGTGTCTTTCTCAAAGCTAAGTGGTTTTACTAAGCCACACTCCTAAGCAGAATTAAATATCTTGGATTTTCTCCTGCTTTTTCATACCTATCTGAAAGTATAAGATCTCAAACTATCCTCATGATTCAAACATTCCCTCACTTGATAGGTTGCAAGAGACAGCCAAATATTGTTTAATAAAACAAAGTGTGAAACATGGCTCATAAAAAAGACCAACAGTCATCCCCCTGTCAATTAGTGATATTGGCCTGATTTTCGCAAGGTGCTCACAGCTCATGTATCCTATATGGCTTTCACTAGATGTTGAGATTGCTAAGTATTGCATTGGGGGTAAGGACTTCAATGAAAGAATCCAAAAATCCATGCGTTCCTCCATGCGAACAGCACAGGCGGTGGCATGTGCATACTCCCAATGCACATCTATCTCCACCCATCACTCACCCACGGAACCATCCAGCAAACCGTCCTCTGTGGGTGGAGGTGGGTCCGCGCCCATTCCCACGGGCGCACACCCACCTCCACCCACCACGGCAGCACACCCATCCCTCAGCCTCACTGCTGTCCGTGTAAAAAGGGCCAAAGATACGCTCTCGATAGCTACCCCACAATTATGGAACTCCCTTCCTCTGGAGTCTAAGCCCAAGCCTGCTCATCTTCTGGAGGAAATGTAAGATTTTTTCACTTAACTAGGCATTTTGCAGGAAAGAATGAGGTTGGGGAGGGGGTGGGATAAGGGATTTTAACTGGTTTTATTGCATTTCTATAATTTTGAGTGTTGTAACTTACCCTGAGCCCATGAGATAAGGCAAGATAATAAATATCTGATTAAAAATACTACTATGAGTTAACTGCATATAGTTCTTACCTGTTTCAATACATCCAATATAAGTTCATTAAAGACTTCATTAATTGCCATTGTCACTGTCTGTCGATCCATCCCTTTGCTGAACTGTCCACTTCCAATAAGCTCAATCAGTTACCAGGCAGAAAGACCTTCTTGGTTAGCATTCAGGCCAATCTTGTAATGTTCAAACTGTTCTTGCTGCCAGCCAGCCCCCATTGCTTCAGTTAGTTTTTTAAGCAAGTATTCAATCTGCACAGGAGAAGGGGAAAAAGGAACATTTTAACAGATACCAAATTTAATCTGGTACTTAGCCCTCAAGACCAAAAAAATCAAACCCGAATGCTTAAAGTTAGCTCCTAAAACCAACTTTTGGTTTGTGATGCTCCAGTGGTATACTGTGTGGGCTAGCAGTTAGAGTACAGCAGCATGTCTCACTTAAGTGAATGGGACGCATGTATGTATTAACTGCTAGAATGCACAATATCTCATGACTGCACTGTAAAGGCACCTGAAATATAAATGGCCTGATTTTCAAAGATTCCAGCCTCCAGCAGGTCTCATTGACCTCAGTGGAATTTGTAAATGCTCAACACCTCTGACACCCAGACTACTTTTACTTAGGCACCCAAAAATAAGGAATGAAGAGTCTAATATTAGGATTTGTTTGAAAATGTGGACCCAGTGCTCTAACAATACATGAATTACTAAACAGCATTGAGATTATGCAGAATTAACTATGTAGTAGTAGTATTTTATTGGGTTAGCTTTTGCCATACTCGAGCCATTTTTATACGCACCATGGGAGAGTGGGGAGAGGGTGTGCTCACCGCAGCATGGGCAGCACATGGGTGCTGGTGCACACGGGCACACTCCCAGCCCCCCACGCATCCCCACTCATGGAGCAACCTCCGTTTTCGCCGGTTGCTCCGTGAGTGGGGATGCGTGGGTCGTAGAAGCACGCACACGCCCATTCACTGGCCGCAGCATGCACACGGGTGGCACCCGCTCATGCCCACGCAGTGGATGTGTGTGGGCACGTCTCATGTAAAAACAGCCTTTGATTGGTTGCCATATCGTTGGCCCAAAAGCTTGGGTACTCTTACCAACAGAAGCTGGTCCAATAAAAGATATCATCTGAACTACTTTATCTAGACTGTAAGCTCCTTGGAGCAAGTACTGTCTTTTACATTATGTGTATTTGTACAGTGCTGCGTACGTCTACTAATGCTTTAGAAATGATAAGTAGTAGTAGTACTTGGTCTCCAGCTCTTTGATTGATGGACATATAGGTAGACTTTTGGGTCACCTAACAGACATGTCAGAGGCTTAGGAAGACAGCTTTAAGGAAATGCTACTGTTTGTTAAGTCTGCAAAGACTACAGGTCTCTAAGAATTCAATATTCACTCTGGTACTTGTATAGTAATGCTGGGATATTGCATCTTTTTCTCTCTTTTAGCTGGTGCATGCCTGTTAGCACACCTGTGGGGGCAATATACAAAGTGAGGCTGACCAACTAGTGAGGTACTGAACTTGAAGCCAGCAATAATGGGTTCCCACCCCCTGTTATTTTTGCAAGATTGAGGCTATTTAATAAACAGTCTCCAGTCTGTTGGTATTACAAGGAAATAAAGCTGAATATAGATACTAACCAAAATCAATCGTTTTTCTGACCTAAAAAAAGAACACAGTCCTTCACTCATATGCTCCCAGCCTAGTTCTACATTTCTGTAACATTTACTTTTTGTAAAGATTTATTGTTCACTTAAAGATTTTTGTTAAGTGAAGCTGCATTAGCTTTCATGCAAACAAGATCCATGCAGAGAGCAAAAAAAATGTTTCCCCATTGTTTTCACTATACTTGTTTGTATACTGGCCTTAGGAAAAGGGTGTATTAAATACATGAAGTCATATAAGATGCAGTATGATACAATCAATTTTAAGAAAGGATATGTTTAAACTATGGGCTTTTCCAGAAGCTTAATTCCATTTTGAGTCCAATCCTGTAAGCACTCATCACTGAGAGTACTCCTGTTGAAATGTTAATCTTAATGACTTAATTTTGAAAGAATTTACTACCAGCCAGAATGTTGACGGTTGCAAGAATTTGTACTAATTGTATTAAATCTGCACCCTGTTTGCAAGAACAGGCCTTGCAACATGTCATTTCACAAGCTCATCAGAGCACTGCTCTGAATCATTTACTTTAAGATTGCTCAAGATTAGAGCATTCCGACCAATAAGCACTTCAATTGCTTGCATTTTAGATAAAGCGGTTTAAATTATAACTACTTATTGGATTTTGATAAAATTCATATTGATAAACTGCAAAAATGAGGAAACTAGTTATGGGGAAAATTAAAAGGAGCAGTCACGAGGATTAAATGTCTGCAAAGGGCATGTAGACTATATGAAAACACCATCTTATGGTGTTAATCTTTCATCTTGGGAGCCCAGATTCAATGTATTCCACAAGCAAAAAAAAAAAAAAGGTAGCAAGAGAAAAAAAGGAAAAAAGGGAAACATCTGCCAGTGTGGCTAAACTGTGAGGCAATGGTGGCTATTAGAGCCAAAAAGGTGTTCCTTAAAAATGGAAAGCTAGTCTTAATTAGGAAAATAAGAAAGAGCATAAGCACTGGCAAATTAGAAGTAAAATATTAAAAAGGCAGGTCAAGAGGGAATTTGAAAAATGACTTGGTAAAGATGCAAAACTGATGAAAACTTTTTCAAGAATATCAGAAGCAAGAAGTCTGCTAGAAAGTCAGTCAAACCAATAATGACCATGGGGTGAAAGGGAGCATAAAGCCATTGCAGAAAAACTGAATGAATTCTTTGCTTCAGTTTACACAGCAGCGGATGTTGGGGAAATACCCACACTGGAACTATTCTTTGTAGGTGATGAATCGGAAGAGCTGTGACAAATCAACGTGACTCTGGAAAAGGTTCTAGAGCAAATTTACAAACTGGGGGTGAAAACAGACATGCATCGTAACTCAGATTTAACACAGCTTTAACATTTATTATGTTTCAGGGCTGCATAGGGCACCAATACAGCTCTGCAACATGCATAAGGAATGTTACGGCAGAGTTACATGCATGTCTGGGGGTTTTCACCCTAAATAGTAACAAATCACCAGGACCAGATGGTATTCATCCAAGAGTTCTGAAGAAACTCAAATATGAAATTGCAGACCTACTATTGGTCATTTGTAACCTACTGCTAAAATCTGCCACTGTACCTGAGGATTCGAGGGTAGCGAATATAACACCAATATTTTAAAAGGGCGCTGGACGCAATCCTGGAAACTACAGACAAGTGAGCCTGACATTGGTGCTGGGAAAACTGGTGCTAACTAATTTATTGGGATTTTTTGAGGGTGTAAATAAGCATGAGAGTCAGTCGGGTGACATAGCGTATCTGGATTTTCAGAAAACGTTTGATAAGGTCCCTCACGAGAGGCTCTTGAGGAAATTAAATAGTCATGGGAGAGGACGTAGTGTCCTATTGTGGATCGGTAACTGGTTAAAGGATAGGAAAGAAAGGATAGGACTAAGAGCACATCCCCACAACCAGGAGATCAGTGATTTTTTCTTCTCCCCCCCGCCCATATTATAATGATGTGTGAAGGACTCCATGCGCTTATTTAGCCGGGGAAGCGGGGCGCTGTGTCTAATTGATGCTGCCTCTCTCTCTCACCCGGAGCCTGGAGAGTTTCCCTTCCCTAGTAGCGCTCCAGCCACTAGCAGCAGTAGCAGCAGACTGGACTCAGTGCAGGGATCCCAGCCCCAGCGATCATCAGAGCCCGCTCCAGTAATAGCAAGAACCGCTGGACTAGGGGGAGTTTGCAGTGGGGCTGGCAAGGGAAAGGGAGAAAGCGATGTCTGCGAAGTTGGGTGAAGTTATGGCAATGGGCATGTTTAGCGCTTTGCATGTCAGCACTGTGTAACTGACATGACAGCCGCTCTTCCTCCTCTCCCCCCACCCGAGGGGCTGCGCTGGACATACATTAAAATGCTGCTTTTCCTAAATGCAGTCAATTTCAAAATGCGCTTAAATAAAACCAGGGTGAATAGTGCATGGATTTATTTAAACGCATTTTGAAATTGACTGCATTTAGGAAAAGCAGCATTTTAATGTATGTGTGAATGCGATCTACGTGGTCAATTTTTGTAACGAGGAGAAAAAAACAGTGGAGTGCCCCAGGAATCTGTACTGGGACTTGTGTTGTTTAATGTATCCATTAATGATCTGGAAAAGGGAGTCAAGAGTGAGGTGAGCAAATATGCAGATGACACAAGATTATTCAAGGTAGTTAAAACTTTAGCAGACTGTGAGGAATTGCAGGAGGATCTCGTGAGACTGGGTGACTGGGCAACTAAATGGCAGATGAAATTTAATGTTGACAACGGCAAAGTGATGCACATAGGGAAAAATAATCCAAAATACATTTTATTATTTTTATTATTATTAGCAAGCATTTATATAGCACCAGCAACGTACCTTGCGCTTTACAAAGTAATTAAATAGACATGGTCCCTGCCTTAGGGTTTACAATCTGAGAGATTGGGGCGGGGGGGGGGGNAGAGGGAGAGACAAGGAGTGTAACATTCACAAAGATGCGAGGTCCCAGGTGCACGTGCTTGACTTAGTTACATGTAGACAGTGCTGGGTTCTAAATTAGAGGTTACCGCTCAGGAAAAGGATCTTGGAGATGTGGACAATACATTGAAATCCACAGCTCAATGTGCAGCAGCAGTCAAAAAAGCAAACAGAATATTAGGAATTATTTGGAAAGGGATAGAGAATAAAACTGAAAATATCATAACACCTCTATACAAATCTACAGTGCGACTGCACTTTGAATGAATACCGTGAGCAGTTCTCGGCACCCAATCTAAAAAAATACACAGAAGAACTAGGAAAAGGTACAGAGAAAGGCAACCAAAATGATAAAAGGTATGGAACAGCTTCTGTACGAAGAGAGGCTTGTTACGTTAGGGCTTTTCAGGTTGGGGAAGAGACAACTGAGGGGATATGATAGAAGTTTATAAAATCATGAGTAGTGTGGAACGAGTAGATAGGGAACAGTTATTTACCCTCTCAAATAGAACTAGAACTAGGGGATGCTCCATGAAACTAGCTGGCAGCAGATTTAAGAAAAATAAAGTATTTTTTCACTTAACGCACTATTAAGTTGTGGAATTTATTGCCAGAGGATGTGGTCAAGGTCAGCAGTATAGCTTGGTTTAAAAAAGGATTGGGTAAGTTCTTGGAGGGTACTATTAGCAAAGTAAGTTTGAGCAACATAACCTCTTAGTATCAGGAGCTGGGAGTGAACAACACGGAATGGATTGTCCCATTATGACAGTTCAGTACTCTTCCAAGTAACCATGATTGGTCACTGTCGGAGACAGGATGCTGGGCTTGATAGATCATTGTTCTGACCCTTTACGACACTTCTAATGATATGAAAGAAATTAAGTATTTCTTTTCTGTAGCTACAACAATTCACAAAAAAATGAATGAGTTGATTGTCACTGACCACATCTTTAGTATACTAAGAAAGAGGATGTGTGCCAAGATACGTTTTCCAGTACCAGATGCTATAAATCCTTAGAATTGAATTAGATGCAGGAAGCAGCTTACTTCCTACTTTCAGGCAACTTTTACAAAAAAAGAAAACCTCCAAAGAATGGTATTTCATGCTGAGCATGAACGGCAGTCTTAAATGCCTCCATTTCAGAAGCACATTTACAAAACATTTCAGCTTAATGAATTGAAATGCAGCTCATTTACTTCACAATCCTTCACGGACTGCATCAAGCCCAGGCTTGGATCAGGCCCAATACAGTGAGATTATGGGTGAGTTCTTGAAAGATTCACTGGGCCAATGGCTTGCTAGCAATCTGCTACGGAGCGCCTAGGCCCATCTGGAAAGGTTGTTCACCTTGACAGAGAGGCAGTTAGCCCAGTGTTGGGCTGACTGGGGCTCAGGTTAGAAAAGTAAGGTCAGGATTGACGCTACCATTAAGGTGGGGTGAGCTACTGTCTAGGGTGGCAAATTTCAGAGGGGTGGCAGAATGTCCCCCACTCTAACATTTTCTCCCGAGATCAGAGACAGAGAAACTCCAGCTCTTAGGTCTACTTGGCTCTCCAAGGCTATGGGGATGGGGAAGCTGGAGTCATACCAGGATGCAAGGAATAGGACCTGCCTGAGCAGGGATCAAGGCATGGAATGTGCAGGGACACAGAATTAAATCCAAGACCTGCCTTTCCCTGTTCCTCCCCTGCCCAGGCAACTCCTTGGCCCACCTCCCCATTGCACACAGGGTGGACATACCTCCTCTTTAAACGAGGACGCTTATGAAAAACACATGGTGCAGGGCTGCACTAGAACCAATGCAGCCCTGCAACATGTATTTTTCATAAGCGTCCTCTTTTAAAGGGAAGGTATGGTCACCCTAATCGCACATCCCCACTTCCCTGGCTCTGCCTCTGTGTTTCTTCCTCCACACACCCCACCTTGTCTGGGCAATTGCTTGCTCCCCTGCTGGCCTGCCTTATGCTCCCCATCGTTGGAAAGGCCTCAATAGTCTCCCTCCTGCCCCAGAGACTCTCTGTCCACCAGTCTGGTTTCCAGTTCAGGGGGTCCCCACTCTGCTTAGGGCAGCAGAATACCTAAGGCTGGTTCCAGGCCAGGCGAATGGAAGTTCGAGTGCCTGACCCAGAGGCTACCTGGAATTTAAAGGAGATCCCAGTCAGTGGGAAGGAACATCAGGAAGAGGCAGAGCGGAGGTGGAAGCTTGCCTTCAGGGCTCGTCAAGCAATGTGAGGCGGCAGCCGAAAACTGGCAGCCCAAGAAAAAGGCTTTGTAAAAAGATTCTGGTGATGGTACCTTGTTAATAAAAACACTGGTTGAAGAGAACATGCTGCAGATTACAGTTTGGGGGCCTGTTCCTTCAGCAACTTAATGCTGGTGGGGTGCTGCTCTGTTATGTATATAATTTATTTATTTTATTTCTATTAAAAAAAATATCCCGCCTCTCCCGCCCAAGGTGGCTCGAAGCACCTAACAATTAAAAAAAATATTTAGTACAAAAAGTAAAATACAATAATAAACTCAAATATTAACAATAAAATGGAGAAGTTAAAGAAGATACATTTAAAACCCCTCCCACCCTATCCATCATTTCCCCCCCCCCAATCTCCCTCGCCAAAAGCCTGGCAGAACAGCCAGGTTTTATAGCCGTTGAAAAGAGGAGAGGTCCGGAGCCATCCAGGCCTCTGCTGAAAGGCAGTTCCACAGCCTAGGTGCGGCCACCGAGAACACCCTCTCCATAGTTGCCACCTGAAAAACCCAGAGAACCTCAAGAAGGGTGCTTCCATATGACCGCAGCGGCTGATCCAGAACCCAGGAGGTGAGATGGTCCCACAGGTAGACCGGGCCTAGGCCGTATAGGGCTTTATAGGTAAGCACTAGCACCTTGAATTGGGCCCAGAAGACTATGGGCAGCAAGTGCAACAAACTGAGCACTGATGTAATGTGCTCACGGCGACCCATCCCAGTCAAGAGATGGGCTGCTCCATTCTGTACTAGCTGCAGTCTCCGAACCATCACCATGGGCAGCCCCACATAGAGTGCTTTACAACAGTCCAGTGTAGAGGTGATGAAAGCATGGATGATGATGGCCAGGTTGGAGTCCTAGATGTACGGCCGAAGCCACCGCACCAGATGAAGCTGGCAAAATGCACTCCTCGCCACAGCCTCCACCTGGACATCCAGGCAGAGCTGGGAATCGAGGCGCACTCCCAGACTACGAACCTGGGGTACCAGTGGAGGGTGAACCCCATCAATGATGGCCCTACCCACCAGCATCACCTCCATCTTGTCGAGATTCCACTTCAGCCGGTTCCCCCTCATCCAGTCCCACACAGCCGACAGACACCGAATAAACCTACCCTGAGGGCTTGTTGGAGGGGCTGGGCAGGGATCCTGGGGAGAGCTGGGCTTGGCTGCAAAAGCTGGGCTTGGCTGCAAAAGCTGCCCTGAGGGATCCCCTGCACCTGTGTGACACTGTTTCTCCTCCCCCTGCAGGTAATGCCAAAGGGCGAGGAGCCATTGGCGGGGCATTAGTGGGACAGAGGCAATGGAGGCAGCCACCCTATTTGTGGCCCTATGTGTGGCCCTTGGTGAGGGCCCGAGTGCACAGGGGGCCCCGTCAGTTTGGTAGTAAACTGTGGGGAGGGTTTGTATTGGGGGATACTTGATTAAAGGGGGGGAAGTGTGGGAGGTGATTGGTTGGGGTGGGGTGTTGTTTATTTATTTATTTATTTATTTATCTATTTTATAGTGGGGTTGGTAGGGGGAAGGGGGTGCCTTGAAGCTGTGGGGGACTGGATGAGGGCAAACCGACAAGCTGAATCCTGACAAGACGGCTTTCAGGGGGGAGGATGGGTAGAGTGGGGGGAATGGGTTAGGGTGGGGGGTGGTTGGGGATTTTTTTTATACCTCCCTTGTTGTTTATTTTAAACGTTGTTTTTACTGTTATGTTTTATATTGTGCACCGCTCAGAGCTGCCTGTGGCAGGATGGGCGAGTTAAAAATGCTTTAAATAAATAAATAAATACAAATAAACACCGAGACTGCCAGGTCTGGGTCAGATGAAAAAGAGAGATAGAGTTGGGTGTCATCAACATATATGCAGCCGTCGAGCAAGGTCATGAGAGGGTTTGGCGTTCTGTGTCATCAACATATTTATGTCACCGAATGCCAAACCCTCTCATGACCTCGCTCAACGGCCGTATTGATTTATTTCACTATTTTTCTACCCTGCACCCTTCTGCTCACAGAGCAGCTCGGGGTGGCTTACAAGACATATATCCACAATAATAATAAAACAAACACATAAAATAGAATTTAAAATTCATTGAAATGCTAAAAACATTTTAGCATACACACTGATCAGGAGAGGGGACATAATGGAACCTTGCAGGACTCCACACGAGAAGTCCCAGGGAGAGGATGAGCAATTCCCGAGCACCACTCACTGAGTACTCCCAGCCAGAAAGCAGCGGAACCATTCAAGAATAATCCCGCCCACTCGGGCTCGGTCCCACAAGCGGGTCACCAGCATCTCATGATCAACAGTATCAAATGCAGCCGACAGATCTAACAGAATCAGCAGTGTCAATCAACCCTGATCTAACTCACGGCAGAGATCATCGACCAAAGCCACAAGTGCAGCCTCAGTGTCATAACCCAGATGAAAGCTGGACTGTGAAAGATCTAGAAAACTGATACTGTCCAGATGTCCCAGCAGCTGCCGAGACACGACCCATTCAATAACCTTCCCTAAAAGGGGAAGGTTAGAGACCGGCCGATAACAGGCAAGGGAGACAATGTCAAGCAATGGCTTCTTGAGCAGAGGCCACACCACTGCCTCCTTGAGGCAGCTTGGCACTTTGTCCTCCCCATGGCCCAACTTCAGAATAGAACAAACATGGTAAAAATTGGGATTGCCAGACAGAATAAGAAATCTTGTTTCAGACCATCTCTGCAAATGGTCTTTTGTACAGCTGTATTACCATCATGGTGATAGTGGGTTGGAGGAATTTAGGTACCAGCAAAAATCAATCGGCAGCCAACCTAAGAGCAGTTTCATCTGTTCAAATATAAACGTGAATGCCAGCAAGACTGAGTGTTTTCCAACGAGCAAGGCTTGCGAGGGGTGGGGGGGGTCCATGACTGCTGAGTGACAAAGCTGCCCGGAGCAGCCACTCAGGTAGAGTGCGGGGGGAGGGATTCTAACAGGCGGCTCCCCAGGGTGGCCACCATGGCCAGTGCCATGCAGGCAGCCTCCACGCACTCCCACCACCATGGACAGACACTGCAAAAAACTCATACAGGCAGCTGTAACCCCTCCCCCCACCCACCCAGCAGCAATCCCCACCCCAGACCCCGCCTAGCTGCCTTGCTCTCTGCCATGACACACAGTGGCGGACACCATGGAAACATGAAGCCGCAGCAGCCAGTAACCCCATGAGCCTGGGAGCTGCTGGCATTCCTGGGCAACAATGGAGGCGCATACCGAGCAGGACATGCAGGAAGCTGCTGTCCTCCATGACACTGGTTCTGCTCTCATGCATCAGGAGGGGGGGTTGTTGTGCTTTGAACCAACGTGATGTATTTTGTGTGCGTGTCCTTTAAGAGCTCCTGGGGAGGTGGCTGGGCTGTGGACCTGTCTGTTGATGTGGGCGGGCCCCCCAGTTCATACAGGCCGGGACGTGTGGACACCCATTGCTACGCACTTTTTTGGCTTCCCCCCCATGACACACACTGGATTTTTTGGCAGTGCTCTGTGACTGGCCATGAGTGGGTGCTGCGTGGTTAATGGGAATGTGCATCCCTCCCCCATGCCACCGGATGAGTGGTTACTGGGTGGCCATGCATGGTAGCATCTTGTTTAAAAACACCCACTGTTCGTTTTTATGTTGAAATGAGGAAGCTCTGATATTTCTCAGAGTCTGAGTGCTCTTCCCCTCCTACAGAAGAACAGACACGTCACCAAAGAAAATAACAGACAAATTAAATAAGCTCCAATTTAAATAAGGTTTGTGTTTGTGATTAGTAAACTAAGCCAGTTGAGAAGCAAGTATGATTCAAGATTTATTGTTGCACTGACTACAATTATTCTTTGTGAAGAAGTCAACAGTTTATCTTTAAAGCTTTATCAAAGAATTGCTGCTTTGTTTGCAGGGATGAATTCCTTCTATATTTGGAGAGACTAATAAATAGATAGATAAATAATTTACTTGCCTTAGCCAATGGCCATAGCAACATAAAATTGTACAACCAAAACATCCAATACATTGATAAACAAAATATAAAATCACATACTTGCGAATACTTTTAAAGTTATCCTTCTCTTATGTCTCATATCACACATTTACCCCTTTAAGCGCCTCCACATTAGAACCATCATTTAAATAAATAAATAGACAGCCTCATGAGTCACCCCTAATTAGTTCTCCAACTAGACGGTGAGACGCCTTGCCCTTCTCGGAGCTTGTGGCGGCACACTTGACCCCTGCGCAACATTTAAGTTCTACCTTACCCTTCTCGGGGATTATGGCAGCATGTTTGACCCCTGTGTACTCCTAAGCAAACAAATAAAATCCAACCCCAGTTCTTAAATTGAGTTTTAAGGGAAAACTGTATACTTCTCCTATATTTCCCATTCTTTGCTAAGTTTTTGTTTCCACACTAAGGTCAAGAACTTTGCCACCTTTATTGAGACCATCCCCAAGCAGAAAAAATTCCTTCGATTTCCCTGGGTCTAAATTTTCCAAAAGAGGGGTAATGAAAAGCTCTCTCCATGTATGATATTGTGGGCAAAAAAGAAGAATATGTCCCATAGTTTCCACCTCACCCTGGGCAACCTTACAATCAAGACAGAGCCTCTCTTCCCAGGGGGTACCCTTCAATCTACCCTTCATCACTGCCAAGGGGAAAACGTTCATTCTTGCCAGTGTCAGGGCTACTCTTGTATTACGTAACCTGGGGTTCGACAAATACTTGGCACCCTCTCCAGGAGTTCCTATTTCTCTGTATAACCCAGAGAACTTTTGTTGCTGGATTTGCTCACGCTCAAATTGGAGTTCCAAATCATTAATTCGCATTTTAGCTTCAGGCCAAATTCTGTCGAAGGGCAGGGACATTACATACGCTATAGAAAACCCCAAAGATGTGAGGATTTTTTGGATTGTCTCAAACCAAAGACCCTCCCTACTTACAGCAACCAGGGATGCCAATGAAGCTGAAGGGAGAAGATTTAAATGAAGCCAGTAGGGGTGGGAATACCGGTAAATCCGGAATCCGGTAAATCCGGTCCTGTTACCGGATTCCGGGTACTGGATTTTTTTACATTGCGGCCATTTAAATGAATGGCTGCAATGTAAGTGCCACCAAAAAAGTAAAAAAAAAAAAAAACTCCCCGAGTCCAGGCTGCGCGGGTGGAAGGGGGGACACCCCCCACCCACCCTGCCCAGCCTGGATTTTTGTTAAAAAAAAAAGAGCCCACCCCCCAGCACCAGTGGCCGCAGCGTCCCCGCAGCCGCCGGTAAGTATAGACCCAATCCCTAACCCCCCAGGGATCACCCCTACTAAAGTTGCCAGTGCTCTACCTTTGCGGAGCTCCGGGTGCGGCGGCGGCGGGCGGTCCGGTGGCCTCAGCGCCGGCTGTGGCTGCCGGCGTCAGAGACGCTCTAGGCCTTCCGGGGAACTTCTGGGTTTCCCCGGAAGGCCTAGAGCGTCTCTGACGCTGGCAGCCACAGCCGGCGCTGAGGCC
>QEPC01010659.1:2447788-2461682 GCA_003113815.1 Sphenodon punctatus
TGCCCAGGCACCCAGTCTTGTAAGATCTTGCTGCAGCTCCTCACAGTCTGCTCGTGTTCTGACTACTCTGAATAACTTGGTGTCATCTGCAAATTTGATCACCTCACTCTTAACACCCTTTTCCAGATCATTAATAAATACATTGAAAAGAACTGGTCCCAGTACAGATCCTTGGGGCACACAACTTTTTACATCCCTCCATTGTGAAAACTGGCCATTTAGTCCCACTCTTTGCTTCCTATCCTTTAACCAGTTACCAATCCATAGCAAAGCACTACCTCCTATCACATGACCTTAATTTTCACAAGAGTCGTTTATGTGGGACCTTATGAAAAGCTATCAAAAGTTAAATGATTCTCTCCTCTATTTCAGCTATCAAAGCATAGGGAGAAGCTTGTGAAAGCTAAGGTGCGAGTTCTAAGGGCGCTTTTAAACGAGCAGCGCAAAAGCCATCTCGCTACCTGCCGTCTCACTACCGTGATGGCAGCTCACTGATGTGGATTTGAGGGGGAAGGATTGCAGGGCCGGTCTGACGCGGGAAAGATGCGGCTGCAAACCGCGTGAAGCATTTAGACAAACCAGAATGACATGGCTGCAAACCGCATGAAGCATTTAGACAAGAACAAAGTAAGGTGGCTGATTAAAGGATCAGCTGCATTTTTTGTCTCGTCTAAAAATGCCCTAAGTTGTAGAGCGCTTAAATGTGGAAGGAACTACTGGAGAAAAGAATATGCCATCTTCTACAGAATATGCTATGCACTATTTCCAGAGCACAATGCAAGGTCTATCTATCTATGTCAAAGCCTTCCTGCCATAACAAAAGACATGGTTGTTTGACTAATTGCTTCACTACTACAGAGAGCTAGGCTTTCCAACCTACAGATACCATAACAACAGAACACATTTTGGCACTGACACTTTCCTCAGACTTGTCATTCCCCTTGCAAAGAAATTTCAGTATCCGGATCACTTTTCTCCTTGTGACACAATTATTTTTACCTTCAAGAAATCAAACACTTTTTAGTTTGTTTATGGGTCCTTAACAATTTTGATCCAATATGCCAATTTCTACCAAATTTAGTAGAAGGTCCAAGGGTATTAAGCAGAGATCCAAAATGTCATAATAATGAGTGCATCTAGCAGAGAAGTGTGGCTCTTTTTGTTGTCACAAAGTCCTTCTGACTTGCACTGAACATTGTCTCCCTTGATAAAAATCAGGCTTCTGGTTCAGGTGTTTGCTGCACAGAACAATTTTAGGGTGGGGTTGCAGGGACTTGGGATTTCCCATCCTGCATCACCAGTCAACCAGAAAAATAAACCCTAGAGTAGTGATCCTCCAATATTACCATTCTGCAGATGTCTTTGTAAGGAACTCTTTTCACAGACTCACCTCCCTTCACCATCTCCGATTATGGAGACCAGTTATCCCTGTATTAAACTTTCTATTATTGTGCTCTAGAAAGAGCAGGGGGCTGGTTCCAAACATAAGAGGTGAAGACAAAGCGGTTCAGGTGATTTCTTTAATTGGACATCACCCAAACTACTTTGTCTGCATTACTATGCTGACAGCAGAGCAGCTTTGGTACAGATGTCAGCAAACCAGAAAGGACTTGAGCTTGATTTTTCACTCACCCCACTGTTCAATGGTGCTGCATACATTTATACAAGCAGTGTACAAACAAGACCAGTTACACCACCCCCTAAAGCCCTGACTGCATTATATTAATGGAGAGAGACTCCTGGCTGGAAGTGGAAGCATAGGTTCGTCGCCCCCACTGCCCTCCTCGGCACGGGGAGCAACTCGAGGGCGGCGGCTATTGTCCCGCCCCCCCCTTTCAGAAGAAGATGCATAAAGGCGGAGGCGCATGGCACAGTAGGACGCGGAACAAAGCAAGCTCTCGCGAGAGACGGGAGCTCGCGGCCGCCATCTTGCCGCAGGCGCGGATCCCGCCATTCCACACCTGGGCAGCAGCAAATGAGCAGCGTGCTCGGCAGGCCGGAGCGGCGAAGGAAAGTGGAGAGCGGCGAGCCGGAAGGCGAAGCAGCTGGAAAGAGTTAGCAGGGCATCGGGGATTTTGCCCGCCCCCCCCCCCGCTCTTGCAGTCGGCAGCTTGGGAACGGAGCAGGCGGGATAGGAGTCTTCTCCCCCCCGCCCCCACGGTGATTTGGTGGTGCCGCAGCGCCTGTACTGGGGCCCTCAAAGGGTGTAGGGTGCCCCGCCCCCGCTGTTCGTGAGGGCAGTGGGCAAGAGTGTTTGGGTTGGTGCAAGGGCACCAAGGGCTGTGTGGCCCCTACACCACCCCCCCACAAGCGAGTGCTTTAGGGCCCACTCACAGCAGGAGCGGGCTCCCACAGGCGGGTGGGCTGCCATTTTTCTGAGCCCCCCCCTACCCGGGGAACCAAGGGGAGCCTGCGAGCCCCACCAACTCCTTGTGGGGTGGGCAACGGGTGGACAGCGGGTCTAGTTGGCAGGGGGCAAAAGGCCAGGGTGAGTGAGGGAGCTTCTTGTGCGACCGGGCCTAGCCTCCCCACGCACACACCCCTTACAATTGTACCCAGGGCAGGGCTGGGTGTTTTTGTCCCAGTTTGGGGGATAACGCGGTAGGAGTAGAGAGCGGTTGGGCTTAGGGAACAGGCGCCCCCCCCCGTGAGGCGATTGGGTCACCACCCCTTCCCCCCCCCCGCCAGGTTAATTTTCACTGGGAACGATGGCGAAGGGAAGTAGAGGCAGGAAAGGAAAAGGCCCAGCCAAGAAGGCCTTGGCGAAGCGGGTGGAGGAGGTGTTATAGTCCCTCCAGGCGCGAATGGCCGGGTGCGAAAGGGTTCTTAATAGCCTTTCGGTTGGGGAGCAGGCCAGGAGTGTCGGGGAGGGGCACCCAGGAGAAGGTACCCTGAATAGGAGTGCGTCAGGGGTGGAGGACGTCCCAGCACCGGGAATGGGCCAGGCACCCATCAGGTCCCCAAAGCGAACCAGCATGGGATGGGGAACTGAGCGGAAGCTCGGCGAACGCCAGCACCGAACAGAGGGAGCCACCCTGGGCTGGGATTAGGGCCAGCACACAATCGGTGCAGCCGCCATCTTGGTTTAGAGATGAGACGGGGGGCACAGGCGGGGGGCCACCAGGAGGTCACCCCTCCCCTCGCAGGAGGCCACCCACAACTGGGGGACGCCAGGACCCCGCAGAAAGGGCAGGACAACCCCCAGCATGGCCTTCTTCCCCGCATAGGCGGGGGGGAAGGCATCATTTGTCACCCCCTAGGGACGAAGAAGGAGAGCAGCCAAGCCAGCGAGCGCGGGGGGATCAACTGGCGGCGATTGTTGAGACCCTGAATGAATTCATGGGTCGATTCATGGCGCTCGAAGGGAAAGTGGCCGAGCTGGCAGAAGGGTGACAAGCCGCCCCAAATAGGAGGGAACATGGTGGCCAAGGCACAAGGGAAGTGCAGGCATCGGATGATCAAACGGGTAGCAGTCATGGGGAGGAACCCCAGTCCATGCCCCCACTTGATCCACTGGCAGGTGCAGACACAAGCACCAGCCAACAACCTTCAGATAGGTGCCCACAGTGCTCCCCTTGCCAGTGCGGGCACAAAGGGGAAACTGGGGGCAGGGAGCACTCGGTGCCGGCCGGTCCCACGGGCCAGAAACGCCTGGACTGGGTGGGATCATGGGTACCATGGCCAAGACAAGAGTCAGGTGGAGCCCTCGAGCCCCCGCAGACCGTTCTGGAAGCAGGGGGGGCCCGGACGGAGTGATGCAGTGGGGAGACAAAGAGAAGGAGAGTGTGTGATGTGCCACGCCAGGCCCGCACCAGCTGCACCGGCCCGAGTGGAACCGGGAGCCTGGGCTGTCATGGGGGCGCCAATAGGCGCTCATTTGGCACACCATACCCACGATAAGATCTGGAGAGGTGAGTATGTCAATGTGTTTACTCTGCTATATGCTGAGCCGGTACCCAACCCCATCGCTACCGAGAAGGAAAAAGAAAGGGAGCGTTTTAAACATCCCAAAGTTGACAGGAATTAGGCCAACTGGTCAGCTGCCTTCTCGGTACTGATGGGCGTCATGGTGCAGGCGGCGCCAGACAGGGCAGCAAAGCTAATTAAATACCAGGATATCGTCCGCCGAGCCTATGACACCGGTAACCCGGGGGCGTGGCTCTGCTACGACAAAGGTTTTAGGAAGAGGGCAGTAATCACCCCGGGCCTCAGATGGGACAGTTACGCCCAAGACCGTTGGCTCGAATGCATGTCCAACGTGGTGGGTGCACACAGGACTGACTGGCCACACCTTGACGAGGGGAGGAGTGGCTCCAATGAATGACCCCTTTCGGTCCAATGGGCACCGTGGCTACCAGAAGGGAGGGACCTGCTGGGATTTTAATGAGCTGGGGGGCTGTGCCCGTTCCCCGTGCCGCTTTCAGCATGCTTGCTCCCATTGCAGGGGAGGACACCCGGGAGCGCAGTGTGGTAGGGCATGTTCGTCCCCTAGAGGTAGGCAGAGAGGCAGAACAGGAACTCAGGCACGCAACAGCAAGGGGGAAGCAAGGGCCCCAACACCGGTCAGCCATAGCGCTCTGGCATGTGCCCTGAGGGGTTGCCCAATGGAAGGGTAGGTTAGGTATGTAGTGTCAGACTTTAAGGAAGGGTTCGTGATCCCAGCTAATTTTTAACAACCAAGAAGTTGGGTAAACAACCTTCAATCAGTCAGCAGGAAGGAAGACTTGGTAGCCACCAAGCTTCACAAGGAGCTCGCGGAGGGCCGGATAGCGGGCCCTTTTGCGACCCTGCCATTCCCCGACCTACACGTCTCCCCGTTGGGTACCCAAAAAACAGCCGGGGGAGTTTCGCCTCATTCACCACCTGTCCTACCCTAAGGGATGGTCCATGAATGACGCGATCCCCCCGGAGCTTTGCTCTGTCCGCTATGCATCTCTGGATATGGCGATAGAGATGGCCCACGAATGCGGTAAAGGGGCGCTGCTGGCGAAATGCGATATTAAATCAGCATTTTGCCTGCTGCCAGTCCACCCCGAGAGCTTCAGGCTACTCGGGTTCCAGTTTGGAGGCTATTATTATTACAACAAGGCGATGCCGATGGGGTGTTCGATATCTTGTTCGGCCTTCGAGCGCTTCAGCTCCCTGCTGGAATGGCTGGTGCGCAAAAGGACATGGTCATGATATATACTACATTATATCGATGATTTCCTGTTTTGGGGGGGCGGCTGGATTGAAGGAATGTGAAACGGCGCTAGAAACTTTCTGGGAGATGGCTGCACAACTGGGGGGTTCCCCTCGCCCCTGAAAAGACAGCTGGCCCGACACCGGTCCTGACGTTTCTAGACATTGAGCTGGATATCAACGAGCAGGTGTTGCGCCTGCTGTTGGATAAGTTAGCAACCCTAGTAAGGGACATTGACAGCCTCCTGCACCACCCCAAAGTCACAGTCAGGCAACTGCAGGCATTATTGGGGAGTCTCAATTTCGCGTGCAGAGTGGGGCCGGGCGTTTCTGCCACAGCTCTACGAGAAGGTAGGTACCAACCTGCCTGGCCACTGCCACATCAGGATCACAGCAGAGATGAAAGAAGATTTGAGAACTTGGCAGCACTTCCTCCGGAGCTTCAATGGCGTTAGTATGTGGAGACAGAGGTGGCTGCTTGAGGCTGGGCTGCAGGTCCAATCTGATGCGGCAGGATCCTGGGGATTTGGGTTATACTGGGCGGGCAGATGGTGCGCTGCACCATGGCCGGTACAGTGGGTCCAGGAGGGAATAACGGGAGACCTCACCTTCCTGGAACTTTTCCCAATAGTACTAGCAGTCCACCTGTGGCACGAGGAGTTCACAAACAAAACTATACTGTTTTGGTGCGACAATCTCGCGGTGGTACATGTCCTGAATTCGATGTCTTCCCACTCTAAGAGGTTGATGGGGTTGGTGAGAGCGTTTGTTCGGCAGTGCCTGGCCAGTAACATATTATTCACAGCCAGGCATGTCCCGGGTGTTAACAACAGGATAGCCGATGCACTCTCTCACCAGGAGATGGATCGATTCAGACAGTTGGCGCCAGAGAACAGAAGGGAGCCGGAGGAACTGCCTCAAGAGACCTGGAGCACTGGACGATAGAGATGTTCCAGGCAGTGCAGGGGTCGTTGGCGCCCCGCACCAGGGTGGCATATGCACAAGCCTTGACAGAATGTCAAAACTTTAGGGAGGAGAGGGGCTGGGGGACTCGATTCCCGATTACCGAGGCCCAATCAATCCAGTTCGCCATTAGCTTGAAGAGGAAGGAATTGGCCCCCGGGACAATTTCAGGCAAATTGGCGGCATTAGTGTTTTACAATAAGCTGGCGGGTTTTCAGTCCCCAAGCGGAGGTTTTCTAGTCAGAAAAATGCTCGAAGGGTGGCAAAGGGACTCCCCGAAGGCGAGTGACACTAGGCAGCCCATTACTCCAGCAATATTAACGGAGATGTGCGGGCAGCTACCCGAGGTGTGTTTCTCGGTTTTCGAATCCACACTCTTTAATAGCCTGTTTAAGCTGGCATTCTTCGGGGCATTTCGGGTTAGCGAGATCACAGTCGCCACTGCTACAGTTCAAGGCGGAATAGTGGTAGGCGTAGACGACGTCCTAGTGGGTGTCGAGGGCTTGTCCCTACTCCTGAAAGGATCCAAAACAGACCAGCACCAACAGGATCAGGTAGTAAAAATGGCAAGAATAGGCGAAGGTCACCTCTGCCCAGTAAAGGCTCTGGAGGCCTATTTGAAGTTCCGTCCCAACCAGCCAGGCCAACTGTTTGTCCACGAGAATGGGGCTTGGGTCACCAGGTACCAATTCTCAGCAGTGCTATGGAAAGCCTTTAAAAAGTCGAACTTGCCACCACACTCATTTAGTTCCCACTCGTTTAGAATTGGCGCCGCGAGCTGCGCGTCAGCGGCGGGTTTATCTGACCAACAAATAAAAGCAATTGGTCGTTGGTGATCTGGTGCCTTCCGCTCATACGTGCGCAAGGTCCACCTATAGCAGGTAAAGGGTGACGACGGGATTAAGCGTGGTAGGAAAAAACCGCCACTTTGAGGAGATAACGGTTTTTTATTTCTCACAGGAAGTGAACTGCTTACGCGGCAGAAGAGAGTCGTGATCGTGGGCCACAGTATGGTTTACTGGGCTGCAAAACGAGCTGGACACTCGTACTGGGGAACCCAGTTCAGTATGGGACACCTGGCTGAAATAAAGTGGAAAGGACGAAGCGGGATGCAATGAGCTCAGTTCCTGCCGTTAGTCCATGAACTGTCAAAGGAGGCGCATCCAGACATATTGGTGGTACACCTGGGGGAGAACAACTTGCCGGTGGAAACAGGTTTGCACCTGGTCACCAATATAAAGCGTGACCTGCATGAGGCCAGGCAGGTTCTCCCGAACATGTTGTTTATCTGGTCTGAGATGTTGGAGAGAATCCGATGGAGGAATGCCGTGCGCCCGAGTAGAGTGGATCGAGCCAGAAGGAAAGTGAATAAGGAGGTAGCCAGGTTGGTGACAGAATTAGGAGGCCAGACAATCAGGCACCCCGAGATTAGATTCTCAAGACCCAAGTTGTTTAGGCCAGACGGGGTGCATTTGTCTAATGAAGGGCTTGAGCTCTACCTTAAGGCCCTACAGGGAACGTTGAGCCGGTTTTTGGGTGCGTTGGGGGGAGGGGGCGAGACTAGCCAAGCAGAGCTGGCAGTCTCTAGTGGCAGGGGTCCTGAGAGTTAATGAAGTTAGACGGTAGGGATAGTCTGCTGCTACGTCATCTCCTTATGAGATGGGGTCCACGTGAATGCTAGAGCTTGCACAGCCAGCGTCACGTAGGACCCAGGAAGGGGGGCGGGGTCACAGGGCCTAGGACAAGGGCGGTCCAGGCTCATCGTTGACTCTGCTCACTTCCTTCCTCGGGTCACCGTAGGCAACGGCCTCCTGATCCGGCTGTGGGCGGCCGGGCAGGCGTGACATTGCAGCAGCTATAGTTAGCACTGTTGCGGTACTGAGGAACATCAGACCGCCTTGAGTTTACTATAGTTAAGTTAGTCGTTAGTTAAAGTTGACAGGACCCGGAGGGGCATAACCCCCTCCTCCCCTGATTGGGCTAATAAAGTTTGGTGCGGCCTATTTACCCCACAAATGATGGTGTCTGTCTTCTTTTCGGGGTACGGGACAATCTCAGGTCTGTCACTTCCTCCTCCCCCTTAAGCTACTGCTGTAATATTCCTGTTTTTAAAAACACAAACACACACACACTCCTTTCTGTATTTCAGAAGGGAGAAAAGCATCAAAGAGACTTGGCTGAGCAAGAACAGGAGACAGGAACATTAGTAATAATTCAACCTGGAACTCTTCGTTGGACCAGCTGCATCCAAAAGTAAGACAAACTCAAATAAACTATTGATGTAAGAGGGTCCATTCCTTTTCAGTGCAGTCAGATTGCTTGGTTCACGATCACCAAGAAGCAGCCAATTTAAAATTTTCACTGCTGAACACCAAGAATTTTGAACACTTAGAAATTAAAAGCAAAAGGCATTAAGCCAAATTCCGCTCTCAATTAGACCAGTGCAATATCACTGATTTGTTTGTGAAATAAAATTATTGTTTGAGTTGGTCTACTGGAGAGAAGAAACCAAAGAAAGGACTTAAAGCTGGAGACTCTCATAAACAGTGTGGTTTTTAATATATTTAATAAATAAATAAATAAATAAATAAATAATAATAATTAATAATGAAAGTCAAAGAGGCAGAGAAGTGGAGGAAAACATTTTTCCTGGTTGATTAGTGTACTAAATAATTAGTGTGGCACTCACCCTTTAGTATACCACAAGTCACTGACAGTACTAAATGCCCTTTAACTTGAAAATTATGAAGAGTGCTCAAAGGTTTGCAACAATGGGTGAAAACAGACATCCTCACAAGATGTCTGTCCCACCTCGGGGAGGGGAGGGCTTAACCGGGCCAGGTATACTCCAGCCACAGAAACAAATGCTCCCATGGCCTCTCCTGGCTGGGGGGCAGAGCAGGGAGCAACATGAGGCCACTTGACTACGTTCCCAACATCGCCCCGTCCCCCGCCGTGACAGGCAGCTACATTTGCCAATTACATGCAGCTATGGCTGGGCGCCATGGCAACGCCTCACAGACGTTCTGCTCTGCCCTGGCCAGGGAGGAGCCAGGTACCAGGCCCACATTTCCTGCCTGGCTCCTACCTAGCCGGTGTAGGAACTAGGCACATATCTGGTGGGCCACAAACAGACGGCCCACCGTGACACTGGCCCCAGCCAGGGCAAACCGGGCCCAGCTGGGCCAGCGTCATGTATGTCAACACTCTCCCATCTAGATTACAAAAATATTCTATACCCTGTATCTTGCCAACAAGTAACATTAGTATCCCACTAAGTAAAAGAAAAGGTTTGCTTATCATACAACCACCAGAAAACAGTCCGGGGGACGGGGGGGAAACATAACACTGATGAATTGATAATTTTTCCCCACAGTCAACTGGAACATAAAAAACAGTGCATGGGTATTTGTTTCAGAAACTGTAAGCCTGTAAACAGGAAAACTTGGATTAGCTGTCATATTACTTTAAATATTGCATGGAAAGCAAAAACAACTTTAATCTCTAGAGATTTTCAGCTCCAAAAAAGCTTTCCTTCCTGAAAGCCATCAACTAACTTGCATTAAAAACCATTCAGGAGACATTTTAGATTGAGAGAAATGCAGAGGTACTATATGGCACAAGCATCCCAGTGCCTACTACTAAATAAAATCTAATTTGGAAGTTGTCCCATGTTTGGCTGCATTCCTAAAGCTCCTATACAGAGTAAACCTACTAAAATACTGCAACCTTTAGTCTTTTTCTCATTTATTTTAAAAACCAACTTTCCACAAACACAAAAGAAAACTCCAGACACCTCTGCTTAGGTATAAAATAAAAAGAGTGCATAACCGACAAAACTCACCAATTAGCTGCTGTGACCTCAAAACATTTAAAGTCAATGGGGGTTTTGCCAATGACTTCAAAAAGGTGTAGGACTAGACTCTGAGGCCACAATCCACCAACCACTTACTCCAGAGTAATCTCATTGAAGCCCTGTGTATTCACTTTTTTAAAAAGGTAATGGCTGCAAATCTACCAACCACCCACAGCCTGTGGGTGGTTGGTAGATTGCAGCCATTACCTTTTTTAAAAAGTGAATACACACAGGATGTATGACAGAAACAAAGGAGTTTTCCTTTGGCTGACTTGGTAACTTTCTTTAAGCAGTGTGTAATTTAATCACTTTGATATAAAAACAAAAAAGATGCAAAAAAGATTTGAGCTACAAGATTAAAAAAAAAAACCAAGCAACTCCTTCTGTCGTATGTGTAAAACCTGGCTGTTACGCTTGGATTTTGGCAAGGGAGATAGGATGTAGGGTGGGATGAGGAGCTGAGAGGCAGGGGGGGTTGGTTCTGTGTCTTCTCTTTTTATTGTATTGTTTTTATTGATTTTATGTGTTTTATGTGTTTTAACATTGTAAGCTGCCCTGGGCTGCTTGGAGCAGGAGGGGCAGGGTAGCAAATGATTTTATAAATAAATAAATAAATAATAACTCAAAGACACACCGACTGTCACGCTGTACTTGTCCTGAGCAAGACATTCAATGACACTTTGAAAAGGAAACATTATAAGTAAACCACTGTCTACCAAGCAGTCCCCAGGAGGTGCAATATGCAGTTTGCCCTCCAGCCTTGGAGTTAATAATAAATCTTGTCTGGGCAGCCCAGGAATATTTTGGTTATTCAGCAATAGCTGCATACAGCTAATTAAAATTTCAGAGCCTGCACCTTTCAACAGGCAGTTGTGAAGCTTCTTATATGGCACCAGTTAATAGGACACCAAATAGTACTGCTACGACCCACAACAGTCTTGTGGGTAGCACAATTCAGTGACAGATAAAACAATACCCACATCTCTACAGTTCAGTAGGGGCTCTCCGCACTGTCGAATCAGATTCTGGGGTGAAAGGAATCCTCATGCTTTGCTCCTGAGACACCTTAGACTACAGAGACTTCCTCTAATGTACAGCCCTACTCGGATTGAAATTTCGAATTTCCTTCTAGCCCAAGCAGAGCTCAAGTCCAACTACATCAAGCATGGGCCCAGTGCAGTCAGGGTCTTCAATACCCAGCCCAGTTCAACTTAAGATGGGGTTGACCTCATCCCCCATCACATCACATCACATCACATCGGTGGGGAGTGAAGCCACTTTAAAAAGGGGTGAAATGATGAAGCGCTTCTACCTCTTTCTGACATAGCCCCACCCCCTTCAAAGCACTGGCTATCTTCACAGGGACAGCTGCCCCGGCGCAGGTCCATCCGTTTAAAGGAGGTACACCAGATGTACATGCAGAGCAGAGATGGGGCAGGCTGTCCCTGCTCCGAGGCTGCCCTGCCGACGGTGCTCTGAACATCCCGGAGCTCCACCAGCAGAACGGGCAGCCCAGCTGCGGGGCACCAGCTGGAGGCAGGGCTGCCATCCGTCTGCTTGACAGATGGCTGCTGCAGTCCCACTCTCGATCGGGATTCGCCCCAGCAAGGACATAGCACTCTGGGTGATCCACCAGCAACACTATGGTGTGAGGAAGGAGCACCACAAGGACAGACTATGGGCCCCAGCAGCTGCCAGATCTGTTTAAAACGGACCCAGACGCAGCTGCAAGTGAGCAGGCCTGGACTTGCTCCGGAGTTGTGCACCCCCATGGCCATGTGAAAATACCCACTGTGATGTCACAACACTCCGTAAGGCTTGTGGCCACATTGGAAAAGTGCAGAGCAAAGGGACTTTCTGACCTCTTTCTGACATTGGGTGTCTTTAGATGGACATGGGGATGCTCACCCATAAACCTGCTCCAGGGGTGCATCCCTGTGTCTGCAGGATTGCAGCCTTTTCTGGGTCCATTTTAAACAGACCCGGCACTGTCGCAGCCCACACTCCACCCATGTGGCATCCCCTCCCACACAGTATAGAGTTGCAGGCAGATCGGCTGCCACCCACAGCTCTATGGCGTTGCCCGGAGCAACCCCGGGACGGGAACAGAGCTGCAGCAGCCATCCACTGAGTAGACGAACTGCAGCTCTGCCTCTGGCCAGTGCCCCAGGTTTGTACAGCGTGCTCCGCTTGCCCAAACCTGCACCTGCTCCACCTGTACATCTGGCAGGCTGCCTTTAAACAGACAGCCTGCCCAGGTGTGAGGCGGAGCAGAGCCATGAGCGAGATCCATATAAATGCATCCATTTTCCTGTTCTCTCACAGTACGTTGGCAGAGCCTGCCTGGCCCGATGAAGCTGGGACAGAGAACATGCCAGGACTAGTCGGGTCCTGTCAGACCCGGATCAGGCTCTAAGCCTCTGCTCTAAGGGAAGCACATCCAGCTTTTGTAGCTGTCAAGAAACTGATTGCCAGGTAAAACAGGACTAGAAAAGGGAAATCCTACATAAAATACAGACTAGCTATTGTCAGTTTCATACAATAGGTCTCTAAATAAACACTACACAAAGTTCAGAGCAGTCCATTTTAGTATATAACCAGGAGAAAGTTTGCAGTGACTTTCTCTAGTATATTATACCAACTAATTAATGTTATTGTTCCTGTCACACCAAAAAGCTACAGAGCTATTTCTGCTTACTAGAGTATCCCTGCATAGCTATATTCTCAGTAGTTTAAAATCTAAGAGGTCCAAATCTAATCTCACCCCAACAAGAATCAGGAATAACTACACTGGGGCAATTAATGAGAAGAGGAGAGGGGAATCAGACTCACACTGCACCTCTGAGCAGATAATCTGTCCACAGTTTTATGAATAAAATGATCTCTTGACAAATTTACTCCCAAAAACTTCTCTGTAGATAAAGAGCAACCATTCATGGGCAGCACTGAACTACACTATTCAGTGAGCACAATCAGATTATTTCCACTTACTTCTACATGTGTTTTAAGGGATTTGAATCATGCTGCTTTGATCCCAGTCTCCAAAAAAATATTAGAAGAGTCCCTAGAAACAGCTGACAGTTCTAAATTTTCAAGAATGAATGAATGAATACTCTTCATCCCACTTTAAGACTGGCTCAAACAAATCATGAGGGTTTTTTTTTAATTGAGTCTTCTCTCCCTTTATTTGTCTTTTGGTTTCTGAGCCTAGGTGCACTGCAGTCACATTTTCAAGTTTGTTATGCATCCAAAAGAGCTGGAAGCTTTCAGCTTTAGTTTTTTAAAAAAGAAAGTGGGGAAAAAAAAGATTTTATCATGAATACCCAGTCTCATGAGAATCACTCAGGGTCACAGTGAGTGGCACTATAAACTACAATACACCATGTGCTCGCTATAATAGATCTCTTGAGATCTAAACCTTTTGTTTATTATAGTGAACAGCTCTTACGAGCAAAAATACAGTTCTGTCTCTTCACTGTGGGTATTTTCAGACGTGACGGGGCTCAATTCACCCCGCCACACAAACACCCTAATGATTCCCCGCCGGGGCCAACACGTAACGGCCAACAGACGTGTTGGCCGCTCCCGGCGGGGAATCTGGGGGGGAGGCCGCGGGGCCGCACAGCACAACGTGCGGCCGCACGGCCCTGCCCCCCCCCCCCTCTGCCTAGGCCGTCCACCCTCTTGGGAGATGGGCGGACGCCACAGCCAATGCAGCCGCAGCGCCTGCCCGCATTGACCGCGGCCCGGAATCCCGCCGCTGATTCTGGGCCGTGGTCAGGGGACAGACGAGACGGTCCTCTTGATCATGGGGGGGGGGGGAATTCCATTCAACATTTATTTTATTTATTTATTTTACAAATTTATATCCCGCCCCCTCCTGCAATGCAGCTC
>QEPC01010659.1:2465841-2485060 GCA_003113815.1 Sphenodon punctatus
GAGCACACACCCACCTACACCCACCATAAGTGGTGTTTACACAGATGCCTTTATCCATCTCCACCCAGAGAAACTGGGTGGAGGCATCTTGTGTGAAAAGGGCCCTTGTTGATTGGCTGCAATGTTGCCCTGCAACCTAATAAAATGTAACATAATAAAATGTAACACCCATTTTATAGGTGTTAAGAGTGTCTGTGTAAAAGTGGCCTTAGTTACAGGGGAGAAGGAAGACTCTGAATGACAGGACAGTAGAAAGAGCATTAGTAAGCAGTCTGTAGGGGTGAAGGGCTGATGGAAGAGGTAGGTTTTAGGGAGGCGGGAATACTAGTAGAGCATGTGTGTTCAGGGAGGGACAACATGGGAGAAGGCAAAGATGGTTTAGAGAGTAGAAGAGTCAGGGGTGGGTTTCTCCTTTTCTCCAGTGATTCCTACTATCGTTGGATTCCTACTACCTGTGGCCCAATTGCACCCAGTAAAGTATTTGACCTTGTCTGAGATGCAGTTCCTTTGCATTTCTTTACAGCCACTGTCATTTTCATACTTTGTGTGACAATTCAATAATTTTTTTAAGAACCTATTGTCATTCATACATTCCTGTCCTTCCCAATTGACATTCTAAATAATTCATTTTAGTATGTCCTGTTCTGTCAGTTCCCATTCCACTCTGTCCCTCTGCTTCTGTTCCTGTTGCTTCTGCTGGTGCACTGGCTGCAGGTTGTCTGCTTCAGACACCAGTACACTTTGTGCCTCCCTACTTCTACCTCTAATTTGTGATCACTGACTATACTTGGTGGGAGTCTGTTTTTGTTTTGCACATTTTGCTATGGTGATGTAGTCTAAAAGCTTATTAGTTCTATGCAGTAGAGCGGAAATGGGTACCTGCAATACGGGTATTCCCATTGAAATTGTGGTACCTAACCAGTCTCAGGCAGATCAGGCATGAAAAGGTACCCCCATTTAGTGTCCAATGAGTTACCCAAAGTACCAAAATACTGTTACTCAATTTCCACGCTTCTGTTACCGATTTTGCGTCACTTACTGAGACAGAAAAATGGTTGGGTACATTAAAAAACATGCTAAAACAATTAAAATGCCAGTTGGAATAGGTTGGCAAAAATGGAAAATCGCCCACTTGGTAATGGCAATTGGCATTCCAAATCAATCATTTTAGTATGTCCTGTTCTGTCAGTTCCTATTCCGCTCTGTCCCTTTTCAGTAACTGAGTACCCGTTGTGGCAATCGAGTGCCAATCAGGCACACAAAAGACTATCCAGAGTTTCAGCTCTTGCCCACGGTTACAAAATTAGCTACCTATCTCAGCTCTACAGTGCAGAGATCTGTAGCATTCCACTGTGTTGAGTGTTTGGGTTTTCCTACCAGTAGTTCTGCATGTTGCACACTAGCAATTATCACAGGTTTGAGCCACGTTTATTTCAGAGGGACTTGTACCCTGTTGCTGGCATTATTCCTTGGAGGACTCCACCCTCTATGGGGAAAACATGCTTCCCTTCTCGGAGTTAGTGAAGGTTTTCTCAGATCTGCACTGGTAAATGAAGCAGCTGCTTAGGAGAAGCTGAGGACACCAGCCCCATGAAAGACCCCTTGTGCTCCAGGCCCATCCCCCCTCTCCATGAATGGCTTCAGCAAAAGGGGTCAACTTTGTAAAATTAAATTGTTTTTTCACCGATAAACAGATGCAGTCATTAACATCCCACACATCACAGTTAGTTTCAGAAAGCCTCCATTGTTAAGAGGAGGAAATGTATTAAATTTGAAAGTTCTAATTTTTTTTCCTCTCTACTGTGTCAAAATTCCTAATCCAGTTACTCTCCCTGAGTGATTTCGAGGAACAGTAAATACCAGCAATATAGGTCAGTCTGGTCAAAGGAGAAGGCTAGTGACAAATACTTTCAAATCACTATTTCTTACCTCTTCAGGTATGATAGCTAATGGATATTTGTCCTCCGATAAAAAATTGAAGATAACCCACACTTTAAAGGCATCATCGTCGCTAATGAGCAATGGAATTTTTGGGAGGTTCTTTCTGGCACTCAGAGTCCAGCACATCCTATTGAACTCAACTTTGTCAAAGTTTCCTTGAACCTAAAGAGAGAAAAAAATCTTATATATTATAACATATAGGTAACAACTGTGTGTTTCAGGTCTGTTTGGCCCCTGCTACATGTCTAACTGAAATGCTTTTGGGTTCATGCAGAGCAGGCACTTGCACGTAGCTGCAGCTACAGGACAGGGTGCAGGGGAGGTCACTGGAAAGGAGGGCTGGGGGACAGGTGTCATCTGGGCCCCAGGAGTGGCAGTGGTGGCTTGAATGGTGGTGCCAAGTCTGAGCAACTGTGGCGAGAGCAGGGCCTGGAAGCTTTGTCACCACCACCGCCGTTCCCATTGATGCTCCCAAGGACCTGCTGTTCCAACCACCACTGCTTCTGCTCCTAGAGGCCCAATGCCACCATCACCACAACTGACAGTAAACTTAGACACCTCCTGTCATGCAGCTAATGGGTAGCCACTGCCGGTTTGAGCGGTTACTCGATAGCTGGCATGTCCATTAGTTCCCCATCTCTGTGTTCTACCACTAGGAACTATTTTTTATTAAGTGGCACAAAAGTTCTGTTTATCCCAGAAGCCTAGTTTTATAGCATAAATCAGTTAAAACTCAGGTGGAGTGCATGGGGAGGGATTCTAACAGGTGGCTCCCTGAGTGGCCATCGTGCCCACTCAGGCAGCCTCCACACACTCCCGACACCACGGACCAATCATGCAAACAATTCATGTGGATGGCCGTTTCCCCCTCCCCCACCCAGCAGCACTCCCCACCCAACTGCTCGCTCTCTACCATGACACACAGCCACAGACACCACAGAAACATGAAGCTGCAGCAGCAGTCGGTAATCCCTTCCTGCCCAGGAGCCGGGCTACAATGGAGAAAGTACATAATGGGGGTGGAGGGAGAGACGCAGGAAGCTGCTATCTGAGCAGCTGTCCTCCATGACGTTGGCTCCTCTCATGCATTGTGAGGGGGGCTTGTTGTGCTTTGACCTAACGCGGTGTTTATTTCACGTACATCCTTTAAGAGCTCTCCAGAGAGCTCCCGGCAGGACCAGAGAGGCAGCTGGCCAGGGACCTGTTCCCTGGCACTGATGGGCGCCCGGTTCACATCTGATGGGCTCAGAACAAACGTGCAGGGTTCAGTGCTGGCCCAAGCATGCCAGAGCAGGTGACCTAGGCCAGCATCACTTTAGGTAATACCCATTCAGACATCATGTTAATGAGAATCATACTATGAATGGACAACATCTCATAACATATACTTATGAATCAGACTGGCCCAGAAATTACTATGGAGTTATGTAAAAATTCCAAAAACAGGTTTTAAAAAATACTACAGTGAAAATGACATGGTGTGAACTAAAATATAGTCCTTTTAAAATCTGGACTGAGAGTGATATTTAACTTTATCCCTTTAGAATTTTAATACAGTATAGAATCATTCATCCTCTTTGCAACTATTATAAAATGGTATGGACATCCAGTTTTAAGTGCCTTCTCCCCCTCCTCCCAGTTTTTACAACACATACGCTACATTGCTATACATTTTACTTCATATTTTGTTTGCATTCTTATTTCAGCATTTCATATGTTGCGATTTTGCCTGAGGAATCATTTCCTCTACTAGCTGCATAGATCATATACTATTATAATGTTATAGGTGTGACCCAAAAAAGGCAACTTTAAAGATGAACCAAGAAATAAATTTTTAAAAATATATCACGCAGAAGACGACAATAAACCATAGCAGAATACAAAAACATGCAAAAAAGTTTACACTATAACTCAAGATTTTTTTAAAAACTTACTTACATCTTTCATTTTTTTCCTTTTGATGCACAAAAGCAAAATTTATCACCAGTAGCAGTATTTGACCAAGCAATTATTAAATGAAGCTAAATACAGAAATCATCAGGGCTAAGCACTGGAAGAGAGTGCTAGAAGCTGTATAAAGCACTACTTTAAAAAAAAAAAAAAATTAAAAACATTTGGTTCATACATTATATTTTTGTTTGTGGTTAGATACCCCAGGGTATGGTATGGATGCCAAAGAACCTAACCCCTAGTGTTCACATGTTACAAAAGCCTTTGTCGTGTTATTGCTCAGGAGAATTATCACCCACTACATCCCTGGCCTGTAGCCAATAATTGCCACACATTACCACTCACATAAAATGTGAACACAACAGAGAAACCACCATGTTTCTCCCAAGATAATTATGGCTCTCTCTAACACTGTTGTTGTATGTGAACAAGTGCAGGTTCTATACAATGGAAGGTCTAGCGAAAGAACTAGGGGAGAAGAGCTCTGGATGCAATTCTTATCTTCACAACCTTTCACAAAGTAATGTCATTACACCGGAGTAAAGCGGGTGTGGAAATACTACCTCACAGGTGGTAAACGAGAATAGAATTGTGATCTGACAGTGTTTTATACCCATTCAAGCTGGGTGTAAATAAGCAAGGTATGAGGCAATGGAAATCAAGTCAGGTTTATGTGGTGGACACTATGTAAGAAGGGAGAAAACTGAGCATTGAGAACTCAAACACAATATTTTTGTCCTCTTATACTATTAAAAAAGTTTAGCTAATACCTTATGCACATGAGATTTATGCACACAAATGTATATAAAAGCACAAACAGCAGAATAATAGAATATTGCATGAAAAGTTAACATAACAATGGCAAGATATATTTATTGTAATATTTGGTGTTTCATTTAAATCTACAGTTCTTGAAATCATGTGATTATGGCTTCCATTCTCAAAGCATTGCACCAGTGACATTATATTTATATTTATATGTGAATCTTAAAGATTTATTTTTTTAAAGGGGGGGGGGGGAGGACAAATTTCCACCACAAAATGAAAGAACTTTGAAGGCTCAGAAAAACAACAAAAGAATTCAAAGTGTTGGTTTTTAAAATCTAATACTTCTCTTGAGTCCTGCCTAATGACTTTAAATGCTTGGGAGATGTCAATGTAATTGTACTTTTTAATTATACTTAGTTATTTCTGTTACTCTAAAAAAAATGAAAAATGCTTTGTCTTGCATTTAAAATGTAAAAGCATCAAAAACCATCGGTAAGGGACTTGGAATGCAGAATAAAGTAAATATTATAATTAGGGAGTGTTAGAATACAAATTCCTTATACCAAATAAAGGAAGTTTGTTGCTACTTGATTCTTTCATCAAATTGCCGACCTGGGCATTTCTCCATGCTTCCCTTTTTGAACAATGAAGGCTTTGTTGCAGGGTAACTCATTCCCCTGATAGTCTAGATAAATAATTCATTTGCATTCTGGTGTGGAAGGGAAAGATTTTAAAAGCTTGGACAGTTTTTCAATGTGATTTACATGGGAGAAATTAAGCAGGGTGAGTGAGGATTTTTTTACTGTAATGCCTTTGGAGCGATTTCTCTGTGCATGGATTACAACCATTTGCTCATACTAAAACAATCTGGGTAATCTGTGAACAGGCAGCAGCTGGAAAAAACAAGAAACCAACACATTGAAATACAAAGCAAGAGCCGAAATGGCTGTGTGATTTACCATAAAAACAAACAGATAAAATGAAAATTATTGGAGAGGCCTTATAAAATTGTACAGTGTTTGCGTGACTGATAATGCCTATGTTTGCTGCCTAAAAATGCTGAATCTTACTACAGATCAAGTGCAATAATTAAAGAGAGAGAGAAATGAATGAGAAACTTGGGCTGGTTATTAAAAATCAAATGTCCTTTGAGTTGAAATACTCCCTGAAACAAGCAGTCCCACAGAAATCAATGGAAAATCTGTATGGGTGTTTTTAAATGAGCAAGGCGGGGGGGGGGGGCATAGCCGATGAGTGGCATGGCTGCATGGTGCCCTCACGTGTGATATGCATGGGAAGCGCTTCACACGGACGGCTCCTAGTATGGCTATCCTGGCCATGGAAGCAGCCTCTGCACAAGTGGCTGGCCCCGCACGGAGCACTTCCAGTGGGCTCTGTGCATGGCTATGAGTGGCTGCTGCGTGGTTCACGGAAGCACGCTCCCCCACACACCACCTTCACACGAGCAGTTGGACACATGGTCGGTGGGGGAGACCATGCATAGACACATCTCATTTGAAAACTCATTAAGTTGCTCCAAAAATCTGATTCTGCTTTCATTAAAAATCACCAGGAGGCCACGCTATACACCTACACTACCAACAAGAGTGGATACAGGAAACTCCACAGCTGGAAATCCAAATCTTTCTGCCTCTTAGGTGGGAACAGTGGAGGCCAGGGGTGAGGAGCCTTTTCCATCCTGGGAACCACTTTGAAAATTGGTACAAGCTCTGATGGCCACATTCAAGTTGTGGGCAGGGGTGTTTAAGGAGTGTATTCAAGAAAAGGAGGGCACAGATCATGGATTTGTGCATGCCCTCACCTTTTGGTGTTAATACACAGGAAAAAAGCCCATCGGGGCCTGTAGTTGCCCCGTGGGGTCCCCATGCAGTTGCAACTCATGTGAAAAGCATGCAGAGTTGAACACACAGGCACTCCCTGAAGGTGGCACCCTGGGAGTATGCATGGGAGCAGGGGTCATACCCTGCAGCAGCGCCTTCCCCATAGCCGCTTTTACTGCAGAAGCAGCAGCATGGCATGCCTCGCTCTTCTCTTACAGCAGCAAGGATCCTGCTACTAGCACCGAAGGTTCCCACTGGTTCCTCCACCTTGCTTGGTTCATCCAGCGGTGGGGAGAGGGAGGAGTATTTGGCAGCAGGCCTCCTTGCTGCCACCACTAGGCCTGAAGCAGCAACGTTGTTTGCCGTTTTGCTGTTTACTGTCAACATTTCAACAGTCTTGTTGCCGCTCACATGGCATTTGCCATCAATTTGTGGCACTATCCGACATTTTGCGACAGTTCCAGGTATTCTGCTGCACTTAAGATAATAGTGACAATTTCTGACATTTCCGACAGTTTTTCCGACTTATTTTGCAGCATTTTCCGACACTTTATGGGACTTGCAACAGTTTCCAACAATTTCTCCGCTGCCAAGAAATAGCGACAGGCAACAGTGGAAAGAGGCAGCAAGCATCGGAACAAATATGGGGATGCCGTGTTGGGAAAATGGCAACGGATGGAAGGTTTCCGACAGAATTGTCGGACGCTACCGCTTGTCGTTTCAGGCCTAGCCACCACTACTGCTTCAGAGCGGGAGAGAGGAGCCCTGTGTCATTGCTCCTGCTGGGAAGCTGGCTGAGGTAGAGAAGGCACTGATACGGGGCACAGCCCCTGCGCCCTCATCCATGGTGGTGGGCACACAGAAAGTGCCAACTGATGCATGCCCCCTCTTCCCTGTTATAAAGGGGGCAGGGTAAAGAGATTACCCCAACTCCTTTCTGACATAATCCTGTCCCTCTGAAGAGCGTCATGACATCACACTGCTCACCGCAAAGGGACAGGGTAATCCCTTGTCAGTGTTGGTGAGGGGGCGGGGAGGGGGAGGACACCACTAGGTCTGCTTCAGCAGTGGTGAGTTTAGATGGAGCCCCCCCACGGCTGCTTGCCTGAGCCTCCACCCCCTTTGTCATAGAGCTGCAGGCAGAGAGGCAGTCGCTCTAGGCGGCCACCTGCAGCTCTATGGCCATTGCCGGGGCAACCCGCAGCCAGGAGCGGAGCTGCAGTAGCCTGTCATCCTTTAGACAGACCTCTGCTCTACCCCTGGCTGGTGTTCTGGGTTCGGGCAGCCCACTCTATTTGCAGTGCTCCAGGATGTTCCTGAGCACCATGAGCGGAGTTGGCCCAGAGTAGGTGTCTGTCTAAAGACACCCATTGAAGGCATGAGTCCCATTCACTTCAATGGAACTGGAGCTTATGCAAAGTAGTAGCTCACATTGTTAACATTTGGAGATCTTTACTTAGCAATCTGAAGTTGAATGGAGAATTCTTTGAAACTTACTGAAATGCCAGGGAGGGGAAAAACCTTAGTTTTTCCAAGTGTGAAAATATATGTAAGTGTCTTCAGCCTCTAAAGACAACAAGTTTCAATGAAGATTTATACTGGGTACAAAGATGACTCTGTGCAGGCAGCAATACATCATTCACATCTTTAAAGGGGAATCAAAAATGTCACAAACAGTACAAAAAATAAATAAAAATCAACCCCCACCCCCCCAAGTCTGTATCCCAGATAAGGAATTCAGGGTATTTGACTTCCTAACAACTTTTGCCTTTTATGAGAAAAATAAATTGCACAGACAATGAAGTGGTAACTGGCACAGTTCTTATGTACACCTACTAAAATCAGAGTTTGCAGGGGCTTTTCATTTCTTCCTTCTTTTGTTAAAATTATCTTTCTATAGGTGTATTGTGGACATCCCAATTAGCTTAGAATCATGGTACTTTCCTCAATAGTCCACCCAAAATGGTCACATCTCCACCCACAATGCTTCACTTAGTAATAAAACAAGGCTCTTTCTTTAGAAGCTTTGGGTATAAAAAGATTCCTGCATATTTAGTAGAACAGTCTAATTAAAATCATCTAATATTTTTTCTAATTTAAACATCTCAGATTGCTTCACCAGGGAGAGACCAGGAATAACTGGACGCATCAGCGTAATCACACTCCTCTGCGTGTTTTAACAGCTAACACAAAGAAAGGGGGCACACATTAGTCAGTGAGGGAGGAAAAAACACAAGAAAGGTAGAGGACAGGCCAAGAAGGGACTGTCAAGGCAGTGAGAGGAGTAGCTCAGAACCCTCAGCCAAGATTTTGTCCCACATCTAAAAGCAATTTGTAAGTTGCCCACAAGGAAAAAAAAAAAATTTGACATAAGGAATCTACAGACTTGTGATCGAGGCTGCCTATAAACTGAGAAGTCCTTTCTCATTCAGCTGGTCCAACGAGCGTATCTTGTTTCTGTGACTTCTAAGCTTTAATGAAAAGGCATCTTTTAGAGATTGCTGATCTTTCATGGGATGACTTTGTGAACCCAGTTAGGTTTATTCCCTCCACAAAATATATTCCCTGCCCCCATCTTCAAATCTGTCAAACATTATTGTTTCTAGCGAGATGGCAAAATACTAGTTGCACTATTAGAAGACTTGCCTCCCTCAGGATTTTTTGTTTGCCTATACTGTCAGAGTTTGGCCATGCATATGATGTTGACATGTGGAGATGTAAGATGTTAGCAGCTTTGCCTAGTGTAAAAATGCTGCCTGAATTTTGAAAGTCATCTATTGTTGCTGCACTTAAACTAAAATATTCTATTTTAATGTATGAAACTCCTGCCCTTCCTTGTTTTAAAATGCATCTACAAATCATGAATCCATGCTACATCTATAATGCAATACAGAGATCAACGTAATGAAACAACACTTTAAAACGCAGTACCGAATGTACACGAACACTGCTGCACATGAACTGTGGCTCAGGCAGACAGGCTGATAGCTGGCTGGGGAGTCAGCATCCAAAAATGGCTTCTTAAGCAGGGGCCAGACAACTGCAGTTTTAAGAATGTCTGACACCTTACCCTCCCGAAGGGAAGCGCTGACAACCCAAGGCAGCAATGGCCCCAACGTCTCCAGGCTGGCTTTCACCAGCCAGGATGGGCAAGATTCTAGTTCAAAACTGGTTGCCCTCACTGCCCCAAGCACCTCCCCCACATCAATGGATGGTACCAATTAAAACCGATCCAAATAAACAGGACAAGACTGAGCTTCCATAACCTCAAACTCTGATTCTGTAGGTAAAATGGCAATGCCCAAGTCGTAGTGAATTGATTTTTGCCTCTTGTCTCTTATATCTGGGTCCAACACAGTATTCTAGACTTAATATTAGGGGATGGGGGAGGAGAAAGGCCCTGCAGTGGATTTACCAGGCGGGGGGGGGAGGGGAGCCCTGGCTGCCGCTGCCCCCCCCCCTGGTAAATCCAGTGCAGTGAGGCACAGAATCAGGCCCTGGGCTGTCCCAACTCCCATGGAATTTTAAAAAAATATTCCACTGGAGAACTGGGGCCCTGACTATGGGTGTTATCAAACAAGTTGATAACTCTCTGGAGTCCAGGTTCGTTCCGTGAAGTCCCCACTCACATGTTTAGCGTGTAGATCCTAATAAAACAGGCAACCTCCTGTGTATAGTTCTTGTGTGTTACTGTTCAGGCAGCTTCCGCTCAACCCCTGTCTCTTATACACATCTAGATGTGTATAAGAGACAGCATAATGTTGTGTTTATTGAGCAAATCATATTTCATTATTTCCTATAATGAAAATTGAAAGCAAAAGTAAAATTTTTAAGTCAAAGCAATCGGTCTTTGCATGTTGTCACCAACCAGTTTCTCACTTCCACAGCTCACAGCAACGTATTGGCAGGTAGCAGCACAGAGTTTTATTGGGGACTCACACACTGTGGTGTTAGAAATCCCTCTTAGTTCAAATAAAACCCCTAGTCAAACATGTGCCTCTGTACCCCCTCTCTCTAGTATCTTCTGTATTACCATACAACTGGGGCAGAAAACATTCCCACTTGCCAAGGTGCTCTGCACTTCTCTGCTTGTACAATCCTCATATAGGGCAAGCAGGTCTCCATCAGAGGGTTCACATTCCCTGTATCCTAAGTTCTTTGTTTCCCCCACAAGATTCATCTCCACCATCTGATCAAGGCACTCCTGGTGGCCCCGCAGGTATCCTCTCACTGTCATCAGGGCAGTGATGAGGAAAAATAGCAGAGAAGGTCCAGCCTCCATTAGTGACTTCCTTACTTCTAGCTGTGCACAAACATCCAGAAAAGTCACCGGCTTGGTTATATCCCACTCTCTCATCTCATCCAGGGCACCCACTCTTCCATTCTGCTGAACTTTGAACTGCAGCAGGGATGTGCAGTGTCTGCGCTCCACCATGCATACATAGAACCTCATTGTGTGCGTGTGCCACCCTTTAAGCACATAGGCTGCCTTGGAGGATGGGTCTGAAAGTTCTCTCTGTACACCAGGCCTCACCCAAATGTCAGCAAAGACCAGGATATCCATTACCCCCCACCTTTTCTGGGCCCCATACCCTGGGTGGTCACAGAACCCAGAGACCAAAGCTGAAGCCATTTGTCTTTCCTTGGCAAACCACCACGTTTATGACAAAAACAGAAAACCCTAGTGCTCGTTGAAAGCCAAAGTCGTTACTTTCAAAAGATTAAAAAAATATGAGTAGCTTTTAACCAATGGGCACCTCTGCTCCCACATACATTCCGAGCACAATGACCTTCACTGCCTTGCAGATCACCTCCTCCTACCCATTTCTTAACATTCAGTGGTTCCTTCCCACCCCAATTAAAAAATGCCATGCTTCCGTGGTGGTGGTGGTGGTAACAGCTGTAACATTTTTAGATGACTTGGCATGTGCACCGACATGCTTGTTACATGGATTAGCAGTAACGGTTAACACATACATACAGCATAAGCTTTGTAAAAACGTTTTCAACCAATAGCTGGCCTGTAACCAATAGTAGCTCATGCTCAGCACGCAGCAGGTCCTGTGAGGATACATGACCAATAGTGGCCAATAGCTGCTCACATTCAGCACACAGCCAATCCTAGCTATGCTAGGTAGCTGCCCAGCTGTTCAACTTGTTCAAAACATTTGGTGCATAGTCTGCAGAATTCAGAGACCCTGGAACCGCAGCCATGGAGACGTAGGCCGAGAACTTCCTTATTGGGTGTTATGGCGCTCGAGGCCTTCCTTTCTGCTGCGAGCAATCCAACAGATCCAAGCCTTCTGCTGTCACTGGCACGATGCTATTTCAAAGCAAAGAAAGGCTCTCACTCAATCTGTGGCCGAGATAGTTGGGCACACCACTCCCAGAGGTGGCTCCTGCTTCGGAACTGTGCATTTACCTACCTCCGGCAACAACAGATAGTGTTGGGGAGGATCAAAGCCATGCAAGGGCAACTAATATACGCAGAGAAGTACCTGTCAGGAGATGTGGCTTCAATTACCCATGCCCTGCGCAGGGCTGTAAGCACCGAGAGGCTTTGTCTAGGTGAAGAAGAGCACAGACTGGTGGGAGAACATGTTGTCCTCATGGGGAGATGCTGAGTGGGTTGCAAACCTCAGGATGCCCCGTTGCCTCATTCTGCAGATAGCCAAGCTTCTCAAGTCACAACTGGAGAAACAGAGCATGGTGATGCAGTCTTCCATCCCCCATGGAGAAGTGCATTGCCACTGCCATCTGGAAGCTCGCCACTACAGGCTCCTGCCGCTCTGATGCCCAGCACTTTGGTGCACTGTGAGCACCATAATTGTGGGGGTTTGCACAATGATTGTGGAAGTGCTGTTGGACCGGTTGATGCAATTGGCTGACCTTGCAGAGGTGATTGAGGGCTTTCGGCGGGAGGGATTCCCAAACTGTACAGGGGCAATCGATGGGAGCTATACTGCCATCCACTGCCCACCCCGTAGCGATGACGACTACCTAAACCAGAAGGGGTTTTTCTCCATGGTTCTCCAGGCCATAATGGACCACCGTGCCTGGTTCATGGATGTGCTGGCTGTGTAATCCATGAAGAACCACAACACCTGCATCTTCTGTCAATCCCCCTCCTTTGGCCACATGTACACAGGAGACTTTGGACCCTTCCAAATCGTCGTCATCAAGGGCAGCCCCATATAGAGCACATTGCAGTAATCTAGCCTCGAGGTGATGAAAGCATGGATGACAGTGGCAAGGGCAAGATCCGAATCAGAAAAAGAGGTCTCAGCCTCCTCACCAGATGACTTAAAATCTCAAGCTGACAGTTGGGGAATAGAGAAGGGAGCAGGGCCGCGGGGGAGAGGTTTTGCCCAGCCGCCTGTTTGTCCATCTGCCTGGCGAAGCCCCCCACCGTCACCAGCTGTGTTCCACCTTGACCAGCTCCCCAACTGAGAAATTTGATTGAAGCCGCACTACCACCTGAGAAGCCTGCGTGAGTGACTGTGCCCAAGAACAAAACTATAAAGGCACTGCAGAGCCTACAGCAGCACCGTAGAAGCGCGTCCTTGTGCACAGCCTTAGGCGCTGGCCGGGCCCTGGTGGTTTTTCCCCTATCCCCTGGAAGTGTAAGGGTCCTTGGTTAACTTGCCGAATTATGGGAAAAAGACGAACTGGGAAGGGGATGGTCACGTGAGCCTGCGCTCGTGCGCGACAACCCACCCTTGAGGATTTTCTTCAAAACCCAAGGAATGACCCGGTGGAAGAGGATTCTGCGGAGCAGCAATATTTGAAGATCCTGATGACCCCGGTATCTCGGGTGGTGGAGTTGGGGGATCCGGTGGGGTCAACTAATTCGGATGTGTTTTCTTCAGCTCAGCCTGAAGTGTTTCCTATGGTAACCCCACAAAAGATTATGTCGACCCCCACCCCACCCCCTTGAATGAGGCTACTTCCCACCCTCTGGACTATCTGGGCGATCAATGTTTTGTTATAGGGGATTTTGTTAAAAAACTATATACTCAATTGGAAAGTATTACTATGCAGCTTGAATTACAGAGAACTCAGTTAGGGATAATTTCCAACATGATTAAATTACATAGGGAAGAAACAGGGAAATATGTGCAGGTTAAGCCACGTGAGGTGATCACAGTGGGGACTCAAACTACACAGGGAGGGGTTTCTTCCCCTGGGAGCTTTATGCCATCGCAGGGGAATGTGGGGTCACGGGTTGCCCCAGATAAAGGGAAGGAACAGCTGAAGCTGGACGCCAATGCACTAGCTTTTAGTATTACGCAGCTCCCTTCAGGATACTTGCCCTCTTGGTCAGCTAAGTACCTTATACAGCAACATCTGTCTAGAATTTTGGGTCATCCGATCCACTCCAGCTGTATTGTTAGCTGTTTACATCTATCTATGTCATCTGTCCTCTGCCGTGTATTGATTCACTTTACCTCACCTTTTTTAATGGACAATTTGCTGTCACATGCTGCCTTATTAGCCACGTGGGGGATTTTTCTCTCTAGAGCTTACATGGATTTGAAGGTGACTCCCTTATTGCCTGGCCCTGGGGAAGATTCCCTACTTGCCAAGGAACTTCCTGTTGTTCTGACTGCCGAGGACATCGTTAGTGCCACTGTATTAGAAAAGAGTACTTCTAACTGCCAGCTCCAGTGGCAAGTCAATCCGTGTTCAAGTTCCCAGGTTACTATAGGCTCACGGGATCACCAATCAGTAGATCCCTTGGTAAAGGGCTCACCTAAGGGAAAGGAGAACAGTTGGTCACCTAGTCTGTAGTCCAGTGGTCACGGAGGCTGGGGGTACTCAGGGTGTTTTACAATCTCTCTCAGCAGAAGGTTTACAAACAGATCTCTCAGGTTGTGGTAAGCAAGATTCTGTGGTATCCTCAGTCTTATGACCTTTACCTACCATTCCCTGTCCCCCTATTAGAATTTGCTCCTGGAATGTGGCGGGTTGGGCTAGGCATTGTCATGATCCTGTTTTTCAATCCTATTTAAAGGGGTTTTCAGTCATCTTGGTTCAAGAAACTTGGTCTAAAATCCCCTTGGAGCTGGAGGATTATTTGGCTTATCCTCTTCCAGCTATTCATTGGAAATCTAAAGGGCTCCCATGTGGGGGTCTTGGCTGTCTTGTGGCACAAAATATCCCTGTGGTGATTGTTGAAAATATATCAGTTCCCCATTTCCTGCTGGGTTTGGTCCTGAGAATTGGGGCTGTGACATTAACAATTCTAACAACATATATCCCCCCATGTAATGCAGGTTCTTTCCAAGCCACCATGTGGGGGACCCTGGAGCAAGTGCTAGAGGATGTTATTGCCAAATACCCAGAGGGGCTTCTTGTGGTAACGGGGGACTTCAATGCCCATATGAGCTCTGATGATCAAACTATTGCACCTTACTGTGACGGGCGATCGGCGACCCTTAGTGGCCTTTTGGCCCCTAGAAAATCTAAGGATAAGCAGATCAATGCCTCAGGGATTAGGCTGGCTGAGTTGATTATAACTCAGGACTTATATGTCCTGAATGGCACAGGGTTTTCTGACCCTGAAGGAGAATTTGCTTTTGTTGGCCCGCAGGGCCCAAGTACGGTTGATTTTATTTTGGTCTCTGCCAGGGTTCTTCCGTATGTAAGTAACTTTGCCTTGGGTCTGGCTTTGGTGGGGGATCATCTCCCCCTAGCACTTACCCCTCCTTACCCCAGGTCCAGACTCAGATCAGGGACAAGATGAAATGGGCAATTTGGATGTGACCCAATACAAGATCAGTCAGGCTCCCTGCTGGGATGAGAGTCTCTCCATCTCTTTGTTGGAGTATACCTCTCAGCCCCCCATTGCCAGCCTTCAGGAGAAGTTAATTTCTGACCCCTGTCATGCAGAAACCCTGGACTTGTTTGCGCAGCTTACCTTAGGCCTACGAGCTCATATACAAGGCTTAGTCCTGGCAATTCCAACTGCCAGGATTAGTCAACCCTGGTTTGATAAGGAATGCTGAATGACCAGGCATAGATTGAAAACTGTGTACTATTCTTACAGGAAGAATGGGTTATTGACTTTGCCTTTGGAGTATATCACGCTTACGGCTAAGTATAGAACTTTAATCAATGCTAAAAAAAAAAAAAGGGCTTTTGGGGACAGCCAATGGGAAAATCTGCTGCAAGCGGCCGACTCGGGAGATGCCAGAAGATTCTGGCACCTTGTCAATGGCTCATCAGGGGGGACTCGAAAAGTCCCTACTCCGGTAATTACTCCATCCATTTGGATGGATCACTATGAGAACTTGTATAATTCTAGTAGTAGGGAGGGGTGCCAAGAATACCTGGTGCCCAAAATGGAGGTTCTCCCCCAGTGGCCTCCGGTTTTGGAGGAAGAGATTGAGGCCATGGTTGATTCCTTCTGTAGTAATCGAGCTCCGGGCATAGATCTGATTCGAGTTGAATATCAAAACTCAAAAGGCTTGGTGGCTCCCCATATTGGCAACGGTATTTACTGCCATTTATAGTACTGGAATGATCCCTCAGGCTTGGGATAAGGTGATTATTGTCCCTATATACAAAAAGGGATACAAGACAGACCCGGCCAATTATAGGCCTATTAGTCTTTTGTCTGTAATTACCAAGACCTATGTGAAGTATTTGCTAGGGAAATTATCTGACTGGATGGACCAGACCAAAGCACTATCGCCTGAGCAGACAGGATTCCAACAGGGCCGCTCAACTATAGAGCAATGTTATATATTGCAAAATCTGGTTTCCAAGTACAGGGCACGTAATGGAGCCCTGTACGTTGCATTCTTGGACCTCAAGGCAGTCTTTGATTCGGTGGAATGGGCTGCCCTGTGGCGAAAGTTGCAGGCTTCCTCTATAGACCAACGTCTCTTGGCTTTGATTCAATCATTGCATGCCCACTCCTCTTTGGTGGTGAGACTGGATCAACAGGGGCACATAACACGCCCACCCCCATCCCTACTTCGCAGGGAGTTAGGCAGGGGTGTGTGCTGGCCCCAACACTTTTTAATATGTTATTCATGACGTAATACCAGCTATGGCCAACCTACGTTTTTTTTCTCCAAAACTAGCTGCGCAGCCCGTCGGCTGTCTTTGTTACGCCGACGATGTTGCACTGCTCTCCCAGACGCGGGTAGGTCTCTCACGACAGATGCAGGCTTTTGCGGCATTTTGCCAGGCGAACCACTTAACCATTAATTATGGTAAGTCAAAGATCGTGGTCTTTGCTTCTAAGTTGAAAAACTATTCCTGGACTGTCGAGGGAAACTCTATTCAGCAGGTCCCGGTATCTCAGTATTCTGTTCCATAGATCGGGAGGCTGGTGGGAACATGTCAGTAGGGCAATTAGAGCTACGAAAGGCTCAGCCCAACCTATTAATTGACTGTTTATTAGACAAGGGAGATCGGCTGTGCTGGAGGCTTTGCAAGCTCACTCCAGTAAGATCAGATCTCAAGTACTTTACGGGGCTGAGATATGGGCCCCTTTCTGCTCTCAATCGATTGACAAATTACAATCTGGGTTCCTTCAGAAGCTGCTGGGGGCCCCAGGGGGCACCCAGTCAGCTGCTATTCGATTGAAACTGGGCCAAAAAAAATGGTTCCAAGCCGCCATTGAATTAGCCTTGAAATTCTGGCTAAAACTAAATCTTGGCCAGGGCTCGCAACTTCTGAGGGATGCCAAAGAGGACTCCTTCATAAGTCCTCTTTGTCAGCAAGAGTAGGGGATCAGCTAAGAGCGATGGGACTTTCACCAGGAGTACCTGCAGCATAAGCTCCCGACTTCACTTAGAAAGAAGGTTCTCATGCAGGCAGAGGACATGGGCAGGCAGGGTGAGCTGGGTAAACTTGGATTGTCCCCGCATATATGGGACTATTTGGCATGGGTGCCAGACCCAAGGCAAGTTGCAGATTATCTTGCTGTTTCTATTTCTGGCAGGGCCAAACAATTAATCTGCTCTGCTCATTGTAATGCATTTCCCTCGGCTGTCTTTGAGGGCCGGGCTCGCAGTGTTCCTTTTACTGAGCGTCTGTGCCCTAATGACAATCTGGCCATAGAGACAGTTGCTCATGTAATCTTGCACTGTCATTTATATGACAAACCTAGGCAGGCCCTCCTCCAGCTGATTATAGAGAAGTAGCCAGGTAGATCGGATCACATGCTTTTGTCTCTGATACTTAACAGCTCGAATCATGACTCCATCAAAAACATTGCTGCATATCTTCTTCAAGTTGTTCACCTTAGAAAATCTTTTCTAGGGTTTCAGGCTCTCTCTGTCTAGTTAGGGCATTTTTTCAGTGGCAGGGGGGTTGTGTTTGACTGTCTGTTCGCCAGTGGTGTACTGATATGGTTAGATGGCACCCCCACCTGACAAGATTTATTTGTGAGATGATAATTGGCATTATTTAATGTCATTTTAATTTTAACTTCAATCTTAGTAACTGACAGAGTACCTTGGATAGATTCTGAGGTGGCTTTGGATATGTTAGGTTATGCTGTAATGCTATAGATTTGTCTGTATTCCACTTACAGAATAATTTGTGATATGTCTATGTTTTGTTATGTTTCGCTGCAATGGTCAAAGACTATGCAATAAAGTATTATTATTAATTATTATTATTATTATTATTATTATAAGCTGACAGTTAATTGCACAACCAAGATCCAAAGCAAAGTATATTTCAGTGTTTCAAAATAGTATTTAATTTTACAATAATGCCCAATCAAAAGACTGCTGGAAGCAAGAAAGAACTCAAAAAGTAGCAAAAGCATACCTTTTCCAAGATGAATTTTTTTAAATACGGCATATAACCCTGATTGGAAACAGGTCCTTCATCGTCATCCCTAAAATGCTCTTCCAGTGCCACTGGGTCATGTGGAACATTTAACACGGTACAGAGATTGTGAGAAAGGACCTAGAAAAGAAGACAAGTGAGACCATGAGATCATAGCAACTCTGAGCAGAATTGGTTTCCTTGACAGCTGTGATGTATGATTCACTCAAATCTGCACAAAATGTGACCATGTCATGTAGGAAAAGCTGACCACTGAAAAAAGAAAATAAATTGCTTGTAGCATAGCAGAAACTGCTGGGATTAAATACACCTAGTCATGCTGTTCCAAAAGTACGTTAGTGTCAGGCTCCGGGGTACGGAGCTGAGGAGGGAACGAGGGAGAAGGAAGACCAGAACTATCAGGTTCCAGGGGACAGAGCCGGGGAGAGGGAAACAAGGAGGAATCTAGGCCTGGACACCGGGGGGAAAAGGGTGTCCTCAAGGCAAGCCTCTGAAACCTCTCAGTCGCTCTCTTGAACCCAAGAGATTATGCACTCAGCATCTCTACTGGTCTAAGAAGGCATGCTGGTCTAAGAAGGCATGCTACTCATCATTGAGGCCAGGGTCCAGAGCCAGAGGGAGGACCCACCACAGAGATTTCCCCGGAAGGCCTACTAGCGTCTGAAGCCAGCAGCCACAGCCGGCACTGAGGCCGCCGGACCACCGTCGCCACCCGGAGCTGAACTGGAAGGTAGGATCCTGGGAACTTGTTGGAAGTAGGGTGATCCCTGATCATACAGTACAGGTCTAATACTTACCGGCTGCTACTGGGACGGCCGCTGGTGCTGGGCTGGCTCTGGGTTGCCGGCAGAGACCAGAGAGTCACTTAGGGGAATTATTTTTTTTTAAATCCAGGCTGGGCAGGG
>QEPC01010659.1:2505239-2518434 GCA_003113815.1 Sphenodon punctatus
TCCCCCTCCTTGTCATTTAAATTGTAAGCCACAGGCAGGGACTGCGTCTATTTCTATGTTCTGTACAGCGCCAGGCACCTGGCTGGTGCTATATAAATGTTTATAATAATAATAATAATAATAATAATGTTAAACAGCACTGGACCCAGAACAGAGCCCTGCGGGATTCCCCTTGATACCTCCCTCTTGTATGGTGATGAGCCACTGATTATCATTCTTTGAGAATAGTTCTTCAACCAGCTGTGAATTCACCTCGTTGTAGTGTCTTCCAGCTCATACTATGCAAGCTTGTCAATGGGGATATCATGTGAAACTCTGTCAAATGCTTTGCTAAAATCAAGATATATTATGTGGATAGCATTCCCCTCATCCACTAAATTAGTTTCTCTGTCAAAGAAGGAGACAAGATTAATGTGATGTGGGTTGTTCCTGATAAATCCTCCAATATGGTGAGAGGGATGTAATTCCATGCTCAAGAGGCCCTAAACCTCTAACTATCAGAAGCTGGGATTGAAAAAACTGCCTCTTTTCTTGTATTCATCCCCACTGTTGCCCACTATTGGAGAAGGGACAGCGCAGGGATGATGGAATCATAAAGCTTACATTCTTTTTTAATTTAAACAAACTACACTGACATTTGTAGATATGAAAGACACTTTGCTTGACAAATAAATGGCAATATTAATGAGTTCATTTTCATATCTTGCTCTGGATATTGTTAATTTCTCCAAAAATATTTTCAGGAAACATTTATGTTGCAAAATAAAACTATAGCAATACCGGAACCTTGCAATTCCATTGACTGCCTTAATAAAAATTCATGTGACGGCATAATTCATTCATTCCAGTCATTGTTACTATTAAGAGATTTTCTCATACTGAGTCATAAATAACAAGTTCTCCATTTCCTTATATATGAAGTCTATTGTCTTATTATAGTACTGCCCAATGCCAGACCCGCCGCCTTACCACGGCCTTAGGATTGCCAATGGGAAAGTTTTTCCTCTCTTATTTCTAATTACATCTTTCCTCTTCATACAAACTACACAATTCTGGCTTCTTACTTGCCCAGCTTTTTCTTTTTTCTCCCTCTATATTACAATCAGTGATTCATTATTTATATCATCTTATCTTGTTTCTCCTTTTTGTTGTTGTGTAACACTGTTATTCTGTGAATTTGTCTAGATCAGGACATTAGCAGTAAGAACAGCAGCAAGGCAATGAGCAGAGCAAGATCTTTTCTCTCTCTCTCTCTCTGGCATTGTGTTAAATAAGGGGTTCCAGGGATGACAGTCGCTCCCTCAAAATACATACCACCACACCTCCCACGATCCCACCCACCAGTGAAGTTACACCATCTCCCCAAGTGGTTCCCAAATTTTTCGCTGGTCAGACCCCATTTTGTGACTCAGACATAAACCTGTGACCGCAGACAGCAAAGTACATTGGAATCATGGCCCATCCACAGATGGCATGACCCCATTAAGGGTCCCAATACACAGTTTAGAAACCTCTGTGTTAAACAGATCTGATTCATGCCATTTCTGCAGGCTAAATCCTGCAAACACTTGCCACCAGATGTAGCATTTGTTACTGTGGGTGGTCCCTCTGAAGTCCCACAGTAAAATGCTTGTAAGATTGGATCCCAAAATAGGAATACAATAAAAACGTTCATGCCCAGTCACCACAGGGGACATGCTTTCTGTCCAAATTACAGACGCACAGGGACTCTCCTGTAACAGTAATACAGTTTGCTTGAGAATTGAAGGGACATAAAACATGTACAGAATAAGAAAGAATCCAGATTAGAGAGGTCCAAATAAGGCGATTTCTACTGAACCCCTTTCACAAGCACGTTTCATTCAGGCAACTGAAGCAAAACGTTTGAATGAAGCCAAACTCTTAGAAACTGTCAAGTGCAAAAAGGGGAAACCAACAGGCAGATCTAAACACACAGCAACACAAGAGCCTGCATGTAGTAGATACTAAAACCATAACTACATATGAAAGCTGTAATTGCACTCACAAAAATTACATTGTGATGTCCTACAATGGAATTTGAAAGGGCATGTGCATTGCAATATATACAAACCAAACAGGAGTGATCCTTATATTTAACATGCAACTCAAGAAGAGAAACTGAAAGCATTAAGTTTTTAATGATGTGACAAAAAAAAGAGAACAATATACCTGCAAAATTACTAGAAATATTGATAAGATCACCACCACCCATTGAAAAGCCAATACTGAAGAAAAGCTTTGATTTTCTGATGATGCCGCAAAAAATAGAGAATAATATGTCTGCAAAATTACTAGAAACATTGATAAGGTCAACAACACCCATTGAAAACCCAATACCGGTTCATAGGCTGAATCTTTTGCATGTCCTAGTTTTTGTCAATATGTAGCCAGGCTAAGTACAGCAACCTTGAACCAGAGCCTCACATGTGCTCTTTCACCTACCTCTGCAGGCTTCTTCCTTTAACTAGTGCCTTTCTGCTAGGTACTAGCAGATGTGAACAGCAGGAAATACAGTGATATTTCCTTTTGGTATTCTAGCTATTCAGGACTCTGATGGTAATTAGGCTAAGCTTTCCTGTCTTCCCAGCTCTACCTAGCTAGGGCTCCCAGGGGCATGGCCATGAGGGTATTTTTACATGTGACAGCGCTTTGATCCTGGCAGGTGCGAGGACCCTCACCCCGGGCAGGATCTGGACCAGCCACCAAACAGACATGTCAGCGGCCAGGGCCAGGGAGAGGGCAGGGTGGCGTGCAGACGTGGGTCCACAAGCACTGCCCCCGCACTGCAGAGTGTGGCCCACCAACCTCCCTGATAGGTGGGCGCGGCAGCCTCATAGGAGGAACACACCCGGAACAGCCCTGGGGGCCAGGCAGAGCGAGTCATCACATGTGACGGCCTGCTCTACCCCGGTCCAGAGATGGCTTCCCCAAGTCGCAGCAGCGCTTAGCCCAGAATGTGACTCGGCGATGGGCTCGAGTCACAGCCTGGGTTAAAAACTGCCACAGCCCAGGTAAACCCTTGATCCAGCCCAGGGAAACATCTGGCAGGCCAGATCAGTCGCGACGGCCCCGTGGGTGGCCATGCGGGTCAAGGCGTGGCCACCCGCGGTACCGTCACATCTGAAAATACCCTGACTTAAAGGTAGAAGAGGCTTTTCTAATGGACTTTTATTTTTCTCTGAACAGTCTGTGCTTTTTTTTTTTTTAAATAAAGTTTTTGCCAGTTAGAGTGAGAGAGTTTGGAAAACCCTGCAAGTACACAAGAATACTTTTTGCTTCCATTAATCAGTAGCACCCATTCTTGTATTTTTAGAAAGCAGAATATATTAGGGGTGTGCATCTGTAACATTTTCTATTAGTTACAAAAACTAATGAACCCCCATTCATGTTCGTAACTAATGTTATGAAAATAAATGAATAAGCAAACGATAGTTGTTTGCTTTCATCCATTTTCATTTAAAAATTTAAAATAAAATAATAAAAAACTTATGCATGTGAAAAATTGTGCATTTACTGTGATTTTTACGTTTTTTAATTAAAAATAAATTAATTATTTTTTTTAATCACTGCACATGCTAAAATGGCTGCTAGACCGTTCTGCGCATGTGCACCCTTTCCCAAAATGGCACCGGCAGCACCATTTTGGAAAAGGGCTACACATGTGCAGAACGGCCTGACAGCCATTTTGCACATGCAAAGTGATTAATTTTTAATTTTAAAAAGAGGAGGAATAAAAAGGGTAGGTTTGTTAATGAACTGCCCCCCCCCCCAAAAGAAACCCAACAACAAATGATAAGACTATGGTTTGCTACCACACACTCCAATTGTAGAACTATTACCCCATATGAGTATTTATTCACACATTGTGCTAATTATGGTAAACACCACTCGTGGGCATAGGCATACCGTTTTGTAAATTTTACAGAGGAAGAAAACTAAATGAGTTTTGTTGTTTTTTACTCATTTCTAGCCATTTAGCAACCTGGGTACTAGAAGAAACTCACTGAAAATGGGGGGGGGAGGGGGCAGTTCAGCCCTTCCTCCACCCCCTGCCCGGAGGTCGCTATTTCCAATTAGGAATGATAACTGACGTTTGTATGTTTTTAATTTTGTTATACTTTGATGCTTTTTAATTTGTATTGTAAGTGGCTGATCGATAAATAAATCTAAATCTTTCTGGCAGGGAATTAACAGGAAAGGAATGAGGGGCATCTCACAGAACTGCCTATTTTTCAAGCAAGGTCCCCAGAATCCCTTCTGTTTAGCTTCCTTCTAAGAGCTCAATCCTTCAGGCAGCACAAGAGGCTAGTCGTCCCATAATAAGAAAGACAGAGCTGGCTGTAGAGGTCTCCATAGGCCCCCCTGCTGCCTTTGCTGCTATAGGAACCTCATTGTGCAGAGTGAGGTGTGGCACCACACTACATTCCACTGCCTAATCCTGACCCTGGAGTTTGTCCACCCCCTCCACTCACACATCCTGGGGGGCCTATTGCACAGCTGCACTCTACACACACACATACAGGTTCATGCTCTATGAACTGCAATGCCAGCATCTTGGGATTCTGTGGGCTCCCAAGATGGAGGCCTAAGTCTTGCAGGGCAATCTTCATTGGGAGTAAATTTAAGCCCTGGCACACATTCTCAAACTGAGGGAAATTGTCAGGGCAAACAAGAGTATATAGAGAAAACAACTACAGCAAAACAGACACTGCCCCACACCAGGAAATCAAGGGAGGCCACTGCAGGGACTGGTGGCATCAGAGGGAAACAGGAAAAGAAAATAAAGACAGGAGAGAAGAAATACAAGAATATTTTTTTCCTCAGCCTCTTCATGCCTGCATTCCCAATTAAAAGCAACAGTACACCAAGTTTCCTCCGTAACTGTGCAGACTACAATTGATGTAGCGATCAACATAGTGAACCACTGTCTGAAATGTCAACAGGTGTGCAATCCTATATCTTTTCTTAAAAAATAAAAATAAAAACAAAACACTGATTTAGTTAAATCCCTTCCATTAATGTCCAGCCAAAATAGACCCATAGAGCATCTCCAGGCTGGGACCAGGTTCCACAAGTTGTATGAGAGTTCTGTTCAGAACACTCATGGCTTCCTCACACAGTTGGAGCCCCTTGACTACTTCCCCTGTTTGCTCTCAAATAAGAGAGCAGTGTAGAGCTTCAGTCTCCCTTTTGGCAAGCTGTAAATTCAATGTTAATGGAGCCAACTCCTTTATTGGGAAACTTGCATCCCCTGTACTCAACAGCTAGGCAGAAAAGGCTGTGGCAGGGGAGAAAATAGCTGTGGAGGGGGAAGTGTTTTGAAATTGAAATATTTGACTGATCATAGAGAAAAATAAATAAAGTGTGCTTGGCAGCCCCTAATGAGATCCTGGGACCAATGAGATACCTGATGTACAATATACATTACATAGGAAGTTACAGACCCTAGATATCTGGTCCAGCCAGCCAGCAATGGATCCAAATCTCAGCCTTTCTTGGGCAACTTTTCCAGGGAAGCTCCCGGACTCCTTTTCCAAATGTCCCCTCCCTCCTCCACCCGCCATCCCAAGGAACAGGTTCAAGAGGCTGAAGTGGCTGCCCTCTGCTTTCCCATTAGCATCCCTGGGGTGGTCAGAGAGCGGGGCTTCCCTCCTCCTAGGAGGAGGAGAGGCGGGAATCCCAGTAGCCCGTGGCAGGGGCGGGAGGAAGGCTGCAGTGACCTTGAGGCCAGTCGCAGAAAAGCTTGTACCGAGAGGGCAGAGAAAGGGGAAGCGGCTGAAGGCGCGGGGGAGGGTTGGCTGGAGGTGCCTGCCTGTCCCAGACTGGGCTGGTGTGAGGGAGCTGCCCAGACACACAGCAGAGCCACCCCCAGCCAGCTCCCCCTCACTTGCCTTGAGCTGGGACTTGGAGACCTTGCCACTTCTGTCCAGGTCCAGGGCGGTGAAGGCGTGCCAGATAGACTTGAGAAGCTCCTCTTTCAGCCCCCCCATGGCCGGCTCGCAGCTGCTCCCCAGCCCGCAAGCACGGCAGGCTCCAGGCTACGCTCCCCTCCTACTGAGGAGCTTAGCGCTCACATCACCCCACCCTGCTCAGTCCCTGCAGCCAACCAGGGCGCTGGGGCTTGCAGAGGCTGAGCTCTCCCGGGGGAATAGGAAGTGAGGTCTGCCACTGCACTCGTAGCACGTTGCTAGCCCCCTCCTCCTGATTCTAGGGCTCCTTTGCTTTCTCTTGAGGATCGTCATTCTTACCCCGCGCTGACTTGGGACGGAGCCACCCACTAGCCTCCAGCCAGAATCTCCTCTCTCTCAGTACAACACCCCCTCTTGAACACAGCCAAACATACATGTTCCCCGCTGCACCCCAAATCTGAGCTCCTCCCGGAACACACACAGGGCATTGGAAAGTAGGTAGCCAACTAAACCGGTTTAAAATTACTGACAATCACTTTTTTTTTTTTACAGCAAGTTTAAAAAACTGTTTCCTTCCTGCCAGCAATGCAAAAACAAGAGTTTTAAATTACTGCCCGTCATGATGATTTTTTGTTGGCAGCACAACAGTTTTTATGGGAGTAATTATAGCAAGAGATGTGTTCTCTGCAAATTCCCTCCCTCTGCAATTCTACAAATAAGGGGGCAGAGCTTATGTAGGTCAGCATATCCCACAAACTTTAGCCCAAACTTACTTCCATGGGTGCAGCAATTCTGTCTAAAGGGCAATGTGATAGGTCTATCTTCCTGAATCCACAGGATCATACAAACAGTGGAATTTATCAACACCCACATGTCTCCCTTGTATTGTCTGGAAATGTGCTGTAAAAGACCTCATATTTCTAATTTTAAAAAGAAGAAATGTAACCCTACCACAGTGGCTGTCATATCCTGTTGCCTATTTATATATTCAGCTCTGGCTCTGATTAAATCTGACGTTAGTTCTGACTTGTTACCAGCCTGAGGAAGAGCCCTGTGTGGTCCAAAAGCTTGCATAACTCAAAAAGAAATTGGCCCAATAAAAGATACTGTCTGAACTATTTGGTCTCCATCTAAAGCTTTAACCTCCTCCCCTTTGACTTGAAACAATAAACAAACACAAATCAAAAAGAGAGCAACCCAAAGATATCCAGAAGGTACTTCCCCATAGGCAACCCCAGACACCCTTCTTAGGGCCAAATGTGTAGAAGTGGCTAATGTTACGAGTGCAAAGTGATGCACATAGGGAAAAAGAACCCAAACTATATGTATACAATGCTGGGTTCTAAATTAGGGGTTACCACTCAGGAAAAGTACCTTGGGGTAATTTCAGACGTTACAAGATCACAGTCAACCACACTGAATCACACACAAACTCCGAGCATGGACAAAGAGCCCTGAACGTCTGTTCAGTGGCATCCAGATGTTCACCCTAGTCAATCATCGGTAGGGGCCAAAGCCAACCATGCTGCTGGAACTCAGGACGGGACCAGCTCCAGAACCTTGGTCAATGCAATTCCCACCGGGGAAACAGCCAAAAGTAATGTCTGAACAGCAACCGCCAGGCAGGATCACAAACAACGATCCCCAGCCGTGGCGAATGCAAGCAGCGTCACTGCCAAGCAACGGCAAACAAACGGAACAAGGAGGGATATTTAAAGGGGAGCAGCAGGGGAATGAGGCGGCAAGACGACAGAGAACAGGGAGAGAGATGACATGGCGATGGAACAAGTGGAAGGCCAGCAGCAGCACCCACAGGACCCACAGGGGGACACTCAACAGGGGATGGAGGCCCCCCGCAAACGGGTAAGGATACCACAACGGGAGGGGGATGCAAGGGCAGCGGAGAACCACGGAGGGAGAGTGGGCGGTGGGGCCGGAACGGATAATGCACAGCACCCAACCCCCCATGTCCACCCAACAGACCAGTAAAAGAGCCCAAGACCCAGAACCCCAACAGGACACCTGCAGGGAGGAGGAGGCGGCGGCACCGGAGCCGGAGGGGCCAGCAGGGAAATGGAGGTACCAGAGAGGGGGACAGTGGGGATTCAAGAAGACACAGGACTTCATAAAGATCTGGGGGTCCCTTGAAAACCAGATCGAGCTCGCGATCAACAAGCGCAGCAAGCACGCGTTCAAGCAGATAGTCCGGGAGATGGAAGAGGCAGGATACCACAAGTCTGATGCACAATGCAGGTTCAAGGCCAAGGAGCTGAAGAGGGGCTACAAGAATATTAAGGACAACAACCAGAGGTCTGGTCACGCAGCTAGAACCGCACCCTATTACGATGCTCTTGACCAGATCCTGCACATGAAGGGCTTCAGAGTGGCCCCCAGGCTGGTAGGGAGCGCCGTGGCGCAGGGCCGGGCACAGGAGGAGGTACCACTACCCATGGCACCACCCATGGTACCACCACTCATGGCAGCACTCACACACACTGCAGACCCCCCACCCCAAGAAGGACAGGCACGGACAGGCACGGGGAGCCCACGACCCATGGGGGCCTCTGATGACAACACACTGGTGACTCTGAGCCAGTGGACACAAGGGGAGCACTCGGAGCAGAGCCCCATAGAGCAGCCGGCCACGGAGGACTCAGAGACAGACATCGAAGGTAGGCACAGGGTGTGGAAGGCACAGGGGCCAGAACGGACACAGCTGAGGGAGGAGGGGGGGACCAACAGACAGGGAACTGAACAACCCCCTCTTACCGCAAGCGAGGAGGCAACCGAGGGGGAAGGTGCACCGGGAGCAGTGGAACACATGGAGGAAGGCAAGCAGAAGGGACAGGGCCCACTGGGTGCCGGGAGGTGGAAGGGGAGACGGGAGGGACACAGGGAACAGGACACACGCACACCCCGATGTAACAGCACCACACCCCTTCCCATGCAGGAGCAGTACCATAGCCGCAGGAGGCCGAGGAGGAGCAGCAGGATCAGCAAGGTGAGCGGGCAGGGGAGGGGGGCTGACCAACAGGGCGACAGAGGGCAGCGGCACAAGGGGGAGTGGATGGACGTGCACACACGGCCCCCAGGGACCTCAGCGGAATGTAAAGCACAGCTGCCAGAAAGGGCGCCAAGGGTGCCCACGAGGGAACAGGCGTGGGGTTGCAGGACACAGCTACATGGAGGGCAGGGAGGGGACACGACCACCCAAGGGAAGGGAGGACAGACGGGCAGGGATCCCAGGCCCCCCCCCCAGCACCGATCTGGGGAGGTACACGTGCAGCTAACGGGTGCCCAACCAAGCATACCTAACCTGTATCCCACAGACCCACGGCCCATGCAGCCAGGCTGGGCACAAGAGGGTCCCATTCCACTGACCCAGCGGATGCGCAAACAGAGCGCACGCGTACATCGCCGGCAGGAGGACCTCACAGAGGAGATCCTGCATACGAGCACATAGCAGGGGGAGGCGATGATAGCATCCATAGACAGGATGGAGGCAGCAACCGGCAGAGCCATGCAGCAGGTGGAGGGACGGGACAGGCACCTAGTGGCCAAGATACAGAAGGACAGGAGGCTTCAGAGACGGGACTACATCAGGCAAATGGAGGCATTCGAATGGATGACAGCTACCATCGACCGCCTGGGCGCCGAGAACTCCAGCAAAATGGACCGGTCGCTTGAGATCAGCACCTTGCTGCTGCTCCATGCGGGAACTATGAGCGCATACATAATGGCAGCTGCACCCCCGGGCATCATACCGGCTACAGCCCCGCACCCACCAACCATCCCACCACCAGTGCCCATCCCACAGCACCTGCTGCAGCCCCAACCACAGGACCCACGCATCTGTCCCAGAGGGGATGCGACGGCAGCAGCTGCCCAGGTAGGTGCAGCAGCAGCAGCCATCATCGGGCCCGGTCCAACCCCCAACACCGGCCACAGAGGACAGCCAGGGCCTGGCCCAGAGCCAGGAACCACTGGAGGGAGATGCCAGTGCGGGTGAGGACAGCCCACAGGCCACGGAGGCGCCTGCCAGGTGACGAAGATGTAGGTCCAGGAAGCAGGACAGGGAGGGGGGGAGGGGGAGGGGGAAGTAGGGCATGGAGGGCACTGTAAATAAAATTAACGCACCACTATACACTATGAACATCATGTCTGTCATTCTTAGCTAATCTGTGCGGGGACCCTGCATGTAGCGGGACAGGCTATGGGCCTGCTGGGCATGGCAATGCCAGGGGTGCCGCACCACGGACCCCGGGGTAATGAGGCAAACACCTCGGGGGACCCAGAGGGGAGGGAACACCCATGGGACATGGTAAAGGGCTACAGGTTACTGACACCAGGGACTACTGAGGAGCCACAGGCCGCACTCCTCTGCGGCACCCCGGTAGCCTCAGGGCACAGACACCCGTGCTATGTGCTGGGTAAGTGCTGCTCTGATCCACTTAGCATAACGGTACTCCCTGGGGTTTGCCTTGTTCACATATAGTGGGACCGGGCCAGCTGGCCATTGTGGCATGGGATACCCCAGAGCTGCCCCATCGATCTCGCAAATATTGTGCAACATTCAGCAGGCACCAATGACGAGCGCAGAGGTCTCCACCAAGTAGTCCAGGTGCCCTGCAAGGCACCTCCATCTCTGCTTGAGGGCACCGAAGGCCCTCTCGACCACGGTCCTTGATATGCATAGCCGGGTGTTGTACAGGGATTCCATTCGGTTCCTGGCCACTGGATGGGCCTTCATGAGCCATCGGAACAGTGGATAGACTGGGTCCCCAATTATGCAGGGGGGCATCAGCACCCCCTCAATCTGAGTCATTTGCATGTTGGGAAAATCCCCCCTGTACATCTGTGCGAAGAGGGGGGAGATGGCGAAAATCTGGGCATCATGGCTGCGGCCGGAGTGGCCGGTGAAGATATCAGTGAACCAGCCCCGGTGATCAACAACGGCCTGCGGCTGCAGTGAATAGTATCCGTGCCTGTTGATGTACTCGGCTGCATCATTGTGGGGGGGACGGAGGATCCCGACATGGGTGCCATCGATAGCGCCCAGGCAGTTCGAGAACCCGGAAGCCTTGAAGCCGGCCAACACAGCCTCCTGATCCATGAGCTGGATCATGCGGTTGAGGAGGACAGCCTCCACAGCCTCACAGAAGTCATGAATGATGAAGGTGACGGTGGTCAGGTCCACACCGAAGTGTTGCGCCACAGAAGAGCAGGAATCTGGGGTGGCCAGGGCCCAGACTGCTATGCCCACCCGCTGCAGGACAGGTATAGGTGACCACATGGAGGTGTGCTGTCACTCCAGCCAGGGGTGCAGGAGCTCTGCTAGTCGCCGGAGGGTACGCCGATCCATCCTGAAGTGGACCGTCCAAGCAGCATCGTCCCATCATGTCAGGGCCCCTTCCCACCATTGCTGAGCCCTGTGCATGGCCCAGAGGCGCCTTTGGGTGGGCATCGCGAGCATGACTGCACTGAGGAGGGCTGCCCTCCTCCAGTAGTGGTGAACAGCTACTTGCCTGAGGCCAGCTGGATGAGTGCGTGCAATCAGCATGGCCCTGCGGTAAACCCTGGACAGCCTGCGTGCCGTGCGCATGGCCTGGATACGGCAGCACCTGTGGTGGGCAAGCTGGCTGGTTGCAACAAACCAGGCCAGGCAGGCCCGGACACCTGCGTACACTTGGAGCAGCTCCGTGGTGACCCGCTGGAGCTCGGTGTGCTGGCGGTACCACTCAGCGATGACTTTCAGTAAGAGCCAACGGGCACCCCACTGGTTGGCATCCATGGATGGTACCAGCGAGGGACTGTGCAGGTAAGTGCCCCTAGAGCACCGGGCATGGTTAGGCACACTGCTTGGAGGGTCGCTCCTGCCCTTGTGCTGCAGGTTCCAGCACACTATGAGGGGCCTGTGGCCGGAACACCCCCACATGCCAGTGGTTGTCCGCTGGGGCCTGCCCCGTGGTGCTTTGCCAATTGGTAGTGGGCTATGCGTTAACGGGTGGTCTGGGTGGCACAGGGCCACTCACCCATCCCGGGGGGTTACACCTGTATGTCCTGGGCCCCTGGTACCCATCGCTGACAGGTATTGTGGTGTTGGTTTCTCGGGTGTAGGGGGCGGGGGCTGTGGTTCGGGCATGTAGCTGGCTACGTAAGGGCATTGTGTACGTTGTCTGCTTGACACAGCTGTCTGTGTGTAGCCAGTCCCCGGGTTTCTGTTCCTGCAGTTGTGCTGTGTCCGCTCCCCACACATCGCTTCCTAGCCGTTCCATTGTGCTGCCTGTACCCTTATCACGTAGTCTTGGAGCTCCCCTGGTTGCCTCCTCTGCCTACTATGGTTTGTGGGGCCACTCTTTCCTTGCTTATCAGACCCTCTGCCAGGCTGCACCATGGTCGATACTGCTGCCTCGGAGCTCTCGCTCAGCGGTTCCGTAGCCGGTCAGCATCGCTGGACCTACAATGAGACCATGGCTCTAGCTGACCTGTGGCACTCCCATCCTGTTCAAATGTTCCTGAGTTCCCCAGCTACCCTCCCGGATACCTATAGGTGTCTGAGCTCGGGCCTTCGCCGCTTTGGATATGTGGCTAGCGCTTGCGAGTGCCGGCTCCATGCAGATGCGTTGGGCCTCTGTCCCTTTCCGGATGGGCACATCCCGGAGTTGAGGGGATCCCAGGTGTCATGGTCTGCTGCTGAGACGGTGTTGGCTCTCTCTGTATGTGCCTTGACTGACTTCCAGACCTGTCTGGCGGAGGGCAGTCCTGCCCTGGCTGTGTCCTACTTCTGCTGCATCCTCGGGGCCCGTGGCTACAAGCATTCGTGTGGGGTGTCTTATTACCGCCTGTTGGAGCTCGGACAGCTGTCGTGGCCCCCTGCGGCTGACTATGCCTTGCCCGATCCCACGGGACCCGAGCTGCTGGTGCTGTCTGAGGTGTGTGTCACGGGTTTGTGGGTCCAACACCCCACTTTCCTGGGTTGGGTGACTCAATTTCCCTCACTTGCAGCTCACTGGAACCAGTTCTCTCTCTGGCTGGTCCAGTTCTGCAAAGGGGAGAATCCTTTTGCCACCCCCAACTCCCAGAAAGCTTCCCGTCTGCAGACTCTTTCTCTCTGGGTTCACGAGAGTTTGAAAACTCAATTGGCTTGTTTGTGTTCTCAGTGTTAGACCACCGACACTTCTTCATAAAGATAAGAAGAAAGTTTATTGATTACATAAGACAATATATTTGATACAGAGTGGCTAAAGAAATGAAAAGTAATATAA
>QEPC01010659.1:2527111-2537490 GCA_003113815.1 Sphenodon punctatus
GGTTGCTCGTATCTATACCCCTCTTCGGGGCTAAACAAGGGTGAGCACACCGTCACCCCCTGGTTGGCACATGGTCCTCCCAGCAGGTCCGGCCGTTCGTTCCCCACCCTTGGGCTGACCATGCTGTGTGCCACACTGTGTGCCGATGCATGGCCATGCCAATCTCTTAAGGAGATATTTGTAACCATCCTATGCTAACTAATTTAACTTTTTAAATGATAATTTTTGATCCAACCCCTCCGCTAGAGTACGACAATTACGACCTACCACCGGCAATTTGCCCCATTACCCCCGAGGCCGAATCAGCAAGTCACTCCAGGAAAGGCGAAAAACCCTTTACCTTCAAAGTCCAATTAGGTTCAGGGAAAATTCCTTTCCGGTCCAAATTAGCGACCAGTTAGCCCTCGGAGTGGTGCCTTAAAAAGGGGGTGGGTGGGTGGGTGCACGGCTTCACTGCTCGCCGCCTGGATCGCAATGAGGTGGTGAGCAGGGACTTCTAAAATGGCGTCCAGGAGTTTGCGCCTCTCACGAGACTCCCAGGCGCTTTTTTTCTTCATGCGACCGCTCCAGCCCGACTTCCGGTGCTGCCAACAGCGGCCCAGAACCCCTCCTCATCCCCTTCCTCCCACGGGGGGGGGAGGGGCGCCACCAAAACCCTGCCACTTTTATCGCGGAGGGTGAGTTGTGTAACCTGGAATTGTTTCTCCCAGTTGCTGATGTCATAATTACCAATGTTAGGTATCTTCGCAACAGACTGTTCTTCTGATGCATTACTCCTTTCTATTCCCTTTACATTTTCCCCCAAATAATTTATCTTTGGGCAAAAACCATGTACATTATTCAGTTATACATATGCTGTTTTATACCAGAGACCTACATATGCAGATAAAAGGTGAGAAGTCAAGGAACTTTTACAACTTTTCTAGCTATAGCATCTATGGAGCTATAAGCCTATGAAACACACGTTTGTTTTACAAGACACTGTAATACCAGGGTACAAAATATATCAAAACGACAGAATAGCTCAAGCTGGTGGGTGTGTGTTAGAGACAGCACTGAGTCAAGCTGAGTAGGATTAAAATTTTACAGGAAACGAACTGTACTCTGGAATCTCCATAGATAGAAATTCCATGTGTAACTGGGGAGTGTATAGCAGTGGAACTTAACAACTGACCCCCTGACCAGGATGGTANCTATAGGTGTCTGAGCTCGGGCCTTCGCCACTTTGGATATGTGGCTAGCGCTTGCGAGTGCCGGCTCCATGCAGATGCGTTGGGCCTCTGTCCCTTTCCGGATGGGCACATCCCGGAGTTGAGGGGATCCCAGGTGTCATGGTCTGCTGCTGAGACGGTGTTGGCTCTCTCTGTATGTGCCTTGACTGACTTCCAGACCTGTCTGGCGGAGGGCAGTCCTGCCCTGGCTGTGTCCTACTTCTGCTGCATCCTCGGGGCCCGTGGCTACAAGCATTCGTGTGGGGTGTCTTATTACCGCCTGTTGGAGCTCGGACAGCTGTCGTGGCCCCCTGCGGCTGACTATGCCTTGCCCGATCCCACGGGACCCGAGCTGCTGGTGCTGTCTGAGGTGTGTGTCACGGGTTTGTGGGTCCAACACCCCACTTTCCTGGGTTGGGTGACTCAATTTCCCTCACTTGCAGCTCACTGGAACCAGTTCTCTCTCTGGCTGGTCCAGTTCTGCAAAGGGGAGAATCCTTTTGCCACCCCCAACTCCCAGAAAGCTTCCCGTCTGCAGACTCTTTCTCTCTGGGTTCACGAGAGTTTGAAAACTCAATTGGCTTGTTTGTGTTCTCAGTGTTAGACCACCGACACTTCTTCATAAAGATAAGAAGAAAGTTTATTGATTACATAAGACAATATATTTGATACAGAGTGGCTAAAGAAATGAAAAGTAATATAATGCATCCTATTATATACTGGGTAACCTCTATATAAAGCTTACCCTATAGAAAGTCCCTTCTCAGTCAGTGGTGCAAATAACTGGGCATTGATCTCTTAGATGGTAGAAAGCAAAGTTCTCTCTCTCAATCCATTATTCCATGTTTAACCTTTAGCATTACATATATGCTAGACCTATAGGTCAGTATCTCTCCTCTGAGGCCTCATGTTCCTCCGTGACAGTGTGATCCCGTGCCGATGTTCAGCTTGGGCTCACCGGTCCCGATCCTTTTGAGGCCTACTATCTTGTTGCCTACTGCATGTTGCAGTGGCTGTGCTACGTTCATCTGTTGGGCCACCCCATTCCACCACCCCTTCGTGACCCTGTGCAGCTGGCTGTAGGTCCCCCCAGGATCATCTGTGCCTCGACTGTCATCTCCACCATGCACTCCCTGCACCTCCCTGGTCGTTCCGGTGTGTGACCGGCTACATCGTTTCCATTCTGAACCTGCTGCTGTCCTGGCTCCATCTGTTTCCTCCATTCCACTTGGCTGTGCCGGTTTGCCTGCACCCCGGGGCCATCTGTGTGGCACCGCTTTACCATCTGTAACCATGGGGTTCGTTTCCGTGACCCACCCCCTGGTCTGCTGTTGGGTGCTATCCGACAACTGTACTGGGGATCCCTGTGGACCTTTGCTGCCCTTGCTCCGCTGGTTCCCCGCCTGTGTCCGTGACCAGCCCCCGCTTCCGTGATGCCTCCCTGTCATTCTATGCCTGGGGTTCCCCTGTTTGTGGCAACCGGCTTCCCCTTGTTGGGGAGGGTGTCTGTGTTTGCTGCATCAGCTGTCTGCGGCTCGGGGCACAGCCTGTTGGTGGCCAAGCATGTTCATCTGGGACAGTGCTCAGTTTTCACAATAGAGAGATGTAAAAAGTGGTGCGCTTCAGGGATCTGTATTGGGACCGGTGCAGTTTAATGTATTCATTCATGATTTGGAAAAGGGTGTTAAGAGTGAGGTGATCAAAGCTGCAGATGACACCAAGTTATTCAAGGTAGTTAAAACACGAGCAGACTGTGAGGAACTGTAACAGGATCTTATGAGACTGGGTGCCTGGGCATCTAAATGGCAAATGAGATTGAATGTGGACAAGTGCAAAGTGATGGACATAGGGAAAAATAATCCAAACTATGCATCCACAGTGCTGGGTACTAAAGCTAGGAGTTACCACTCAGGAAAAGGATCTGGGGGTGGTTCCGGACAATTCAATGAAATCCATAGTGCAGTGCGCAGCAGCAGTCAAAAAAGCAAACAGATTGTTAGGAATGGGATAGAGGATAAAACTGAGGCTGTCATAATGCCTCTATATAAATCAATGGTGCGACTGCACCTCAAATATTGTGTGCAGCTCTGGTCGCCCCATCTCAAAAAAGACATAGCGGAACTAGAAAAGGTACAGAGAAGGGCAACAAAAATGATCAAGCGCATGGAAGGGCTCCCGTATGAGGAGAGACTTGGTAGGCTGAGGCTCTCCAGATTGGAGAAGAGATGACTGAGAGGAGATATGATAGAGGTCTTTTTTTTTTAATGGTGCCTTCGCTGTTTTACTGCTGCTTCCTGCTGTTCCTGGAAAGTAGTTTGTGTGGACAGGCATTTGGCTGCCGGGGATAAGGTGTGGCTGCTGGGGATGATGCTGGTTGGACTTGGGGCCTGCTTTGGTGGGAATGCAGCCCCGGAAGGGGCCAAACTGTTTTTTTAAAAGGGGTTTGTGTTCTTGAACAGGCAGTTTGTTGGTGAAGCTACTAGGGATGCTGGTCTGGATGTGTCTGATTTGGTGGCAATGCATCCCTGAAACTGGCCAATTTTTTTTTAAAAGGCCTGTGTGCTTGCACAGGTGTTTGNCCGCACACGGCTTTGCCAGCAGAGACACACAGAAATGCAGAGCAGGAAATCGAGCTCTACATCCCTGTGCATCTCTGCTGGCAAAGTGCTTTCAGGTATCCTTTTAAAAAATGGAAAGCTAGTACCCAATGAGGAAAACAGGAAAGAGCATAAGCATTGCCAATTCAGAAGTAAAGCATTAATAAGGCAGACCAAGACGGAATTTGAAGAGCAACTTATCAAAGATGCAAAATCTAATAATAAAAACTTTTTCAAGTACATCAGAAGCAAGAGGCCTGCTAAAGAGTCAGTTGGGCCATTAGATGACCAGGGGGCAAAAGGGGTGCTAAGGGAGGATAAAGCCATTGCAGAGAACCTGAATTAATTCTTTGCTTCGGTCTTCACTGCAGTGCAGAGGATGTTGGGGAGAAACCCATGCTGGAACTATTCTTTGTGGGTGATAAATTGGAGGAACTGTCACAAATCAACTGGTTAAAGGATAGGAAACAAAGACCTGCCATGCTCTGCCCACTCCCTCGCCTTCCCAGTATTCCACCCCCTGTCATGACACACAGACATGGAGAACTATGGGAATAAGAAGTCACATGAGAGGTTTCTTGCTCCCAGGCTTTTCTCACCGTGGGAGGTGATTCAGCCAGCATGAGCAATACTTGGTCACATGTGCTGTGCAGCCAATCCGAGCTAGGCAGCCACCCAGTGCTTTAAGCTGATCAAAACATTTGGTGCACGGTCTGCAGACTTCACAGATACCTGTAATGCAGCCATGGATCCCAAAAACTTCAGGGTGCTCGCTACTGCTGCTCAGCATAATTTGCAAGCCATGCAGCAGATCCAAATCTCCTGCTGCTGCCTCAAAGAGATTGCAAGGCAGAGATGGGCTCTCATGCAACCTGTGGCCATGGCAGTGTGGCACACCACATCGTGAAGGAACTCCTGCTTTGGCATCATAGAAACAACGGTCAGTGCTGAGGAGGAGGAGGATCAAAACCCTGCAATGGGCTATGATGTGCGCAGAGAAGAGAACCACCTCTCAGGAAATGCAGATTCACTCACCAGTGCCCTGCACATTTATTTATTTATTTATTTATGTTTACAATTTATATGCCGCCCCCTTCTGCCTCAGGAATCCCGGGGCGGCTCACAATGTATTAAAACATTTAAAACATTAAAATAAACCATATTAATTTCAGTTAAAACAATATAAAACCTCATTGCCCCCCACCCTAACCCAACCCACCCACCCCATCTCCCTCGGGAAAGGCCTGGCGGAACAGCCAGGTCTTACATTGTCTGTGGAAAGAAGGGAGGTCGGCAGCCAAGTGGATCTCCAACGGGAGGGCGTTCCACGGCCATGGCGCAGCCATGGAGAACACCCTCCTCATAGTAGACACTCGGGAAACCCCGAGGAGGGCACCCCCCAGCCGACCACAGGGGCCGCCCCAGGTCCCAGAGGGTGAGGCGGTCCTGCAGATAGGCAGGGCCCAAGCTGTTTAGAGCTTTAAAAGGTCAACACCAACACCTTGAATTGAGCCTGGAAACCTACCGGCTGCCAGTGCAGAGAATGAAGCACCGGTGTTATATGCTCGTGTCGGCCCATCCCCGTTAAGAGACGGGCTGCCGTATTCTGAACCAATACCAAGGGTAGCCTCATGTAGAGCGCGTTGCAGTAGTACAGTCTCGAGGTAATAAAAGCATGGATGACTGTGGCCAGATCCGAGTCTGAGACATACGGCCTAAGCCGACGCACCAGATGTAGCTGGCGAAATGCTCCTTTCGCCACAGCCATCACCTGAGCATCCAGGCGGAGCTGTGGGTCCAGGAGCCACCCCCAGACTCCGGACCTGAGAAACCGGGGGGGGGCACCACCTCCCTGGCCTTGCCCACAACCATCACCTCCGTCTTGTCAGGATTTAGTCTCAGGCGGCTCGACCTCATCCAATCCCCTACAATGGACAAACACTGGGTAAGCACTGAGACTGCAGGGTCTGAGTCAGAGGAAAATGAAAGATATAGCTGGGTGTCATCAGCATATTGATGACAACTCACTCCATGCTTTCTAACAACCTCTCCCAAAGGCTGNGGGGGGAAGATGAAAACTCCCCCAGCACCACATGCTGGGTTCCCCCATCCAGGAATGAGCAGAACCATTCAGGAACAGTCCCGCCAATCCCTGCCCAGTCCCGCAGCCAAGTCACCAACAACTCATGATCAACAGTATCAAATGCAGCCGAGAGATCTAACAAGATCAACAGGGTCGAACGACCCCGGTCTAACTCACGGGAGAGGTCGTCGGCCAAGGCCACAAGCACAGTCTCCATGTCATAACCCGGATGAAAGCCCGACTGTGAGGGATCGAGAAAATTAATCCGGCCCAAATGCCCCTGAAGCTGCTGAGCCACCACCCATTCAATAACCTTCCCTAAAAAGGGACGGTTAGAGACTGGCCAATAACTGGCAAGGACATCAACGTCCAAAGATGGCTTCTTGAGCAGGGGTCGCACCTCCGTCAGATTGATATTCCACCTAGACACGAGATCATCAAATGAGCGGCCATCAAGGTCAGAGGAGACATCCCCTAGAGCTATCTGGAATCTTTCAGGTTCCATAAGCCTTTGGGGGCGAACCAACCTAACTGGTTCCACACCCTACCGAGGGCCAACATGCGCCAGGAAATTCCCCTGGAGGAGATAATGATCCGTCCATGACAAGGGCTGTACCCACCAAGAGAGAGAAGCACAGACTGATGGAAGTACATGCTGCCCTTTTGAGGAGTTGCCAAGTGGCTCTCCAACTTCAGGATGCCCTGGTAAGTAAGACCCTGGCCTCAAACCCCCCAGTATTCAGGGTGTTGGAGCAGCACCCAGCTGCCAGAACCACCTCCCAGCTCTGTCTCCATCCCAGCCCAACCCTTCCCTTCCTTAGTCTCTGTTCTGTCACCCCACCTAATCTCCTGCCTATCTTCTTTGTGGCTCTGCCCCCCCTCCCCCGCCCCCCGGCTCCCTAGTTGGTTACCAGCAGTATAAATTACCAGCATGCTGGTACCACCACGAAGATGGGTGGAACAACTCCTTCCTGCTCCCCTTCCCTTCCAGCTCCCTTGCCTTCTGCCTTCCAGACCTTGGCTCTCTGTCTGTCTCCATTACTTGGTTTCCTCTCACACACACACATTCCATTTCCCTCTGCTGTGCCCACTCCTTCCTTCTCTGCAGCCTTAGTCCCTGCTTCACTATTGTCCTGGCCTTGTTCCCCTCTGATATTCCTAGTCTCTGTTCCCTTGGTCCTGTAGTGTGCTAATTCCCCTTCACCCTCTAACCTCAGTGATGAATCTTGCTCTGCCCTTGTGCCTGTGAGCCATCAGAGAGCTTCTGAGGGGGGGTTCCCTTTCCCTACTCTGAACCATCCACTACTGGGTCTTAATCTGACCTATCCCCTCTCGAACCCTTTCCTCAACTTCCTCTGACTCTTCTCTCTATTCTGACCTGTCCACTCCATTACAGGGTGCCTTGCTCTCCAGATAGCCAACTCGAGATCCTCAGGCCTCAGATAGAGAAACAGAGCACAGTGATGCGATTGCCCATCCTGGTGAAGAAACACATGGCCATCACCCTATGGAAGCTCACCCCTCCAGACACTTGCCACTCTGTCACCCAGCAATTCAGCATTGGAACCTCCACAGTGGCCGCCATTCTTGTCAAAGTCTGCATGTGGATAGTGGAAGTGCTGGTGAACCAGGTGGTGTAGTTGGCTGATTCCACGGAGGTAATGGAGGGCTTTCAGCAGGAATGCTTCCTGAACTGCGTGGGACAATCAATGGGAGCCATATGTTCATCATGTGCCAACCCCACAGCAAGGATGACTATTTGAACTGAAAGGGGTTCTGCTCCATGGTTCTCCATGCCATAGTGGACCACCTTACCTGGTTTGTGGATGTGGTACTTGGGTGGTCCAGGAAGAACCATGGCACTTGCATCTTCCACCAGTCCGCCTTCTTTGGCCACATGTACATCGGGGACTTTGGACGCATCATTGAAACTTGCATTGAGCAAGTGCTCGTGCAGCCTGTTGTTGTGGGGGACCCTGCCTACACACTGAAGCCCTGGCTCATGAAAGCTTACAGTGTTGCCTGCACCCCGGAGCAATGTTACTTTAACCAGCTGCTCAGTGACACCTGCTTTGTTATGGAGAGGGCTTTTGGCATTTTAAAGCAGTGCTGAGATTGTAAGCTCTCGGGCAGGGACCGTGTTTATCTTATTCTCTGTAAAGCGCCAGGTACATCGCTGGCACTATATAAAAGCTTATAATAAAATAATATTGATTGCTGCAAAGATCTATTTCCATTTGGAGACTGCTTCCTTGCACACCACCACCACCACCTGTATTCTTCACAACATCTGTGAGGCCAGCAGGGCCACCTTGGAGACCCACCCCCCTTCCGGTTAGCTCCAGCACAACCAAGTGGAGCAGCACATAGCCAGGGAGATTAGGGATGCCTTGCCATCTACTGGAATATTGGCATCCACCAGCAGTGACAGTTTGCCAGTTTAAAATACTTTGATAGTTTAAAACTTTTATGATCCTTTAAAAAGTCTATTCATGTCTTCTAAAAATGTTTAATAGAAAAAAGTTTAATTGTTAAAAAAAAATTAAAAATTGAATTAAATTTTTTTAATTAAAACATATTCTATAAGCCTTCAGAAACATTTCCAATGTGTTGTGTTTTCATATGGCCCATCCAACCCCCCTTCCCCCAGGCTATTTCCTTTTCCTCTGCGTTCCCTATTGACATTTGGAGGCGAGCTGGGTCTGGGAATAGCAACCTGAAGCACAGAGGTACAGACATGCTGCCTGCTACTATGTCCCTCCCCCTGCCCTCAAGTGCAAGTGCTTTCAGCCCCCAAAGTGACTTATTGCTATGCCATACCACTATTCTACATGCCTTCCCTTTCCTTGCCTCCCGCTTGCCACTCCCTTTCCATCCCCCAAAGTGACTTATCACTACTGCCATTCTCCATGCCCCCCTCATGTGGCCTCCTGGCCTCACACGGAAGTGCATTTCCAAAGGGCTCCCCCCTTTGTTTTTGGTGCATCCATCATCCCCATTCCTTTCCAGACCCCCACAATGCCATGTCGCCCCACTCACTCAAACTTCCTGCCTTTCCCAAAATAAGCACAGAAGCAGGGCCGCCCAGAGGGTTTATGGGACCTGGGGCAGGTGTGTTGTTGAGGGGCCTATACAAGGACCTGTGCACACACGTGTGAAATTGGGGAACCACTCATGAGAGTTCTTGTACGTGGTGTGTCTCCTCCTTACACTGGGAATGAACCGGCAGCTTCCCTGCTCATTCCCACAGCAGGAGGGCTGGTCAGAGAGAGTTTACCTCAGAGAGAGGTTACTAAAGTGAAGTGACGTTAACAGATTGCAAGTGAAACATTTATTAAACTTAAGTCACAAAGTTAAGGACTAAAGAACAAAATGAGAAGATCAAAATCAGAGACACTGTTTTTTACATCCCTTTCTGCATTTAGGTGAGAGGGGAAAGATTTTCACTGTATGAGAATTTGGTTTGGCTTAAATAGTTTCCTCCAGTTATCATTCACACCCCTGTGGCAGAATCTTGAATGGTACAAGGCTTGATTTTTGTTCTGATCTTGGAAGAGACAGCATGGAAAGCAGAACAGGCCAGTTGCCTTATGGCTCCAAATGAGCTAGTCCCTTTTCACTCTCACCACTGGGCAGAGTCTTGCAGAAAACAGAGGTAAGGAGAGAGCGTTCAGAGGAATCGCATGGAAAGATTGCAGGTTTGGGTGGTGAAACCTTGGACACAATTAGATCCTTTTGAAACCTATTGAGATGCCCCCAAATGGCTGGGTCATTAGAGAACATTTCCTGGTGAAGATCAAGAGCAGATTTGGAAACCAGATCAATTGTCTCATCTGATGATGCTATGTCCCCAAGTTCAGCTTGCACCAAACCTGACTCATTTTCACATTCTCCTGCTACATCACTGCTTGCTTGCGATTGAGGTGCCACCTACATCACCAGTTCCACTTCCAACTTCCTCATTTCCTTTCATCACCCAAATAAACTGTCTGCTTCCCCTTTTCATCCCAAGCTTTTTTCTCCTTCCTTTCCTTTCTTTTTGCTGCCTCGGACTGATAGAGATGCGCTTCATTTTTTCATGGGGATAAGGAAATAGGAATAGGATTGTGCTTCTCCTTAGTACCTCCTCCGAATTCCAAACCCCTTCTGGCAGAGCTCTCCCTCCTACCAGCTTCTTGGGGGCAAGGTTTAGTCTCACAGGTCTCCTGCCGGCCTCCTCTCCACTACCCACTCAAGATTCCTCCCTTAAGGCCTCCAGCTCCCACCACCACTCCTAGGCCTTTCCCTATGGTAAGTCCCACAGAAAACCACTCTCCTCTCCAGTGGCAGTTAACCTTGAAAATCTCAGCTGGCACTCACCACTTGAACTCCTTTTCCTAGAGTTCTAATCTTTCTGTGCAGGCTCCTGGCACAATTACATGTTGAGATTCAACAGCATTTTAACTCTAACCAGGAGCCCCAGCTTTGCCCCCCCCCCCCCCCCCCCCC
>QEPC01010659.1:2540715-2567839 GCA_003113815.1 Sphenodon punctatus
AAAATGCATTTTTAGTCAAGTACAAGTACAACATTTTATTCAGGCAGTTACCTTTCGCCATAGCCAATGACAATAAAATAACTACACAAAAAGAAATACAAAAGAGATACAAAATAAGCCAGAAAAAATACAAATACAAAGTCCATGATCATAAAACTGAAATATGGTACACAAAAAATTCAAGTATCATGAGCCATCTTAATAGCTCAGTCCAGCTAAAAAAAAAGCATAAAACAATTGTATCCTAATCCAACGATAGTAGTCATAATCTCTTCCAGTCAGGAACTAATAAACGCTATTGTTATTAGCTATAATAAAACATATTAAATAAAAGTGCAGAGGAGTTCCAATGGGGCTCATCTATTTTAACCATACAGTATCCGGCATTGGTTTTAGCATTTAGATGCGGACATAAAATCCTGGATGACGAATCTACAATAGTGCTTCTATGGTGCTGAGCCGAGATTTAAAAAAAAAGGTCAGGGCTTTGAGACTACTGATAGTGTCTAACATTAGTAACCTAACTATACGCTGTGGTGCAGGCGGCAGCTGTTTATCAGGGAAGAGAGGAAGTACCCATGTAGATCTAAGATCTGTATACAGAGAGCAACTATATATAACATGTTCCAAGGTCTCTACTTGACAAGTGCATACACAGATTCTATCTGCAAAGGCAATTTTCTCCATCCGGCCTTTCTTCACGGCCGAATCAAATAATTGAATCCGTATCAGCGTTATCATTCTCCTTAATCGATGATCTGTCAGGAGATATAGATATGGTTCTAGACAAAAAGTAAATTTCACCTTGAAATACCAAGGTGCCATTTTAAACGTTTCTAGCGTAGCCATCTCCTCCTGGGCAGACTTATCTAAGATTCTCTCTTTCATCATTTTATGCAACTGTGAAACATTTATTGTTGCACAAAACTCTGGTGAAAAACCCAAACAATTCAAAGCCTTAAATATCTCATTCTACCACTTATACTTTCTGCTTCCTACATGCATAGCCTGCTCCTGCCAACATAGGTAAGGAATTCTCATTGCCCAAAGGCAACAAATCTTATTCCAATAACATAAGGTTTGAGAAATTGCCAAAGAACAGACTGAATGATTTCCTGTTTCTGCGTGCAAAATTGCTATGGGCGCACATATAGGCACCCCTAAAATTCCTCTAATAAATTTGTTTGGGACAATTTCCAAATTTTAGGATGCCTGTTTGGGGAAAATTTCCACTCCATACGTAAGTTGTGGTAAGGCTTTAGTTTTGAAAACCTGTATTGCTGGTATAACCGAGAACCTTTCTGTTAACCTAAATAACCTAACAATACCAGCTGTAAAACCTGTAGTTTTAGTTACTAACATACAGATATGTCTCGCCTATGAGGCTCTTTGCGTAAAAATCATTCCCAGATAAGTATAATGAGTGACCATGGGGAAATGAAATGCTATAACACTCCAAGGACAAAAAAATCCCCCCCACAACCTAAGTAATACAAAAACAAGGGGATAAACCAAGGGAATGCCTACACAAGGAAATGAAATGACCCAAATCTCCAAGTATACTTCCTCTTGGAATGTCCAAAGCAAACAAACAGTGACTTAGATGCATTAACCGTCATTTTATTTTTCACACAGTAGTCTTACAATTGATGAAGACTGTCTTGCAGCTCATTTCTGGTTTGAGAAAGTATAAGCACATCATCTGCATACATTAAGCATGCCACAGCTCGATCCTGTACTTTCGGGGGCGTTTTTGTTGTTCTAGAAATCAAATCCACTACATCATTTATACATGAATTAAATAATATGGGGGCCAGCAAGCAGCCTTGACAAACCCCTAAATAGATCAAAAAAGAACTTGATAGAGTACCCTCAAAGTCTAATCTGATTGTAGCTTTCGTGTTTGCATGTACTCTTATAACCAAGTTCAGCTAGTCTTTATTTAAACCCATCCTAGGCAATTTGCTCCAAAGATCTACTACATCAAAGGCTTTCGAGAAATCTATAAAAGCAACAAACAAATGGCCCCCTCACTGTGCACTTATCCACTAAATGAGCTAGCATAACAGTGATCAAGAACGTAGCGTCCCTGCCTAAAGCCCGCCTGCTCCTCGGCTAACAAACCATTCTCATTAACCCATGAAAGCAAGTGATCTATATACACCTTGAATAAATTTTACCAGTTACAGGCAATAAACCTATAGGCCTATAGTATGAAGGGTCTGATCTGCTTCCCAGTTTATAAACAGGGACTATAATTGTGGTACCCCAGGCTTCAGGTAGGCATTTATACATATTGAAGGATGTAAAAAGTCTTCCTAGAATTGGTGCCCACCAATCAGCAAAATCTTTAAATATTTCTGGGGGCATATGATCTAACCCAGGTGCTTTTCCTCTTTTCAAAGCTGAAATATGATTCAAAATCTGGTCTTCTGTAACTACTAATAGTGAGGGCTCTATATTTTCAATCACATCAGTTGTCAGAGGAATGAGAGCTGCTTCAGATGATAGATTTGGATTAATAATAGAAATACTTTCATAAAAACGCACCCATGTCTCCTCACTTATTGGTGCCTGGGTATTTTGTCCTCTTACATTTACTACACTATTTATAATCTTCCAAAATGTAGACAAATCCTTCAAAGCGGATGCTACTTTTAAATCCACCCATATTTTATTTTGTCTAAGCTTCTTTTTGTCTAGCAGCAATTTCTTATATCGTTTAGCTTCCATAAACTCATCCCACAAATGCGCATGCCTACTTGTTTTCCAGGTTTTCCTAAGATGCCTGAGATGGCACTTCGCCTTCCTGTAGTCCTCATCAAACCAGTAGCCTACAAATGGAAATTTACATGACCTAGATTTTAATCCAACTCTAGTCACAGCTGTTTCCAACTCCCCCATCAACTCCTCATATGCTACTAAAGGGGTATCTTTACAAAGATTCCCAATTATTTTTGCTTTCATATTAATTATATCCGGCCTTAGAATCAAATCTGCAGCTTTCATGTAAGTTTCAATTGTCCACTTGAGCTGCCAGATCCTAAGAGAATCTATATCTTTCCCCTCAAATTTAGTTCCCAAAGTTGGAAAAGATTGAAAAAGCAAATATAGGGACAATAAGGAGATCTATAACACTTGCTCCTATTTATGATTCAAAAGTAAAATCACCAAATGGATCCCCTTCAGTGCGACCATTAAAGACTACCAGATTGTGGTGCACCAGGAGTTCCATCAGGTGTTCCCCTGCCTCATTTATTATCAGATCTTTTGATACTCTGGGCAGAATCTCTGCTACCCCAAATAATACATCCTCAAAGAAGGTAACCCCTTGTGAACCCGTTCTAGCATTGAGGTCGCTACCCAGATTAGCAAGGCTTCTGGGTAGCAAGATTCTATTTGTTCAAAGCAATCTTCTAGATGTCGCCAGACTTCCATTTGATAAAAAGGTGAAGATTTTGGAGGAATATAGGTATTCAAAATCACAAATGACTTTCCTTGAACACTACGCCACAACACTGCTAGGGCACCATAATATGGGTAGGAAGAGCAACAAAAGATCCCTGTAATTTGGGTGAAACTAAAGTTGCCATTCACCTAGAGTACACTATCTACTCATGTTCTTTATTCTAACTCCCAGTTTGGAGAAAGTTAGATACTCCAACACATCTAAGAAGCTATCTTCATCTTTCCCCAGCTAGGTTTCTTGTAGGCACATAATCTGGTGTGTGATAAAAATAAAAAAATCACACCAGTCTTTAACTTTTAGTTTTATCCTGACCACATGTGCTCATGGTTCTTTAAAACGGTACTAGGAATACAGGGCAAATGGGCTCACTGTCTCCTAGGCTGACTGAGAGTGCATTCACACATACAATAAAATGCTGGTATTTCCAAATGCAGCTAATTTCCAAATGTGCTTAAATTTACCCATGCGCTATACACACCATATTTTTTTGCGCATTTAAGCCATTTTAAAGAATGTGCCTTTCACATTCACACATTTCTGATATACCCGCAAATCCTCTGCTCAAACAGACACATCTAGTGTCCTCTGACCTCCTACGGGAGGACTGCCTGTGATCATGCGCTTTCCTGTGGATGCTTGCGTTCACGGAACCAAAAATACGTGCTTGTCTGTAACGTGAATGGAGCGCCGACATTCTGATAACAGGATTTATGCGGGTCTTTACAAAGGCGCTGTTGTAAAGGTAGGTTTTGGTCGCTCCTCAGTGCACTTTAAAAACAAACGCAAGCACTGTTAAATAAGCACATGGAGTCTCTCTCACATTGCGATAATATGTGGGGGAAAGAAAAACACGCTGATCTCCTGGATGTGGGAATGTGCTCTCAGACTATCAAAAGGAAGCAGTCATTGGACCCAGTCATAGGAGGCTACAATCACTTTCCCACCCCCCCTCTGGAACCTTAATGACTCTTTGTTTGACCAAATAATATTTGGCAGGAAGTTGCCAAGCATAAGGCGGTGTATGCATTCAAAAATTTCAGTGCATTTTTTTTTTGGGGGGGGGGGGTTGGCTGTTTAGATTGCCATCAAGGAAAAAGTCAGTGACTCAGACCATTATCATTCATTAACCTTTTAAGCTATATCTGACTGAATTCTGCTTCCTTTACTCTGCCTCAACAGAAATAAACTTCAAGTTATAGAGTGTGTTCGTATTATCTGATATTGTAGCCTACATTTGAATGAAGAAAGCCATTTGAATTTTTTATTTCAGAATATAACCACTAACTGGTTAGTGAACCAGTTATAATGTGCTCTGCATTGGCTGCCTATAAAGCACCGGGCCAGGTTCAAGGTGCTGGTTTTAACCTTTAAAGCCCTTCACGGACTGGGCCCTGCTTATCTGCGGGACCGCCTCACTCCCCATTTGCCTGTGCAACCCTTGAGATCGTCTGTGGGAACCTTTTTGGAGGTTCCCCAGGCGAGGCGGGTGGCCACCCATGTTAGATCTTTTTCGGTGGCTGCCCCTGTTCTGTGGAATTCGCTCCCTGAGGAAGCTCGGTTGGCTCCCACTCTCCTGCTGTTTTGGAGTGTATGTAAGACCTGACTGTTCCATCAGGCTTTTGGCAAAGGGTAGGGGCAGGGGGTTTCCCCACATCGTATTGTATTTTAAATTGTTTTTGTTTTTTTAATTATTGAATGTTGTTCACCGCCCCAGGCTGCCCTGTGGGCAGAAGGGGCGGGATATAAATTTTAAATAAATAAATAAATAAAACTCATTAGATAAGATTTAAATAATAATACCAGTGGCATCAGCTCATAGTTACACTGTGTCTTAAGAGATCAGTCCTCAAATAAGAATTTCTTGAGAAATAGAGAAACAAATGAGCAGTTCTGTACAGCAGCCACCCAAACTAGTGAATCCAGGTTTTCTACGTGTGTTGCAGGAAGAGTGTGCTCAGTGTAAGTGAATGGAATTTTTCAGCTACAAAAACGGCTGTATCTTGGATCCATACTTACTTTAGGCTTCTGACCTGCTGTTAAATTTGTTTGCAATTGGCCTATAGAAGCAAAGGTTTCTTACTAAAGTATGAAGAGGTACATACACCCTGTCTTGAAATTGTTTGTTCTTTTGGATCAGTACAGTGAAAGCTCAAACAATATGGTGCCAAGAAAGCTATTTTATTTTATATACAGCATGAAAGATAAAAGTACACAACATAAAAGATATACAAAGCATCTCACATCCCTTTCTGCAAGCCAGCGAACACTAACAACAGCTGCGGGAGCATCCCCAGGTTGGCCCCAGGTTCTGCTGCACCCACTCAACACATCTGTGGAGTGGCCAGCAGTGAAGTTCTTTCAAAGATGGGACCGCAGCTGCTGTCTCTTATAGCATTCTGCTATTACACACTCACTTTTACAAATCCTGTACATGTGTGACCAGATCTAGCTAGTGGAGCTATATCTTTCCTTAACCTGAGTCACTCTCAGCTTCCCAATTAACCTTTCTCTCTAGGCACTGATAAGCGCTTCCCATAACATCTCTGCCTGGCCTTGACATTCTGAACAACAACTTATACAATGCAGAAAAGTTGCCAAAGCAGCTTACATAACATACATCCATTGCATGAAAGGAGTTGCCAGTTCCCAATTTTTGCATTACATATATGTTTTTACACACGTCACTCAAGATGTATAGCATATACAGGCCAAAATAAGATATATAAATGCCCACTAATCTGGCTCCACTGGTGTACAAAAGTCTTCTCACAATCCTTTCACTACACCCCCCCAGTATGACTGAATAAGCTTTCTTTCCATAGGAAATCAGGCTAAAAATGACTTATTCCACATGCAGTAGTCTGTTATAGGCCTTTTTTAAACGGGCCGCAGCACGGGGTGTGTGGGATTGGTGTGCGCTGTAGTCCATGTGCAGTGGGTGGGTGGAGGGTGTAGATAGGCACACACCCATCTACACCCATCTATACGCACAGAGCAACTGTCATTTTTGCCAGTTAGGATAATACATAGCTGCACTTGGAGAGTGGTTTTCACTCCACCAGGCAAAATGGGAATCAATTACGGTCAGCGAGGTCTGGAGTTAGTCAGCTGATCCCAAGAGTCAGAATAAAAACTCAAGACTCACTCAGCAGAAGATAACTCAGAGAAAGTAAAATTGCTTTGGCCCTCCCTGAAAGGAATACAGAGAACCCTGTAGAAGACAGAGAATGGAAACTGCAATGGAAAGAAGAAATTTGGAAGGATAAGTCCTCAGAGACATTGCAGAAGAGCTGAGCAGAAAAGAAAAATAACCATAAACATTAGGATGCATTTCTAGATTTTGTCAGATTCTGGAGTTTCCCTTTATAAATTATTTCTTTATTTGCCAAGATGGACCTAGTGCTATTCAGGAGTGCTAGGCCCTGCCCAGGGGAGTTTACAATCTAGGTAAACAAAACTATATGCGTACACAGATAATGAACTAGGTAATCAGAGGGAGGAACATCACAGGACATAGGACTACCATCATTCTTTGTGGTGCTGCCTGCCTAGAACACCCAGTTGAGATACCCTCACCTGTCCCAGACTCTACTGCTCCCTAAGCTGTATTTGCCCTAGAGATGTAGAAAGGCTCAAATTGGCTTCTTCTCCTAGTGGCAGGGTACGCACAGCTGCACCAAAGAGTGTCTCTCGCCCCTGGCTCATGGACCCCAATGCAACTGTACCATCTATCCCTGTTATAGCTATGCCCTTGCTGTGCCCCTTATTCCATGCTGCCCCTATGCCTGAAACACCCACCTAAAAACCTATCTTCTATCAGGTTTTCCCTAGCTCCTCACCCAAACAAATTGTTCATTTATACTGCTTCTTATACCCTCTAATCCTTCAGGCTCCCCCGCCTCTTCTTGTAATTAGGCTAAGCATGTGCACCCCTGGCCAGATATGCAAATTTTAGAGGATACACATAAAATACAGGTTGCAGGGCTGTACTGGCTCCCCTGAAACCTGTATTTTCCATAAGTGTCCTCTGAAACTTGCATATGTGGCCACCCTATGTGCACTTGCAACTTCACAACTTCTTTAATGCATCCCTGTTTCTCCCTATGTTGCCCACCCTCACTGCAAACACCTCAGAGCAGGGACCTTCTCTAATCCCAGTTGTTCAGCACCAGGCACGCTAGCTGGCAAACACACAGCAGGTTATGAGGTCTGTTCAAGACCTACTACATGTTTGCTCCCAATTGCTACTTGTGGTTTGCCTTGTTTCCTTATTACACTTGGTAACACCAGTTATAGGCAAGGTGTAAGGAAGGAAGCACTATGAGGTCAGGGTTTACCTTAAGCTAAACTCAGGAGCAGAGAATCCCCAAGAGCAGCACTGAGAATGTCAGAAGAGCCAAGAACACCAGCTCAAGGGCCCCAAACAGTCTCAGACATACTGTCTGTATTTACTAACTCCAGCAACACCTGCTGGTGAAAGCTGTAAAATGGTTGATAAGCGAGTGCAACCATGCTTCTCGGGGCTGAATTAGAATAAACTTTCCTCCCTGTTCAGGGGAGAGAACTTATCTTTTCTGTGGCTGAGATAAGATACTGTCTGAAGCATGCTTTAAAAGGGGGGTTATGCTTGTGTTAGTACTTAAACTTTTCAGTATTGGTTTGGGTGAGTTGTCCTAATAAGTACTGCTCTTAGCAAGATTTGGGTACATTTTGTTCTCATTTGCACTGGTTTAAATGCATCAAAATCAATGGCTACTCCAGGTTTCTTCCCAGGACAATAGCTAGAGTCCAACACATAGCCTTGCCTTGCCTTTTCTTTTCTTTTCTTTCCCTCCCCTCCACCCCAACATCTTTTTGTAAAACAAGGAAATGATTCAAGAGGGGGAACTAGAAGCTTTCTAGGAGAAGGTTGCTGAGTTGGCACAAGTTTCTAACCAGTTGTAAATGTTCCTAGAAGAGAGAATCAAACAAGTAGCTGCACTGCCTGTCTCAGCAAGCTAAAGTGCTTATCCTGTTCCCACTCACATCAGTGAGAGTTTGCTGTGGCGGTTGGACGTGGCCACAGGTGTGTTAAAGAAATATAAATAATTTCTCCCACTGTGCTGCATGACATGCAGAGATTAGCAGTGTTAACTTCCTGCTTTTGCGTATCACCTGTTAGTAACTAACCAGCGACCACAAGTAACACCAGCATCAAATAACCACTAGTACACTCTGGAGTCTGTAGCCACCTGATAGGAATTGAGTGGCAGGGGGAGAGGGCAGTACTTACCTTGAGCTGAGCCTGGGAGCAGCATTGGTGGCAGAGCGTGTCAGGGGAGCCAGGAGCATTGCAGTGGGGTTGCTGGAGTGCTGCCACCAAGATCACTCTCACATTCTTATGTGCACATAGGGTTGCCACCTATGCAAATTTTAATGTATACTTATGAAAAATACATGTTGCAGGGCCTGCATTGACACCTTAGGCACCAATACAGGGCCTGCAACATGTATTTTTCATAAGTGCTCCTTAAAAATGTGCATAGGTGGCAACCGGATGTGCACAGCCCACAGGAGCCTTTGTGGTTTCAGTTTGATGGGTAAATTAAAGTGACAGCCATCTTAACAGAAATCATTCCTCTCTTTAAAATGTTTTGACTGCTATCATTACAGGTATCACGTAGACTCTAACTGTGCCTAGACAACTCTCTGTTCTGCTATATGAGATGGAGATGAAGTAGTTCAAATGATATCTTTTATGCCCAATAAAAGATATCATTTGAACTACTTCATCTCCATCTCTTACAAACAGCATGGCAACCACACACTGTTGTACTTTGCCCAGCTCAGAGTCAGGGGGGTATTGGGCTCTCTGCAAAGGGAATTGTTCCCTCTCTCAGTCTGGCTTCCAAGTTTCCTGATGTGCCTCCTATCCTCAGACAAGTGAGAATTTTTTTAAAATTATTATTCCTGCATTTCTCATTTATATAGCATTTTCAGTGTTCATAAGTGTCTTACAATTCTTATCTAGTCACCTTCACAAAAACCTCTGTCATTTTTCCCATTTTACAGATGGGGTTGAAAGATAGTATTAGTGACTTGTCCAAAGACACCTAGTGAATGTCTGGTTCAGGTAGGATTTGAACACTGACCTTTTAAGTCCAAGTCTGACAAGACACCGTGCCAACTAGGCCATGCTGGTTTTCTTGTAGAGATTGTTTAACATACTCTGTAGTTACAGCTGGAATGAAAGTCTTCATCCTAAGATATTAATGCATAATTCTTCTTTCCAAAGCAGAACGGATTTACTGAATGCTTCTGCTTTCTCTGCATTGTTGGCCATTTTGCTGTCACTATCCCATAATTAGCCCATGCCATTGTGGAGATTTATTTCGTTAGTGATATACAACAGAGACACACAAGCTCAGGCACTGCAGAATTCACCCTAAACAGCTGGAATTCCAGGTGTCTGGAAATGTGGCATCACACTCCAGCTCTCCCTGTCCACTCACAGCAGTCAGCAGCAAAAGCAGCACAAACCCAGACGGGTAGATACCTGAAATGAACTGGTAGCACTAAACAGCCAATTGCTGGCAAGGACCCATGTTGGCTGCATTTTCATGGGGGAAACATAGTCAACACGGGTCCCTGATTGCTGGTTACCACTGGTCAGCTTTATAGGGCTGAACAACTGAATGCCTACTAATTAGTGTTCAGTCGCACAATGTTCTCCGGGAGAGTTAGGTGCATAGGAGTTGATGACATGGGTTGAAAACAGATGTGACATTAGCCACTTTAGCCCACCTCTTAGCCCAGGACTCACCTGCATATCTGGTCTGTCATCACCAGATGTTTGCTCGCTACCACCCAGGGGCAAGATGCCAACTGGTACGTGATATGTCAGGTGGTAGCAGTTGGAGATGCAGCCCAAGCTAAGGCCCAGCCACCCAAGATAAAGCAGGGTAATAGTCTCCCTCCCATCTGTTTTGTGCCATGCACTCACCACAGCCCCGCTGATCAGCCAGGCCGGGGTGCATGTGCTCCTTCAGACCCCCCTGATCAGCTGTTCAGCAGGGCCAGGGCGCACATGTTCCTCCAGCCCCCTCCAATCAGCTGATGGGGAGCCCAAAGGTGCACCCTCACCTGGCCCAAGAGCACACACCAAACAGCTGATGTGGGACTCCAAGGAGCGCCTTCATCAGCTGTTTGGTGGGTGCCCTCTGGCTGAGTGAGGTCACACCTCCCATCAGCTGTCTGATAGCAGCTCTTCCCAGAAGGGGCTGATCCTGCTGAGCAGCAGGGGCCCAGGAGTCATGTCCCATGTAGACAGATCCTCAGGCCGACCTCGGGCATGGAGAGACCTGTGATGGCAGCCCCCATGCCTGGATTACATGTGGAGGGCTGCTCATGTGAACAGCCCTCCCTGCCAACCTGAGGAGTGGCAGCTGCAGTGATTTGCCCCAGGGTGGCCTGTGGAGGTGCCCGCCTTGCTGGCACATCTGTTTTCACCCATAGAGTGCAGCAGGCTGCCCCTTGGGAAGGGTGTCATGTGAGAGGGGGTTTGTGAGGCAAACCAACCCCCAAGCAACCCCACGCTATCAGGGTTCATTCAGACATAATTTTGCCAGTGCGGGGAGGGTTGGTTTGGGGTGGCCCAGCTACTCCTGTGTTGTGTGAAGGGGTTTTGTGGGGCAATCAAATCTCTACTGAGCAACTCTGATAACACAGGATTACTAAGCATGGAAGCCAGCATGGGATATGCTCCCTGCTCTGCTAGTGTGAATGTGGATTTAGTGCTCAACAGCAACAGACTGCATTCAGAGAATACAGGTCCTGTAAGCCTGGAGGTATCAGAACCTCTTCCCTGTCATGTCCTGCTAATGGGGGACATAGTGAAGGACCAGCATTTATTCTGGGGTGTGTTGGGGAGTCCAGATATGTGGGGCTCTATTTAGTTTTGTCGGATGTGGATCTTTCTCTGATGCCCTTAGTTTCTCTTGTTTTCTATATTTCTTAACTTTGAGTTGATATTGATTGCCATCCATGTTATTCCATGATTTTATAAGTGTATTTTATTATGATTGCATTTGCTTGCTGCCTTCATCTCCCCTCTGAACCAGGAGCAGTTTTTAACCAAAGCAGCCCTCTTTCCTGGTTGTGAAACTGTGACTTCTTGGCAATCTTACAAACTGTTAGGGCTCATTCACACAATGCCCCTCACCCTGGCTGTCCTCCATGACGACTCCCATCTCAGGAGAAATGTTGTGTGATGAGCTCTTAAGCTCCCACCTGTTGTTCACATTTACCTAAGTTGTCTTCCTCTAACAAAAGTTTGATTTTAACCTTTGGAAATTTGCTCTCTTAAGACTCCCTGGCCCAAATGAATATGCTGCTGCTTGGGATGGTTTTCTGTTTATCCCACTTAAAGTAAGTGAATCCTGATCAATGGCATTCAGGAAACCACCACTTTTTAAACCTTAGTAATCAATTGAACTAAATTGATTTTCTGATTCAGATTTGGTTTTCTGTCCATCATTAGGCACAAAATTGTGTTAATTAAATAAATTAAATAAATAAATAAAAATCTATTATAAACTCTAAGGATATTTCACTACTGCCTGAATGATGTCTCCTCTTCTGAAATTCCCATGACCATTTTTCTTGCTACACCCTGTGTTGGATGCAAATAGTGAGGAATAGCAGACTCCCTTATCTGTCAACGTGTAGTCTCATTAGCAAGGAACTCCTCTGACCTGTGACTGTCTAATTGGAAACAACACGCTGTCAGCCTTGGAAACAAAAAAGGGAACGGGAAGGGGAAAGTATAAGGAAGAAGAAGAGAGAAGTTCAGAATGGTGGTAGCGCCTTTCTTTTTTTTCTTCAAATGCAGCATTTGCCAAGCAAGCCACATCAGTTATGAAATTTCTTCTGCAAGTTCTACTTGCAGATAGGAAGTGTTTCATATGAAGCAAGACCTGTTGTAAAACTATAGCAGGAAAGACCATATGACCCTGAAGATGCAGAGTGTGCCTCCCTGTTAGGGTGGCCAGTTAAGCAAATTTTAGAGGACACATGAGAAGTACAGGTTGCAGGGTTGCATTGGCCCCAATACAGCCCTGCAACATACATAAGAAATGTTAAAGAGGTGTTAAAGTGGAGTTAGCATTATGTCGGTTTTCACCCTCTAAGGTTAGTAAACAACAAACCATCCAGGTGAATAAGGTCCTACCAGGGAAGAGAAGAGTTCTTCTTCAGGTTTTCAACAAAGCTATGGGCTTGGAGAATTCCCAGAGCTCTACAGCAAGGCAGTGGTCCAGGTAATAAGAAATGTGTAACCCCTTCTCTAAGGAAAGTTAGTAGGATGGCAAGGAACTTAGAACACTCCCTGAGACCTAAGGAAAAGTCATCCAAAGGGAGAAACTGGAAGTGAAGGAATTTGTGATGAGCCAAAAGGTAGTTGTGTTTAGGTAGGTAAGCCTCCTTCAGGCCTATGAAATATAGAAATTCATTCTCCTGAATCAGGAAGGCAAGGGTTTTTTTTATCTCAAGGAGAGTATGTAATATACTGAAAGGTTGACAGGGGAAAGAAACAGAATGGGGTGAAATCTCCTGCATTCTCTTGAGTAGTAGAAATAGTCTGAAGTTAGAGGCCCTTAATTCCCTTTGGTAAGAAGGAACTCTAAGCATACCAAATGCAGGAGATACTACATAACTTTTCACATGTCTATCCTTTTGCCAGGCTCTGGTAGATACCTGACTGTGTCCAACACCCAACTGTCCTGAATAATCCTGGACCAGACTAGGATTATTAGTACTGTCTAGAAAGTAGACACAGTCTGCCTCTAGTTTTCAGTCGAGTGTGAGCAGATGAACTGTTGCCTCACAGGAGGGACTGAAGAAGGTGGAGTTTCCCTTGGAGGTAGGGAGGCCATACCTCCCCTTTAAAAGAGGATGCTTATGAAAAATACATGTTGCAGGGCTACATTGGTTCCAGTGCAGCCCTGCAGCCTACTTGGAGGCCTTATAGGGATGAAATGAGCAAAAGGATGTGATCTATGCAATGAGAAGACCTGAAACAAAAGGAAGCTCTTCTGGGCCCCTTCTTTTCAGGTTCTGGGAGTTTACCAGTATTGACACGTATTGGTTAGAGGTCTGGTGTCTCACCTGGACATGACTGAAAGTGATCGATTCAGCTTGTACCTCAGCATAACATGGGCTTGGGTCATGGACAATGTTTTCACATATGGGCACTGCTCAGATTGAAAATACTATCAGATGACAGGCATTCCCAGAAGAGTCTCTCACCTTAGAAGGGTTCCTGGATTAAATGCTGCCCAGGTAGATCAGCCTCCCATGCCTTCGTCCCATTACTTCTGAGATACTGAAGCACATGGGAGCATGACAACAAGAGATTCTGATTATACCAGCAAAGGCATCGTACAGAAAGGAACAGGCTACATGGAGAGAAATTGTAATCCCCCCTTTAAGCAGTTTGTCCTCAATCTTTCCCTTAAGAATGGGAATGTGGAGACCCTGTAAATGGAGGGCAGGCTGGAGAGCTGACAAAAAAGGACCAATCCTTTTTGAGGGCAACTTCCACCCTGTTGTCCAGGGGCCCCTCAGGAGAAATAGTGCTTTCAATTGGAAGGAGATGATGGCTCCAAACACCACAGGGCCCCAAGATTTTAAGCCTATACTCCAAGTCCTATAGCTGGCAGCACATTGCTGCTAATGGGGAAAACACATAGGTCCCTTGACATAGTTCTTACCCCTCTCTCCCAAGAGAGTTTTTAAATGGAGACATTGCCTTTATACCATACAAAATTGACACTCAGAGCCAATTCAATGAAGGACCATTGAACCAAGGATGGGAAAGAATCTCACCTCTTCTCCCACTTTTCTCTGGAAAAATTCTTAAGAGAAGGACTCCTGGATAGTGTGACACAAGAACAGATTTGTTAACCTGAATGGGAAGGCTCATCTCCTCCATCAAGTACTCTCGACTCCTGACTCCCTAGAGGAAAGACAGACCAGAAATCACATTCGGAAGACGGTAGGAGAAGGTTCCCTGAACTATATTTCAGAACTATATTTCTGTTGCCCTAGCGGAAAGAGGATCAAATCCTAGAAGTTAGCACTCCCTATAGAATGTGTGACAAAGATGAAGGCAGCATCACCCCAAGGAGTGCTCTTTCTACATGGCTCTTAGTAACTCACTTGGTAACCTTGGGCCAGTCACAATATTCTCTCGGCCTAACCTACTTCACAGGGGTTTTGTGAGGATTAAAAGTTTGTGCTAATTAGTTCTATGTGAAGTGCTCTGACTGCCATGTCAGGGTGTTACTATATATATACATATATTAAAAAGGGGGATAGGGTTTGTAGGTCTCACTTGCTCTGCAATATAGGGGGCCCTGCTAAAAAGATATCAGGGACCACGTCTATTTCTATGTTCTGTACAGCGCCAGGTACATGGTTGGCACTATATAAATGTTTATAATAATAATAATAATAATTAATAATAGCATGGTCTACCTCTGAGTCCTACATCAGTCCTTGATCCTGACTCCAGCCCCACCCTCCGCCCAAGATTATGCCAAGCCCAATCAAACCCTTTCTTCTCTCCGGAGATCTACTTGAGATACCTCCACTTTCAAGAGCAGGGGGCAGAGCTAATTCTCCCACTATATGAGACCTTGTCCTTCCTTAGGGGAAGAAGTGGAATGGTCCCCAACTGCAGTCTACATCAGGTGGTTGTGGGGGGAAGGAGAGGAAGATAGGAACAAAAGGAGACCAAAAGTTACTTATCTACAGGCACTTAACATGAACTCAGTAGAAAAGCAAAGAAATAGATACGGCTAACAGTAGGCACTGAGGGGGGCGGGAGTGGGGAGCAATCTTTGCTGTTTGTGAGAGTGTGTGAGCTACCCAACAGTGTGTCCCAGAACAGGCACATCTCAGCTGACTTCAAAAATACTTCCCTCTTTTTCTGCAATAAAATAATTGATAGGAATGCAAGGTACTGTGTAAGATTTCTTTAGCAGTGTTGTACTTTGTCAACTGGAATAATAGTGAGGAATAGTCCATTAAAGGACTAAAGGTTCTGCTCTACAAGAACCTAAATAGGTCTTTAAGAAATAAGTAGGGGTTAATAGTAGTGTAGTATTTTTTGAATATTAATATTCTATACTTAAAAAAACCTTCAGTTTAAGAGACAAGTTAAGGTCCTTAGAAATTCAATCATGCTCCAAAAAAGTATGGAAATTTAAATTAAGTCTTCTGCCTTAACTTCTGTGCTGTCAGCAGTCAAGACGTATAGTCACGCATTGTGCTCGCTTACAACGTAGGCTCCATGCACCCACACTTTATCTTCGTCTCTCAGCCCTAATCTTCTTCCTCTGGAGATTGGAGGCAACATTGAAACTGGGGAAAGTGCTATATAATGATTAATAAGAATTTGAAGTTGGATACATATTGAAATTAATAAAATTGAATGCCCATTGGAGGAATGGAGGCAACAGCAAAGTGAATGTAGAAATAAATCCTATTGTCATTCACAGATCCCATTAAGTGGCTGTGAAAGAAAACAGTGGAGCTGTGTCTTTGAGAGTGGGGAGGGAGGGGGGCAAGAGGCTATGGAATAAGAGGAAGGCACCAAGCAAAGCAAAAGGAACAGGTGGAATGACAAGGAACATGGGTAGGGTGCAGCAGCAAGGAACTGGGTGGAATGCCATGACAAACAGGTAGAACAAGGTTCTGAGTGAAATAACTGATTCAGAAGAGCAATAGGATACCATGAGGAGCACTCCTATTATTTCACCCAGTTCCCATAGCTACTGCCCTATTGTTCCACTCCCTATAGCCCCATCCCTGTTATTCCAGAACTCTTGGGTTCTTTGTGAGGGGAGTGGGAGCTGGGGGGGGCGGGGGGCGAAGCTGGAGTTCTCCCTGAATATACACCCCTCCCAACACTTCTCTGCCCTTTCCTCATACATACACTTCCCCCTTATCTTTGCCTGCGCCCCAGCCTCGACTATGTTACACATCTCCCATTTCTTTGCACTGTCCTCTATAAACACCCCCAACACCGGACTTCTCCCTCCCGATTAAAACACTTCTCCCACTGCCCAGCTGTCCCCACTCTCATCTGTGTGTACACATCCCACATCCATCAACCTTCTCCTTCCCCCCCCCCCATATACACTCTCTCAGTACTCAGCTGTCACATTCTCCCCAACTCAACTGAAAGGATATAGGACAGCAAGCTGCTCCCTCACCCACTCTTGTCCCCAGCTTCAGTGTTGACCCCAACCTGCAGAGAAAGAGGATTGGGGCCGAAAGACCAAGGCAAGATTTGGGTGCCTGTGACAGTCCAACGTCTTACGTGGCACGAAAGTTAAGGCAGGACCCTTAACTTGCAATTTCCATGCTTTTTGGAGCACGATTGAATATGTAAGGGCCTTAACTTCTATACTCAAACTTTGAGACAGAATTTCCTCATTTTTTGAGAATTTGTTAGGGTACTAATCATGGCAGGGCACTAGCAGTGGGAATTCAGTGTAATTTCAAAACCTCTCCATGTGCTGAAATGTGTCTGCCTCTGGGATGAGGGCAGCCCTGTATACTGAAATACATTGGTCTCTGGGGTGGGGACAGCCATATACACTAGAATGCCTCACCAGGTACTGGATTGTGGCAATTGTGTGGAGTACTGCAGGGTTCCATCCTATCCCCTCTCCTGTTCAACGTGTACATGCAGCCTTTAGGAGAGGTTGTTAGGAAGTATGGAGTGAGTTGTCATCCAGATATATCTTTCATTTTCCTCTGACTCAGACCCTGCAGTCTCGGTGCTTACTCGGTACTTGTCCGCTATGGGGCATTGGATGAGGGCGAGCCGCCTGAGACTAAATCCTGACAAGATGGAGGTGATGGTTGTGGGGAAGTCGGGGGTGGTGGTGGCCCCCATCATTGATGGAGTCCACCCCCCACTGGTTTCTCAGGTCAGGAGTCTGGGGGTGCTCCTGGACCCACAGCTCCGCCTGGATGCCCAGGTGGCGACTGTGGCAAAGAGAGCATTTCGCCAGTTACATCTTAGGCTGTATGTCTCAGACTCTGATCTGGCTGCAGTCATCCATGCTTTTATTACCTCGAGACTGGCTTACTGCAACGCGCTCTATGTGGGGCTACCCTTGGTGCTGGTTCGGAAGCTGCAGCTGGTGCAGAATGCAGCGGCCCGTCTCTTGACGGGGACGGGCCGACGCGAGCATATTACACCGGTGCTTTGCTCTCTGCACTGGCTGCCGGTAGGTTTCCAGGCTCAATTCAAGGTGTTGGTGCTGACCTTTAAAGTCCTAAATGGCATGGGCCTCACCTATCTGCAGGACCGCCTCACTCTCCGGGTCCTGGAGCGGCCCCTGCGGTCGGCTGAGGGTGCCCTGCTCAGGGTTCCCCGGGTGTCTGCTATGAGGAGGGCGTTCTCCGTGACTGCGCCGCAGCTGTGGAACACCTCCCATTGGAGATCCACTTGGCTGCCAACCTCCCCTCTTTCCGCAGACAATGTAAGACATGGCTGTTCCACCAAGCCTTTCCCGAGGGGGATGGGGTGGGTGGGGATGGGTTTTATATTGTTTTAACTGAAATTAATATGGTTTATTTTAATGTTTTCAATCTTCTAATATATTGTGAGCCACCCTGAGATGCCTGAGGCAGGAGGGGGCAGCATATAAATTATAAAAATAAATCATCCTGGCCTGCAGCCCCTACTGTCCCAGCAGTGAGCATCCATACCACACACCACTCTGCCAGTGTCTTGCAATCCTGACTGACCTAAACACTCAGACCCGCCACTGAATAGCAGCCCCTCACTCTGCCCTCTCCTACACACAGACAGCAATGCCTCATTCTCTCACACCCCCTCCCACACGTATGGCAGATCCTCTTCGAAATCCTATATCCCCACCCGCAAAGCACTCCTCCATTGTACCAAGAAACCCAAAGGATTTTATTTACACTACAATAAAGTACGAGTTTTATTTACAATAAAGGAGCTTCATTTAAACAATTTAATTTCCTGTAAAATATTTATAATTAACTTTACATTTAAACAGTTTACATAATTAAACAATTGTACTTGCAAAGAATGAAAATGAAAATCCATCTTCCATACTTATTCATTCTGGAGGACAAATTGTGACTACAGGAAAACATTTGTCCTCGGTCCAGAAACCCCTTTCCCTGCTTCCTAAATCCATTTGCCCTATCCCCTCACACTCCACTCAGTCTCTTCCCCAGGTTATCCTGTACCCCATCATGCTTTCCCAGCAGCCCCTTATTACCACTTCACACTCACATTCCTCACCTTGTCAACACTGCCCCAGCCCCTCCATGTCCATCCTACTATACCCACTCCCCCCGCACCCCTGCCACACAGCCCATCTCCCAGTACCTGTTCACGCTGCTCTAATAACTCTCTTCACTTTCCTCCCAGATCCACTCTACCCTGTTGCTCACTCACCCCAGTAGGTTCTGGACGCTCCCCGAGATACCTAGCACACACTCCCCCAGTGGGGCACACACACACACCCCAATTTTGAGGGAGTGACATTAATAACTTTGCTAATAACTTTGGGGGGAGGGGTTTGTCTACAAACTCCCTGATTTCAGGTGCCATGGCTGAGGCGTGGGGTCTCCCTTTACATATCCCAGTCAGTTTGTCTGTGTTGTGGTTTTCCACATGCTGGAAAACGGAAGTTTTTGCCTGCTAACTCGTGTTGGGGGGGGTCAAATTGCAAACAAAAAAATATAGTCAAGAGTCAGTAAAGTCTTTTATCAAATTGTGGTCTTGTTTTACGCTAAAGGGGGTGAAATCTCAATTTCTTGTACCCTCCTCCCCCCCAATTTTTTTTTTTTTTTTTAAATCAATGCACCTGCTCCCATCATCCACCCACCCCTATTTTCAAAACAGCCACCACTTCACTTCCTGTTGTTAGTGTAGGGTTGGAACAAATTCAAATCTTGGATTTCGGGAAGCCCCAAGGGTGCTAACCTAAACTGCATTTCCAGTTCTTTGTGATCGGCTTCCTCTTTGAAGCGGTCTGGCTCTGAATACGAGCCTGTCAAATCCACCATCTGTCTGCCTGTACAGAGCAGGCTGCTTCCAAGAAGGTGGCAGTCGATCTCGGTTTCTCTCAAATTCCTGTACCAAAGATCGATCCACCTGCTCCCAGCACACACATGTTAAACCTTCCTAGTGCACCCCTTGCCCCTACCCATGCACTTGTACAACCTGCCTTTCAAACTGGGGGGTTAGGCACCATCTCCCCTGCTGCTATCTCAGTCCCTCGGTTGGCCATTAGAGGGTAATGTGCATCTGTGACATTACAAAACCTCCCATAAGCTAACATGGAAAATTAACAAATTTACAACTTTTAAACTACAAACTGGATTTCGGAAACTAAAGAAAAGGGAACATGCAACAACACTGTGATTGTTAGGAAATAAATGAGTTTGCTGTACCTCAGTTTACCCAAACGGGATCAAAAGTCACCAATTAACAAGCTAAAGTATGTGGGTACAACTCAATTTTATTGGATAGACATTTAACATCTGGACATTTTTATTTATTTATTTATTTCTATAATTTATACCCCGCCCCTCCTGTAGACAGCTTGGGGTGGCTTCCAACAATATAAATACATAAAAACAGTATAAAATAGTTTGTTAAAAACAATAAAGATTTTTTTTTTTTTTTTACTTTTGCTTTATTGCTTAGCCAAATCAGGCCATTGCACATATATACATAATTATAATAATTTTGATACTAATCAAACTTAAAAACAATCAAACAGAATCACATACGATATTTTATGTATTGCTTACACAATTAATAAATTAAAACTTCCATCAGTTACAACCCCCACCAAAATTAAAATTTGACCACGGGAAAGAGCCCTAGTACCCCCATTTCTACCTAACAATAACCATTTGGATCACTGATGAGCTCACAATCTATCTTCTCATGCCCTAGGTATAGTAAGCATTTTACCCCCTTACCACTTCTTGATTTGTAACTAAGCCAAAAAGCCAAACCAAAAAGAACCCCACTTTGGGACAAATTTGAGGGGGGACACGAGGGACATCCCCCACCTCCTGGGACGAATACTTTCCAGAGTGGTTTTTTATTTCCACAGTCTCACCTCCAATAACACCTAAACCCCACCTATCTCCAAGGCTGTCTGGGCTTTATCCTTAGCATGTTTTACTAGTGTCAGGAATTTGGCCACTTTCCCTGAAACTTGCTGGTTTGTATCTTCAAGCAAGATTTTTTCTTCCCAGCCCCTCATTCCTTGATCTCTAAAGAGAGGCGCGATTAGTATCTCCCTCCATTCTTTGTATGCGGGGCAGTCCATCAGTATATGTGCCACTGTCTCAACATGTCTCTGATTGATACTGGTACATTCCTTACACAAGCGCTCTTCCTGAGCCTGCCCTCTCAGTCTACCCTCAGTAACTGCCGAAGGGAATACATTGAAGCAGGCTAGGGTCAATGCCCACCTTATTCTCCTCAGCCTATACTCAGACAGATAAGTGGCTCCTTCTTTGGGGGGCACAAAATTTTCATATAACTTAGCAACCTTCTGCAAAACGAGCAACGCGTGTTCGATCTGTTGTTCCTGATCTAGTATCCGCGTTTTTATTTCAGCCCACGCCTTTTCAACTGGGAGGGATAGAAGATATACCACTGAGAACCCCAAGGCACTCAGGGTCGAGTTGATATATTCCACCCAACGACCCTGGGCTGAATATATTATTTGGGATGCCAATGAGCCTGAGTCTGTTTTGATTAATTGCAACCAGTATTTTAACGTTGCCATTTTTGCATACAGGGCAATTCGTTTAAACCCTGTCTCAGCTCTTAACAACACTACTGGTGTATATTTGGGAACATGCAAAATACTACGGAGCATCCTATTTTGTTCTTTCTCTAACTCATTTTGTTTCCCAATACTCCAAATTTGAGCACCATAAAGAAGTTGGGGGACCAGCTTTGCTTTTATCAGTTTTTTGCTTGGTTTATATAATTGCCCCCCTTGATTCCAGTAATAACTAGCAATACCCTGCCCTGCGACTCTTACTGCTGCCCGTACCGCTTTCACATGAGCGGTCCACGTTGGATTGGCCGAAATAATGACCCCCAAATATTTATATTTAGTCACCTGCTCGATTTCTACCCCTCCCATGGCCCACCTATAATTCCTCTGCCTTTTCCCAATCCTCATTTCTTTAGTTTTCGTATAATTAATTTTCAAATACTCATTTTTACAATAGTTGCTAAATGCATCCATCAGCCTCCTTAAGACCACCTGTGTCCTGGCAATTAATGCTGTGTCATCAGCATAGAGAAGTAAACTTATTTTCTGTTCTCCTAATTCAGCCAGATGGAATCCTGAATCTTCTAGTACTCCTTTCATGTTATTCAAATATAGGTTAAACAAAATGGGGGCAAGGATACAACCCTGCCTAACCCCCCATTTTACCTTTACCGGCTCGGACAGAACGCCCATATTGTTTACTCCCACTTGTAATAGATTGTTGGTATGCAGGGCCCGGATCAGAAACAACAATCTATACTCCATGCCATACTTCAACAATTTAAACCAGAGTCTTTCCCTACACACTGTATCAAAGGCCATTTGGAGGTCGACAAAGCATAAATAAAAAATGGTACTCTTGCCCTTAAGGACAAACTTTGAGATCAGCTGTTCAATCACAAAAATGTGATCCACTGTTGACACTCCCTTTTTAAATCCTGCTTGTTCCACTCCTATTAACTTTCCTACGTCCACCCATTCTTGCACTTTGGCCAGTAAATATCTAGAATAAAGTTTCCCCACTATACTCAGCAAGCTGATAGGACGATAATTTCCCGGCTCCTGTATATTCCCCTTTTTGAATATCGGGACCACCACACTGTCTAGCCATATGCAAGGAATTTTCCCAGACTTATTTACCTGCGTGAACAAACAGGCTAATATCTGACTCCACCAGTCAATGTTCCCCTTTAGGAGTTCTGATGGAACAAAATCTTTCCCTGGGGCTTTATTTATTTTTAGCTGGATAATCAATTTCTTTACTTCATCTGCAGTAACTGGATTCCATTGAGGTAAGGACTCAATTGAGAATTTCAGGGGGTTTTCTAATTCTATCTGAGGCTTGGAGAATATGGCGCTATAATGTATTTCCCAACTCTCCGATGTTATATTTACTTCCTCAACCATACCTGAGGCCCAGGAAGATTTAATTAATTTCCAAAACTCATTTTGGTTCTTTTCTTCCACCGCCCGGATAAGCCTATCCCAAAACAACTACTGGTATGCTTTTTCCTTTCCTTTAATTCATCTTTTGTAAGCACCTCGTGCTTTTAGAAAGTCCCCCTCCCACTGGCTTCCTTTAACATAACTCTTGGCCTTCCGGCTTAGACGATTTAAATCTCTCCTGGCACCCCTACATTCTGCATCATACCACCTTGGGCCCCTATTACTAACCTGCCCTTTTCCCCCTGAAATTGTTAGAAGGGGTAGAAGTTGGGCAATCAAATCCTCATATTCCTGCTGAATATTCTCCTGATCCAAAAGCACCCTCTCCAATAACTGCGAGGTTAAGATCCCCTCAACCAGTACATTTATCTGGGGGGACCACCTAGCCCTCTTTAACCCTACTCTTCTTGTCATAACCTTTCTAGCATCTGCCCTATACTCCACCCCACTCCCCTCTTCCAACGGCATCTGGAATCGACGCATCGTTAAGTTCAAGGGGAAATGATCTGAGTCCACCGCATCCAGTACTGCAAAATCAACCACCCACGGGAGTAAGACTTCTGTAATCATAATATAGTCAATTATACTTCTTCCCAGATGTGAAATGTAAGTATAATCACCTTCCTTATCTCCTAGCCATACTCCGTTTAAGATAATTAACTCTACTGAGTCTACCAGATCCTGCAATTGAATTCCCGCCATATTTGTTATCTTATCCTTAGACACTCTTACACAGGGGAACATTGGGTGTGAGTGATTTTGCAAAAATTCATAATCCATCTGATTTGCTCCCTGACCCAACCGGGCATTAAAGTCCCCTGCCATTATTATCCCCTCTGTCAGAAACTTTTCTTTCAGATCCGACACTGTGTCCTTAAGCCTTGGCCACACCTCTTCCTTGTAATATAGGGAACTCGCTGGGGGAATATAAACATTAATGACTATCATAGTCTGAGAAGGCTGCTTTGAGACTAATTTCCATACTGCATAAAAGGGGGGAAGCCTATAAGGCTATATAACTGCAACCCCATATATTTTGCCACGAGCAAGGCTAGACCCCCACTTAACCTACCTTTTTTTTTCCCTTGTAGAGCTACCGCTGGGATTGAATAAACCTCAAATCCAGTAAGGGAAAAATCCCCCGGCATCCATGTTTCTTGAATACATATACAATCAAACCTCCTTATTTGTTCTAAAAACCCAGGATCCCAAGCTTTATTTTCCCAGCCTGCAACATTCCAGGATGCAAAAGACCAATCCTGGGCATTTGCCCTATGTCAATTGGACATAGCCCTCAAGGGCTTTCTTTGTGGGGTCACTATCCCATTTACTAGCTCTTCCAGGTCCGCAGGACTCCCTTCCCTAATTAGGTTTAACCCTAAACTCCCACCCAAGGTATTTCCCCTTTCACCCAGGCCCTGCTTGGCACTCTCAGGGAATTTCCCCAATATCTGTTCAACCCTAGGTGTTCCCCCCTTTCTATGGGAATCCCCCACTACTAACTGCCGTAATACGGCCTCATTCCCCAAGGGTCTGGTGCCCCCCTGTCCCTCCACCGCTGGTTTAATTTGTTGAAATATCTCCTGCATGTGCCGTAACCTTGCCAAAATTATTCCTTGCTCTGGGGCAGCCAATGCCTGAAATGAAGCAGACCACAAGGGTTCCTGCTCCTCAAATTTATCCGCCCCCAAGGTTAAACACTTTGGGGAAAAAGGAAGTGAGTCTGGTATCAACTGGGGCCCCAACATAACTCCCTCCTCACCTCTCATATCATTCCTTACTACCTCCTCATTGGGGTCTTGGTAATCCTGCACCCCCCTTGTGGGACCTCCTTCCTGCCCTGATTGTCCTACCAGCCGAATTTGATCACCCTCCTGTTGGTCTCTCTGGGTCTCCCTCGATTTCTCTTGACCCCTCCCAATTTCCATCTCTTCAATAGCAGGTGAGTTTAGACCTTGTAATACCTGAGCAACAACTTCTTCCTGGACAGTCCCCTGCAAGAGATTACACATCTCCCTCTCTCTCTCATTCCCTCCTTGCTGCCTGATTTGCTCTATATTTCCCTCTTGGGGTCGAGCCAAACAGACCCCCGATACCAAAATACCCCAGGAAGCCAATAAATGTCTTTCCATAAAAATTATCTCCACAATCCGGGGGTCCCAAAAGAAAATCATCAATCTCAGGGCTTGATCGGTAGGCGGTAGAAAATAGAATTTTTCAATTTCTGCCATTTGAAGTTGGTAATGTAAGAGGGTAACCAAATTTCTCCGAATAAAAAATTTGGAGAACCAAACTGGAGTCACACCATTTGGAAGCGCAAAGATCTTTAACAAAACCACCCTACGATCAGGTAACATGTGCTGTTTCACATGTGACCCACTAAACTTTCCCTTATTATTTGTATCACAAGTCCCTCCTGTCTCTATCTGGGCCTGTCTCCCCTGAGACTTCTTTGGGACAAAGCATGCCCCCACTGTTTGTAACCTTGGGGGAGCCATGGCAAAGAGATGAGTAACTAGACTTTTAATATCTTTAGCCACCTCCTGGAGACATTGGTGCACTATCTCCACTACCCCTGAGAATAGACTCTCAATTGAGCTACTAATTAACATACATTGGTCTCGCAAAATTTTAAGGGTGTTTGGAGAACTATGCATAGCAGAATGCAGCATCTCTTCATTTCCAAATACCTCTTCCGACCCTACTTGAGACTGCTCACCAAAGTCAGAGTTTCCCCCCAAAATAGAAAAACGGTTTGAGAGTGGCATTTGGAATGAGGATGTAGACTGTCTTCCCACTAACCCAAACCCCAAATCCTGCAATTTTAGTTGTTTCATGTTTGGCCCCCCATTATCCAGCGAGATGACCAACTGTCACCCCCTTTTTGGGTATAGCTCCCAAGTTCTCCTCAATTGGGGCAGTAGCCATGTTTGCCCCTTTAAACCCCCAATCACGTACTCCTCAGGTACAATGCCTTTTAAATTCCCTCTTTACTGTTTACCCCCGGTCAATATTTCTTTTGATCTTCCTAATATAGTTCAATTTATATGGGGATCCCCCTCTACTCCTTACCAGCAGCCTACGCTACAATATATCTGGGCACTCTCTAGTTCTCGCTATATTTTACTTCTCAGATAGCAGACCCTCACCGGGAAAACCCAACTCGGACTCGCTTTACAACAGCCGTTAATAGGTCTCAATATCCCCTTATAGATTTTAGCGGTCCACTTGGTCCAGTCTATATAACACCTTGCTCCTTAGTCCAGTCTATTTCTAGGGCTGCTCCTGAGCTGTACCCTTATACTCTTGGCCAACTGTACGCACCTAGGGCTCAGATCTACAGCCCTTTAATGTTTCCACAGAGGAGACCTGACTCCACCTCCACTTATCCCTTCATCCAATAAAAGGAAATTTACACAGTGATATACAGGGGACTATGCCGCAGCTCGGGCATCCCACCTTCACGTTTCCAACTTCACTCAAACACCACTCATCAGCTATCCTTCCTGACCATCAAGCCTTGGTACCCTCCAACCCCGGCTCGGCCCTCGGTCGAATAGCTAAAAATTTACACAAGAATATATACGGACACCCAAACCAAAGTACAAAAGTCCCCCCTTCACTGACTCAGGTCCACGAGTCCTCCAAACTTTACAGGGACTGAGCTCCTGCTCCGGAACGCGCAAAAGGGTGCGCACAAGGGTGCGCAAAAGGGCGCGCCCTTGTGCGCGCTGCCCTGGTGCGCTGCCCCGGCGCAGCCGTGAATTAACAAGCTTCTTTAACTCTCTTCCCAGGGCTCAGGCTCCGCCCCCAGCTCCGCTCCGCTCGCCTTCCCAGCTGCCAGGTAAGTGATTGAAAGCCGGTTTCAGCGACCCTGGCTCCCAATAAAGATATTTAAAACAGGGCCCTGGAAATTAAAACAAAACGGGGTAGAGGCAAAAACAGCCATAGCCCTAACCCACCCTCCCCAAAGGCCTGGGCGAACAGCCAGGTTTTGCAATACCGCCAGAATGACAACAGGCTTGGGGCCAGGCGGCCTTCCTCCGGAAGGGAGTTCAAAAGGCGCGGCGTGGCCACCGAGAATGCCCTCTCCATTATGGCCCCCCCGCTTTACGCGGGGAACCTCCAAGAAGGCACCCCCAGCCGACCGCAGGAGCCGCCCTGGGGCACGGAGGGCGAGGCAGTCCCTGAGGTACGAGGGGCCCAGACCATGAAGGGCCTTCTAGACCAACACTAAAACCTTGAACCTAGCTCGGCACACTATTGGCAGCCAGTACAGAGTACGGAGCACAGGTGTAATATGCTCCCGATGACCCATCCCCTTAAGGAGACGAGCCGCCGCATTCTGCACTAGCTGCAG